>OY101434.1:37062113-37419613 GCA_956483605.1 Tuberolachnus salignus
ATAATTATAAAGATGTCTCTATAAAACAAATAAAATAACTACCTGAATTTGGATTGACCATTTGTTGAGGCATCACTCCAAGACTGGATAATAATGGTTCAAATATAAGATGAGCATCCAATAGTCTTAAAGAATCATATTTTGGAAATATGTTGAATCGTAGTGAATCAGATTCGGCGAAATCAGCTGAGGATTGATTATCAGATGTAACTGGTACATGTTTTGTGTCAGACACACACAATGGTCTTTTACGTAACCTCTGTATAAATAAAAAATATTCATATAAAATAAACTAAATGTTATCTTATATTTAAAGTATAATATACTTAATAAATAATACAACCGTACTAACCCAGTTTCTTATTTTTTTAGCTTTAACCAACCTATTGGGTACCCGTGGCTCATGATTAATGAAATCTTGTTTTGCCATCCAAGTGTAAAGATCTTCATTTCGATCTGATTTTTGTGGAGAAAAATGTATACCTTCTATGCTTCCTGTCGAATTTTCACCTTCTGCTGGAGCATGATAGGAATTATCGCCTAATGGGACGTCAACAATATTCTTGTATGTGTGCTGAACTGTATCATCTATTATTGGAAACATAACACTAGCTCTGGAAGAAGCTGGCATTTGTGTAGGCAATAGTGATTTGTGGTTCTTAGGCTGATCACAAGATGATGTGTGTGAACTTATCCCAACACTATCGTTTGGTTGATCTATCATACTAGTCGGAGAAAACGGGTAATAATGAGAGTCGTTGCCATAATTCCCTTTTGTCCCTATTATAATTAATTAATAACAAATATGTATTTTTTTCATTAAAATATTAAATAATAAATACTTAAATAACTAAAGCCTTACATTTATTTTTTAGCAATAAAGGAGAATAGTATTAAATAAAATTAATCAAAGATTTCAAAGACATGTATTAATTAATAATGCCATTCGAAGAAGCTAATATATTTCAAATGTTATAAAAAGCCATTTATAGTAGTCTTAAAAGCTCATTAAATATAATAAACTTAATACTTAATTATAAATACTTGTTTGATCATTAATTAGTATATCAAGAATTAAAATATTAAAGCATATTAAAGCACAAATTTCAATGTTAGATAAATATAAGTAGTTTTATACATTTCTACTTTACTAAAAAAATATCATTGCAATATAATACACTACATTTTCTAATTATGTATATTATAATATATAAGATACATAATTAGAACATAATTAATAATCTACCAATAAGTTTTGACAAATAATAATATAACTATAATGAAGATAATCGACTATTGCACAGTATTATGTCTATAAATGATATGTTTGTCTGACTTCAACACCAAACATGAAGCCTGGGGCTGTCACTTTAGTAATACTAGAGGCCGCACTGTATTCAACTTCATAACAAATAACCATTCCAAAATCATCTCACCAGCATCACCGATATACTGTCCATCACACGCAAATCGCCATTCCGTTTTCTTTATATCCAACTTGCCTAACAATCTGAACACTAATATTACTAACCTAAACGATCTAGTGTCAGATCATACAACGATTATTCTTCAGATCCAAGAAAATATCACTCTCCACCCGACCAACAAAAAATGTACAAACTGGAACAAATTTCGCAACATTATGACTGCGACATTATTCGCAACTAAAAAATTCTGTCAATGACTTCAATGTCATAAAATTCCTGTCAAACAATATTCATGATATCCTCTCAAAATCGTCTACTTCATAACCTACTCAAGATAATCACAACTATTAAATCACTCCTGAAATAAAAGAGCTCATTATGCTGAAACGTCGAGCGCATAATACTTGGCAACAGTTACACTACCCAGTCGATAAACATCGATAAACATCGCTACAATTCGCTCACTAACAAGCTCAAATCTATTCTCAACAAACACAAAATTCAACTATACACTTCAGATCTCCAATCACTCTCTACCACAAATGGATATCTCTGGAGAAAAACCAAGTCACACTTTAAACAAAAAACTCTCATCCCCTTTCTACGGCAATAAAATAACAACCTTATATGCACTGCTCAAGAAAAAGTCAACATTCTAGCAATCTATTTTTTTAATATTTTCAAACTCCACATCATCGAGCCTGACGCTCCTCAAATTTTACAAGTGGAACAATTATTTCCTCGCCTACTTTTCCCAGAGAAGTACAGTCAATCATAAAAAAACTCAAAAAAAAAAAGTCCTGATCATGACTTTATAAATAACAAAATGGTCAAAAACTTACTACCAAAAACGATCATTCTTCAGTCCTTTTATCTTCAACACCATTCTACGCCTTTCCTTCTTCTACTATTATAACAAATATTCTCAAACATTGTAAACAATCCTTCAGACCAATCAGTTTTCTACCTGTGTTTGGAAAAATCTATAAAAAAAACTCCTTAAGAGACTTACAATTAATGCACAACAACAAAACTCCCTTCCTGAATTTCAATTTGGTTGAACACGCCACTTTTCACCAACTCTACTGAGTTGAGACCAGTAGACCACATTACCACAGCGCTTGAATCAAAAAAATACAGCTCAGACCTATCCCTTGATGTAGCACAGGCCTTTGACACTGTCTGGCACGACGATTTATTATTCAAACTCAAAAAAATCTTCCCGGCACCATATTATTAACTCCTAAAAAATCCTATTTGAAAGACAGATCATTTAAAGTCAAACTATAAACATCATGTTCCATCTCATATAACATATCAGCCGGTGTCCCTCAAGGAATTGACATAGCACCATTTCTCTACATCTTCTACACAGCTGATATTCCAACAGTGGCCGAAAACCATTTATCGGTACCTACGCCGACAATATTGCAGTTCTATCTTCAATTCGTGACCTCTCAAAGCAAGTGAAAACCAAAAACAACAAATAAACCTACTTCAAAATCACCTAACTGTCTTACAACTCTGGTTTAAATCATGGAAAATCAAAATAAATGACTCCAAATCAGTCCATATAACCTTTTCCCCCGGCGATTGGCTAGCATGACTTTTAATAATGTAACCATTCCCCACGCAACAGAAATCAAGTACCTCGGGTCTACTTCTCAACAGGAGACTCACATGGGGCCATCAAACGCAAACAACTATATAGTCGCCTACACAGTTTAAGATCTATCCTGATATCTAATATAAACTTATCCAACAGTTTACTTCTGTACAAAATCTTATTGCAACCCATCTGGTCCTATGGAACTGCTTTCTGGGGATCGGCTAAACATTCGAACACTAGAACTATTCAATCATTTCAAGCCATTTGCCTCCGCTTGATTGCAAATGTCCCCTGGTACATTTCAAATCTCACATAGCATAAAGATCTGAGAATACCCACCATAAATCAAACCACTTCTACCTACTCCTCACACCTCTTCTCCAAAATGGATCAACATCCCAACAGTTTCATTACTCAGCTTCATTCTAACGAACTTTCGGACAATCCAGTCAGACACCTAAGACGAAAATGACCAAGAGATCTTCTCAATGCATAACAGTTTCTTTTTTTTATTTATAATGCTATTTAATTAATTTACTCATGCTCAGATGATTCTAATGTGTCCCATAAGTCTTTCTCCGCTATATTATATCATTCCAAACATTTACTTATTGTTCACAATGCACAGATTGTAAATAGTATAATTAATAAACGAAATGAAAAAAATAAAAATATATTATATTTCTACTTTTATATACTTATAGCGGCTCCTTCTGAACAAATGAGCTCAAACTCGGGATTAAAGTTGTTTTACAAGCAAATTAAAATAATACAATTTGGGTTAAATTTCAATATAAATTTTACCATATTGTTTCGAGGTGTTTTTAAGAATATAGACTACAAACTTCCCAAATTATACTAGGAGTGTAAAATTTTGTATATAAATTGCATTAGTGTCAAAGATGCTTCCTTATTGGAGGTTTAAATTTTCAACCCCACCTTTAAAGTTCGAATTTTTATAAAAATTGTAAAAATCCCAGTATTTTGAGTACTTAATTATATTAATAGCAAATAACATTATTGTTAGGTTAAGTTATTTATTCAAAACGTGTAACTTGTAATTAGGTATTTGCACAAATAAACATAAAACAAACATAATAAACACAAAGCTGCATGCAATGAATTAATTTACAAAAAATATTTAATTTGTAAGCATTGACATGTCGTACCACATTTACTTGTATGCGATTTGAGAACCCGTTGCAATGTAGATACGTGCGAATGGCGTTCACTGGTCAGCAGCATTGCACATTCGTCTGTTATTCCTTCTCCGCCTTCTTCCCCAGAAACCTCCCCATCCTTTAGCATATGACCAAAAAATACATATTTACAAATGATACCCATGATAAATGATTAAAGTGACACAAAATAAATGTGATTGTTTCCATAAAATATATATAGTACATCTTATATAAGTATATCTTTACTTCTATATGATATTATTATACACATATTATAACTATAATTAATATTAGTGACCCATAAAAGCACCTTTAAAATAACACTCATAGTGACAATGAATATTTATTACACAATGAAACACCCAAAGACCTTTGTGAAAGCATTACACCAAATGATTTTATGTTAGATAAAACAATGATACACAAATATTTGGATACTATTGCTTTGCTTACATATAAATAAATCGGGATTGTCTGATGTATTTGCACTTCGGCGTGGATTTAAATAGCCACAATCATAAAACACCTGTTTTAGAAAAGGACACTAATTTTGTTTCAAAATAATAAATTTTCCCAGATATCTGAATTAAATTTGTTTTTAATCTTTTCAAGTTTATTTAAACAACTAAATTCAAATTTACTAAACAAACCTACACAAAAACATACCTCTTCAGCATCTGACACAGCAAATGTTACATTTAATGGTTTTAAGTTGTGATGACGGCTTTTGAAGTTGTGTTCAAGTAATAATGGAGTGTACAAGATATTCTTCCACTGGCGACTTAGAACAATAACACCCTATAAATTATCATGATAAATTAACTTTTTTTCAATTTTCATGAGCTATTAACAGTTACTACATAGAACACTTACTTGTCTCAAAATTGATAAATTGGGTAAAAATGGATCTTTTAGTTTAGCATCAATGGCATCACTCTGAAGAAGATATTTTTGCAATATATTACACAGTTGACAAGAAGGATCTTCTTGCAAAGTTTTAGCCAAGGGTGTGGTATGTCTATATCGACTCTATAAAAATATGAATATTAATATAACTGTTAGTATAACAACTATGTATTATAATGGTCATAATAATTTAAAAATTGCTGTGTACTAATATTAATTATAAAAAAAAATTGGTTTTTGCGAAAGAAAGGTACCGTTTTACACATTACAAACAAGTTCTAAGTGCTCGCTGGATTGTCAAATCCCCTCAACATGACCATCGACAATAAAAGATGATGAACAATGTTGCCAAATAATCATATACCATGAAAAGGTTTGTTATTGTATTAAAATTTTACTGTTGTGTGTTTATCTTACATAAATACTTATGATATACTTAATACTTAAATAATATGATAAATGACTTATCAATTACCCTATTATAAATCTTTAAAGATCTTAGACCACACCACCCACCCGTGTCCCACTTGGATGCTCCATCTATAAGTATAAGGTTTAACGAAAAATACAGATGTTACAACCGGTTTTGGTTGGTCACCTATACCTTTATCTCGTGGAAAACAGTATAATAATTAATAATTAACAATTTAACAAAATAATCTTAATGCAGTCTTTACACATTTGAAGAATTAGAAAACAAATTGTTTCAACTAATTCAGTATATCATTCATTTAGCTAATAAGCATATCATCCAAGTGAGCATGTTTGACTTGTACAAGACAATACAAAAATTTGTTGAGTACCACAAAAGCAAAGCTGATGTAGTTAAGTGCAGAAGATGTAAATCCTTTTGTACTTTGTATAAGTATATACAACTTGTGTACCCATACAATTATTAAAGTAAAAATACATTTACCTTGAGGGGTATATGAAGACTTTGTAAATCTAGAGCTTCAGCCATTAAACAAGTTACAACAGCCGTACATCGTCGATATCTAGTACGTAGCATGTGCACAAGACGCATTGCAAAACGATTACTAGGATTCATCCATGCATTAATAGCTGGCGATGCTGTACTTAATAAATTCCAGTCATGCCTACTCATATAACAAATTTTTAATACATATTATCAATTTATTATGAATTACAACTATACCTTGTATAATCTATTTTACGAGTGATTGGTGTTAATGGAGGTGCAGCAAAATTAAACCAAACTTGGCAAACTTCCATGACACAAGATGATGCGTTTTTATCGATTCCCACTTTTGCTATAGTACTCTCACTATAATAAGGTAGATTATAATTTTATACATTCACTAAATAAAATAAAAAATAAAAACTTACATTGTTTCTTCATTATTAACGTTAGTTTCAGACGGAGTTTTTATTTGCTTAGGTGTAGTCATTGGTGTTGAACCACCACCGATATCTTGTTTGCTGGAATCTAAAAATATTTTTTTGATTTTAAGGAGATTAGTGCCGATTTACGAAATTATCTCCAATTTTTTAAAATTTGACATTTTTTTTTTTACATTTTAATGACCACCTCCTTAATGATAAGACTAATCCACTAATCTATTGCATGATACCATGCAGAAGAGGTTTTCATATTCAGTCAAGTATTATTTGTTTTTTCACCATTACTGTTCTAATACCTGACAATAATTATTTTAATCGAAACCTGCCATATTAACACACAACTTATATAATACTCCAGGCTTTGTTTTTTTGTTAGTTTTTACATTTATTTTTATATTTTTGTCTTTTTAAAAAAAAAATTTTATTTTTATTTTATTGAGTATTAATTACTAAAACAATTTTTGTTTTTTTTGTTTTACTGTAGAGTAAAACAATACTATTGATTAATAAACAGTAACTGTAGTATTATTTATTTAGGTATTTAATCAATTATCAATCAAAGAGCTCATAATTATGATACTTACTAGTTGCTTTACTCTCAACATTATCTTCATTTTTAGAACGAATTTCAGAATGCAATACTTTTCCAACTATAGACTCCGGTATTGGTGATGGTGATGGCACGTCTCTGATTTCTCGATCATTTTCTTTTTCAAAATTTGATTTTTTTACAACCTAATAATACAAAAATCAAAATAGTTATTAAAAATAATTTTAGTACTTAATTTATTTTACAAATACAGACTTTAAATGAAATTCCTTCAAAACCACATTCCATCATAATGAAACCCAATTTTTCATCTGAAATATTTGCCAGTACCTTTTTGTCAATATCACTATTCAAATTACTCTGGGATTCTGTAGATTTTACTTTAGAACATGTTTTAAACATAACTTTTGAACAATGACTGGGTATAGCTGTTATTACTGCATCTTTCAATATTGAACACTCATTATGCAACCTGCGTAGTTGAGCATGTGCTCTATCTATAAATAAACAATTATAATACAAATAATATTAAATGTTGAGGGTTTCAGTATGGTATTATATATTTTTTAATTTCAATAATGTAACGTGAGTTATGAGAAAGTTTATGCGAACAAATAACAAATGTATTGAACACAAGTATAAAAATAATGATAAATAAGCCCAAATATCAGACTAAATATAATACACACTGAATACACAACATGTGATTGAATTGAATTGTTCATTTTAAAAAGTATTAAATAATAGATAATAATAATTTGTATAATATTAGTTAATATATTATAAATTTTAATACAACTATTGAAAATACCTTAATTTATTATACTACTGTAATAAAAATTAATAATTACTGATGTGCAATGTGATAACTGTTTCTTCTTGTTGTTTTTCAGACGTCTCAATATAAACAGGTTCACCGTGTGTGCTTTCGGGATCAACTTCAGATGTAGTATTTAAACCAAGTAAAAATGCTTTCCCAGCAGCTCTACTTAAAACACCCTTTTTTTGACCACTTGGTGCTACAGCTGGTGGGTGGTAAGTTTGTACAATTTCCCTAGCCTTTAAATTATAACATAACCAGTTTAATACTTAAAATAAGAATAATTAAAAGTTGATTAAATTACTAATTTATTTTATGTATGAGTATTTTTAAATATTTAATTAACTAATTAAAAATATAGTTAACAGCAACAATTGAAATTATTTAAATCTCAGAAATACAATTTACATTCAACATTTACTATTGAATAAAATGATACAAATTTTATATTCGAAAATACAGGCAACAAACAAATTTCTAGACTAAAAATCATTAAATTTGATTCAGATTTTATTGACAATTAATGTATTGAAATTCATATCTAAAAAAATGGTTCAAACCCTGAAACTTAAAATCTTAGAGCAGATTTGAGTTTTTAAAGTTTTGTTTTCCATGCAATATTAACATAAATGTTTTTTAATCTCAAAAATATATTGAATTTACAACTTGAATAAATTCAATTGTCAATTTGTCCAATCGACTTTAATATTGTATGAACTATGTTAACAATGAATTTACAAATTTTAAATTCTATTAAATATATATATTTAAAAACAATGCAAATAGTTTTAGCTCAGAATCTTAAATGTGATAATAAAAACTTCAGATAATACAAATGGAATTTGTACTAATTCAAACAATTTTGATAATAGGAAGAACTTCTAAAAATCAATTATCACACTGTATGATGTAAGATATTAATAATAATTAAATTCTAAAATATATATTTGTTAAGTACAAACCTGTTTACTAAAATGAAACTTAGTCGTAAGTTCTTCGAGACATATGGCTAATAATGATACACATGTCAAATCTCTGATATTATCTAAAGCTGAAAATGATATAACTTCTTCAACAATAGATGCTTGGAGCACACAAATGTTTATCTAAAATAATTATTAACAATACAGATGTGGTTACACTTATGAATTAAATAGAAAATATAGAATACAACATTAATAAATTATGTAACATTAAAAAAATAATAATTGTATAGATAAAAATTTACATTAATTTAGTATTAAATAAAAGATATTAAAATTCCAATCGATATCATTTAATGTTTATAACTTATTAATATCATAACAAAATTATTTAAAACATACCTTTGGTAAAATTACAGTTCCTTGAACTTGTGAAGCAATAAATTCTTCATAAATACGGTTCGGTTGTTGAACATCAGATTGGGTGTCTTTATTCAAGTTTGGTTTTACTCTTTCCACAGTACTCCTTTTACTTCCTCCACCTTGCATTTGACTTAAATATTTATCACGTTTAAGTATATTAGCAGCTTCAACACGACTAATGCAACTGGAATGCAAGTGGTTTAAGACAGTAAGTGGATGAAGATTGCTAAATATTGGAGTTAAACTATCAACAAATCTGAAAAATTAACAATAATTAAAAATAAGTACTTAAATTAAAGTATATATTTAACTCTATTACATACTTTTGAAGTGACTCTAAGGCCAATGGAGTAACCATTAAATCAATATCTCCTTTGAGTTTAATAACAACAGTTGTTCTTGTACCAGTTTCACTTCGTAAAGACACCATTTCCTCTTCACAATCTAAAAACATAAGTTTTATATAAGAATAATATATTATGTATTTTTAATAAAATAAGAGTCATTTTTCTTTAATCGATATATAAACACACCAATTTCAAATGTTTCTTTAGCATTCTGAGTAAAGTCAAATTGTGATTGATCCCATGGATATTTTTTTGATGACTGTGTTTGTACAGTAAGTGGGCTAGGCTCCTTTTCTTTGGTATCAGTTCTCGGTACCATTTTTAAACTTGTGAAACCTTCAGCGGTAGTCTCAAACTTGGGTAAAAATCTACTACCTATAAATTTTTATTTAAAAATAAAATTATTGACAATTCGGTCATAATATGAAAAAACAAATTTACTTTTAAATTTAATAGAGGTCACTATAAGCTTAAAAAGATTTACCGATAAATACAAGACGATCATCTATTGTATGTTGATAAATTGGAACAGTAAATACATCAGATCCTGCCGGTAATGATGTTTGAGACCAATTAATACAACTTTTTTGTGACAAATGATTTGTATATGTGGTGAGTAATAATGGAGAATCTACTATAGGCTTATTGATATGCATGTGCAAATTGACTAGTGCTAAATCTTCTTGAGATGATACAGCAGACATAAAAGATGTACTAGAGATTGATCGAGAATCTGATGAATCTATAATTCCACCATCTAAATCCTAGAATTGTATAATAATGTAATAGAAATAATGGATTATAATTAATAGGGATGGGCCCTCAAACTCATGAACACTCAAACCTTACCTAAAGTTTGAAGTTCGTTAAAATTGTAGCTCGAACCTAATTTCTTTTTTGTTTTACATATTCTATTTTATCAGAATTATTGTTATTAGCACATATTTTATCCAAACCTATAGTTTATTAAGTTTTTTTAGTTTTAAGTGGGTATCACTTACGTGAAAACTGAATACAATTCCAAAAATATGAGATTACAGGTTATTTTTAAATAAAATTTGAATCAGAAAGGATGTTTAGCAGAACTGAAGCGCAAATTTGCAATAATAAGCACATATTGGCTTGATTCTTAAAAATACTTACAAATTAAAAATTCGAAAATTGTGTGCTTGAAAAACTTAAATCAGGATTTGACCCATCCCTAATTATAATATATTATTATAAACTTACTTTTTCAAGTAAATGATGTTTAGCTTTTGGATTTTGAATTACATCTTTGCTCATATCTACAGCAAGTAATGTTTTTTCATCATCGGCTAACTCAAACTATATAAAATGTTAAGATAAAATAAAAAAAGTTAACATAAAAATTAATATAATTATTACATCTACTAAGGTCTCAATATTTATTATTGTATGATCCGGAAGATCGTCTGATGGACCGTCAGAACTAGTGATGTTGCTCATTACAGCTGAACTGCTGGGTATGACTGTAGTCTCACTGCCGAAATGATTCCTTAGATATATTATACATAAAAAATAAAAATATATAACTTAAATCATTATATTAAATAGTAGAACACTAACTTGATAAAAGATTCATTTTGAACAAATCCACTGTTATTTAGAGAGTTCTTTAATGAAGAACACCTGGCTGATCCTAATGGAACACAATCATTACTTTTGAGGCTACCAGTTAAAGTAAGATCTTCCTCAGCCGAGAAGAACATTTCTGATGGATTATCACTGGTTATTGATATTGTTCGTGAATATGGATGTTTTGAACTCGTCTGTTGCAAAGAATGTATAGAGTCAGCATTTCCTGCAGTACTCTACAAATAAAATGTTAAAAATATATGAGAAAATAACTAAACTAAATATGGTATTTCAAGAATACCGGTCACCCTCCCCAGCTATTTGGGACGAATAAAAATACATACGGAATTATTCTGAGCATTTGTTATGAGTGCATTATACTGTAGAGCTGTTGAATTAAAATAGTCAACAGCGAGTCTAGAATCTGAAACACTATACTTTGGACAGGTACCATTGTCTACAGCTAATGTGTTTTCGGGTACACTCAAAATAGATCTAGTAGTATTAAACCTGTGAGGTGACGGTGGTCGTGAGTCCATTTTAAGTACAGGGGTTGGGTTGATATCAATTAGACGCGAATATGGCACTTCACGACTTATTGTTTGTACTCCACTTAGTCTAGAAAAGGTGTAATAAGTGATATTTTTTGTCAGATAGTCCTAAAAATAGAAATTCTAAACAAACCTGCTGGCAGCAGATGAATATGAGAAACGTCTAGATAATGGATGCGTAGGCAAAGGAGAAGGTATATCTTCACTGTCTAGTGTATACGGTATATTTGTTGGGATGTTAGTAGTGTTCTTGCTTCCCTCAGACTGATCTTGGTACACCTATCAGGAATTGATTATACATTTTAAATGAAAAGTATGTACAGTCTAGTTGTTATTATGTTAGTTTACTAAATGGTTATTTTTTGTTATAAATTATTTATTTTAGTTATTATGTTGCCTAAAATGTAAATACATTTAAACATCATCATTTTTAATGGCAGGAAATGTAGGGCATTTAAGTCCCAAACAGCTGGATTTATATAAATATTTTGAATTCTAATATAACAACTATAGTAATGTTAGAGTTATTGGTGAATAACATTACATCAACAATAATGTATCATCAAACATTAAAAATATTTATCATTTTTGCATATAATTTTTCAACTACTACACCAATTGCTTGAGAATTATCAGATTTCTTTTTGCACAATATTGCTGATTAATTAATATTATATAAGACTCAATAGGTTCAGTTTTTACTTATAAGACCTGTAGGTTCTGCATAATATTATGAATGAATTTACATGGTTTAAATGAGAACATTCTGGCCACACTATACATAACTAGGGCTGGGATTTCAATGCACTTTGCATTGTTTTTCAAAGCTTACTGTGCAATGATCGTCTTATCACAAATTTGTTTTATGTACATATGAATGAGAATAAGAAAGTTTATTTTGCATTTTTTAGTTTTTAGGTCATTTTTTTAATTTTTTAGGGTATTTTAGAGTTTTTGGAGCATTTTTTGAGTTTTTGGAAACCAAGTGTATGAATTTGAAATTTTATTTTAAGATTTTAAGATTTTTACACCAACATGGTTTTTAAATAAATATAACAGATTATAAGTAGATACTCGTAATTCGTATTATATTATCGGACAAAGTTTGAGTAACCTCTACCCGCATTTCCTGTTAAATAATCTTAAATTGGTAAAATCGACGTCGGATGATATTATCGTTAGACGTTCAGTACGAGTTTTGTCGTCGTTAACACCATTTTATTACTCTAGTTAATTTTTTTTGATAATTTAATATAAAAATGCCAAAAGTAAAATGTTCGACAGCGAGTCGACTGCGTGCGTTTGTACAAGAATTTAGACATAATATTTTTTCTAACGACAGATCAGTGAACTTACTGGCAGACAACAGAAAATCATTTTTATTTAAAAATCTGAAACAAGCTCTCGTGGTTCAGTGTAACAGTTCAGAATGTACAGGTAAATAAATATACAATCTAAACGTATTAAATAATTTATAAAAATATTTTTTTTTCAGATTGAACGAAGTTCACATCTATGAGATTAAGTCTATCTAGCTTTGTGTACAACTTTTTTTTTAGATTTATACTAAAACTATGTATTTACAGTTTACACTTGTAATAGATTTTTATAATGCATTTTTTAAAACTTTTTATTGTAGTTTATACTAAAATTATTAAAAATAAAAAAATTGGTAGAACATAAAAGCATTTTTTTAGGGCATTTTTGGGGGTTTTTAGGGCATTAAAATCCCAGCCCTATACATAACCCTTTGTTTCATTTTACTTAGCTTCGCACTATTACCATTTCACTTGATTAGACAGCCAACAAGTAACAAATATATTATTGCAATAAAAATAATATAGTTAATGTGATATTGATAATACAAGCAATTTATAGTTTATTATGTAATAAATGAACAAAGGTACTGAAATATCATTTATGTCCATTTTTTACTTATTAACTTTGTACTGGTGGAATGAATGTGAAATAATTAAATTATGTATTTGTACCTCGACTAGTTGCTACAGATTTCTTAAATGATTTTGTAACTTTAGAATAAATACTACAGTAATGGCCTGTTACTAGTGCTTAAATTGCTTAAACAAATAAAAAGTGAACTTGTTTTTACCTTATTTATATGGCGAATATTTGGCCATTGTGGAGCTGGATGATCGTGTATAATGACACCACTACCAATATTGTACGGTGGTGTATGAAATATTAATTGACAATCATGCAAAATACTTTGACCAAAACCTGGATCTTTTCCACTTTCATTCACTCTGCAAAATAATAAATTAAAAATATATAATACAATAAAACATTTCATAATCATTTAATGTACCTAAAAGCTGCAATATTGATGCCATCTTGAATATCATTTCTAGATGGTTTGAAAAAACGTTGACCATTTTGATTATGGCCGAAAAATGCACAGCCACCAATACAACCACATTTTCCAGTTATAAGACACCCACTGTCGCTTGGCCACAGAAACCACAATCTTTTGTATCGGTCATCATGAAGCTTAAGATATCTGCAACATATTAGTTTAATGCTGTATAACTAGAAAACAAAAAAAGTTAAAATATAAATTATACTTGTGTTGAACTAGATGGAGATTTTTATCAGAATCAGATAAAGAAGAAGCTAATTCAAGAATAAAAGGTCCCAAAGATGCAGAACCGATTTCTAGCCACATTTCTTGATTCTCAGTACAGGAACCACTTATATTGCTAAAAATAAATACTATTAAACTAATTATTCAAATGCTAAAATTACAGAAAAGTTTTTAAAATAAGCAAAACTAAATTTATACACATACCAATATTGAGATCGGTTGCTTCCAGTAGTATTGGTATTACTATTAATTCCAAGTGTATTTTGTGTACCAGCACAAATAAATTGCTTCAGTTTAACAGCTGGAATAACTAAAGTAATACCAGACTTCAAATGATTACTATGTAAATTGCAATGTGATAAACGTAGTGGAGAAGCCTAAAAAAATTGGGATTTTATTGTTGAACTTAGTAAATTAAATTCCTAATTTCTATAAGTTAAAATATTGTATGTTGTTTTATACAATAGATTTTTTTTTTTTTTTCATTTAAATAATGTACATTGCAACCAACATACAGGTAATATTGATGAGGAAATTTAAAGGAAAAACATGTTTAAAATAAATACTTTACCCAAAAGTGAATTGCTGTAGCCGACTCAACCAAATACATGTCTAGAGCATCAATAGCTACGCGAGTCATTCGATACTTTATCTCATCAGCAGTGGGACATCTATAATGAGCTTGAGGATCATTATGAGGACATGTTGATGGAGGTGAACCATGATGACATTCTAATGGCAAATGCGCTGGTTTGAGCTGATTTTCTGAATCAAACATTAGTAAGAACATTGTCTCTAGACCAGTAACAACATGAAATAACTGTAAAATAAAATTATAATTATAAATTATATAGTCATATGGCATCATACATCAACCTTATTGCTATTTATTTGATACTGTCTACAATTTTAATATAAGCAATTAAAAAACTGATTAAAATGATATAATATAAAAACGTACTTGGGGAGCAGTAGCTTTTCCACTAAGTTTTCCTAGTTGAATTTCCAATAACCAAGCATATTCTAAAGTATCTTGATTAAGATTTCTTTCACAATCACTAAACATAGCATGGCCTCGGATCTTAATACAAATATTTATTAAAACCAATGTTTTAAAGTAAGTACTAATCATTACATAAAGTACATACTTGTAAAGCAGAAAGCATTAAATGTCCTTGATTTAAATGATGATCTTTTACTGAACAATTTCCTAATTTATCACTAGATATAAGTAAACTAGGAGATAACAGCAGCTGTAACTGGGTGTCCCTATAACATTTCTTCATTTCCAGTCCAAAGCGTTCAATTATTATAACAGGACATGGAGGATCATTATCATTACAATTCTGAAAACATAAATTGACAGTTTTAATTTCTATAAAAACTATATAATTTTAACTTACTTTAATTAAATGGGCTTGTAAATCATGCATAGTAATAGAAATAACTACTTCCAATGGTCTATATTCTCTTGGATCTACTTGAGTTTTTACATCTGATAAAGAACTATTATCAGATTCTGTAGCTTTATCAGTATTAGAACTTTTTGGATTTAATTTGTCATTCATATCTGTAAAAATTTGATCTTCACCAAATAGACTTTCCTAAACACCAAAATATATTAAAATAATTATGTTATTAATAATATGTTATATATTATAGTCACTTTCAAATGGAAAAAATGTCTGAGCCAAGATCCATATAAGAACATAACTGATGAACCAATTTCTAAATCCAAACTAACTTTATCAGCTGGTAAAGTAGTAGGATCAAATTTTTGCCCTTCTTCCTGAAATATTAAATTTAATTCAAATATGTATAATGATTTTTTCAATAAACAAGTTTTTATTATTCTTTTCACTACTAACTCGAGTCCAATGTATAGGAACATTCTGAGTTTTATGATGTTGCATTCTCATTGGGGACAATAATTTTTCTTCTTTTTCTGGTGTTGTAATGTCAGCTTGGGGTGGTGGTCCATACATTGGCATTGGATGATAAATAAAATTAATTGACAAAGCAACAATTGGCATAGTCCAACAATCCACCCAGCCAAGACTAAATAAAAAGCTGAAATTCATTAAACCGCTCTTTTTAGAAAAATTAAAATTATATTACCCTTTTTGACAAACATTTCTCCATTTACGTCCATTGTCATCTTTTTTTGATCTAAATATTTTTCCATCACGTCCAAGTAATTTAGCATTTTGATGTAATGATAATAAAACACTTCGGCTAGTATAAACCGTAGGTAAATACATAGATAAATCTATACTTTCACCTTGAATCCAAAATCGAAGAGGTAAAGTATCAGGCAAAAACTCCGTGAACGGAAGATCAAATGAAAAATCAAATAAATCTCCACTAGCAGCAATAAGAGCTAAGTATGAAACAAAAAAGAAAATATTTAAATTATATGTAACTAATGAATTAATATATCTATTAAAAATTTCTTATTTTAATTTAAATAATTTACCATTTTCTTGATTTTGTGATGAACAATCAATCCAATTATATTCATTACTAATAGTTATTAATTCAAATTCTTTCATAAGAACTGAAAACTTCCACGTATATGGCACAAAGTGTAAAATATCTGGCCTACTTTTGCTGGCCCAGTCATTTATCATTTCTATTTTAAAAATAAATAAATAAACTATACAGTTTATGAGATAAAATGTTTAGTACTTGCCTTGAAAAAAACCTTTATGAGCATAAGTGAACCACCCTGTGGCTTTACAACCAGTTAAATTAAACAACCATTCTTGATGATCATTCCACTGAATTGGATAGTGGCAATGAGCTGAAAATTCTAGTGTTTCACTCTCTAGTAAACTGCGGAACTTTAAACATAACAATTTGCTTATAAAAGGTTATTTAATTGAAAGAATGTATGAAAATATTTTACTTGCAAACTTGTAGTAGCTTCTAAATGAAGAAGCTGTCCAGTAATTTTGGTGGTATAACCATCATGAGCTACTAGCCATGGTAACGTAATTTCCATGTATGAACCAGGTCCAACGTTAATATGAATTGCATTTGTTTCCTATAAGATAGTAATACAAAATATAAAGTTTTTTTTTTAATAAATTAAAAAAAAGCTTACTTTATTTTTTGAAAACAAAATGTCAATTGTAGATTCATAAAGTGTATTCAGGCGAATATCAAATGCTTGAACTTGACGTTTTTCACCAGGTAATGGTGGATCACTAACCTATATAAACCAAAAAATGTTAGACCGTGTTAAGATAAGATAAAAAAAAAAAGTAAAAATGATATTAACCTTAAGTGGCTGATAATCTTGGGGAAAAAATAACTTAAATAAATGTTCTCTCTGTCTGTCTGCCCAAGGCCCATAACTGAAGTCTGTTCCTTTGCCACACTAAATATTAATAATAAATATTAAATATTATATTTATAGTATATTACATAGCATGTTCAAATTGGTAATTAACTACTAATTTATTGTATGTAAAAATATTATTACTACAAAATTAAACCTTTAAACACACGTAATTAACTAAATTTAATTAAATTATTTTGCTTCTAATAAATAAATAAATATTTGCTTTCGCACTTAAATAATGAAAATAGAGTTAAATCCTCATCTAGTTTTTATACCTTTATATCAATCCCCCAAATGGGTGGTGCGGACTCTACTATATCTCCATTGGCTAACTGTAACATTTCTGGTTCTTCAGGTACAACCCCTATAGTATATTGAATGTTATAAATTATAACTTAAACGTAATTACATATATTAGGCACATTTAGAAAGTAAGAATACAAATTTAGTCACATTAAATTGCATCCTCTACAATGTAAGGACTTCCTCAGTCCTTAATTGTTTTGCCATTCTTAAATTTATAACATCGCTTAAACACATTCGTACAATTCATAACTATGAATTGGAAACGTATCAAGACTCGCACATTGTAGATTTTATAGACATGTTTCAAACTTGTAGTACTTTTTCTACAATGTAGTGTAACCAAAATTGCCAACAAAATTTTTCTTTGCCTGTGAGTACATCAGTATTCTTACTTTCTGAACGTACCTTGTACTTAGATGTCTATGAATTTCTGGTAATTTGTACCTGGTTCGTCCATGTAATAATAAAGTTCAATATTGTTTGAAGAAAACACGACGAAACCAGCCCCCATGTAGCGAGGTGGTTCATCTGCCATGCCAGTATATTTAGGACTAGGTGCTAATATCACCTATACAAATTTAATTATATTTTAATTCAAGACTAATATAACAATATAAAATATTTTACTTTAAAATTCTCTGCTTTGCATTTAACAAAATGCATAAAATGATCCAATTTAGAAGCAGCTGGCTTAGTGGAATATACAAAATGGGCTTCTTCTACATTAACTAATAAAGTAGTTGGTATAAGCCGATTACCAAATACAACTCGGCCCTGTATTTTAAATTTTAATATTAAATCTATATTTTAAATTTTAATATTAAATTAATTTTTTAGATAAAAAATAAATAATGAAACTTACTGACGACACTTCCATTTTTATCACAGGTATAAGATCCCTCCAACTTTTACCAAGTACAGCTTCTTGTTTTTTATCTTTACTTTTTTTTGCTTCCTCTTCTCCTAAAAATACAATAACCTTATGTATCATTCTTCTTGAAGTTATTTACCAATAGCAAATAATATACTACTCTTTTAATTTTTACTCACTTATATTCAATTCATCCCAAGGAATAATTGACGGGTCTAAATTAAATACTTTTTCTAAATTGCTATACATTTTACAACGATTATATACATGTAATTCGAATCCATTTAACATAACAGACAACCTTGTATCAGAATGTGACAAATCTAAAAAATAAATATAAGTAAGTTATATAGTTAAAAACACAAGTCATAAATAAATAAATATTATAATATTATAATTTTTTTTTTTTTACCACCCAAAAGCTTTTATTATAACAATCAAAAATCTTTAACAATTCATTATCAAAGGTGTACATAAATACTTGTAATGTATTTATATACAATAAAATAAAAATAAACATGTGTGGAGTCTCACTCTCAGTGGAGTGGCCCCGGTCTTAGTCTAAGATCTTATACTAAGTTGTATGGTCTTCGGTGTTTGAGGCGCCTAATGTCTAGAGTTTTCTAGTAGTTGAATTGCTGCTGGATTGGTATTTTGATCCAGCCTTTTCTCATGTTTGCAGGTAAACTTGGTAATTTCGTCCTGGACGAAGGTGATCATCATATCTCGGTGAATAATGTCGTTTCTGTCATACCGGTAAGCTGCGACAATTGCACAGAGAACGATGTTCTGGCAACGCTGTATAATCTTAATATTGGACTTGCTGGCACAACCCCACAGTTAAATTCCATAAGTCCATATTGGTATAATTATAATTCCGTACAAGAGACGTTTGCTTATGAGGTCTAGTTCGGAATGTCTTCCGACCAACCAATACGGTTGTCGCATTTTCTTCTTAATTTGCAGTTTTTTCTGTCTAATGTGGTACTTACAGTTGTGCCAATAGTCCAGGTACATTCCTAGATATTTTGCAGAGTCACACTGTGGGATGATCTGCTGATCTAGCAATACCGTTTTATAGACGATTTTACGCAAGGTGTAATTTACATGCACTGATTTTTCACTGTTAATTATAAAATATGATGTAAAATAAAGGGAATACTGACCTTCTGATACATCTTTAGGAACATATGATCTCCACCAACGGAATATCAACCAGCCATCTTGAACTCTAATGGTATAATCTTCAGTTATATAAATTATGTCTCTAAACATTATTTTACCAGAAAGAGCACAAACTGTAAAAGAACCTAAACAATAATTTTTGCTTTAATTATTTGATAAAAGTTGCAATAAAAAATAAAATATAGTAGAATAAATTTAATATATAGAGAAAAAGTTAATTTTTTAAATATTAAACCCTAAATGAAAATAATAAATAATTAAATTTACTCTACACATCTAAATAATACCGAGTGTAACATAAATAATAAAATTATATTTGAGTGCATAACTTTCATATTTAAATACAATATAAGAATTGTAAAGCCTGATATACATAATTATAATAATTCATACTACATGTATTTTAATCCAATTTTAGAAAACAGAACTGAAGGTAAAGTTCAAGGAATTGTTATAACTTTATGAGGCATACAAATATTTCATTCTTCAGTAATTTTAGACATTTGACTTGCTTTCAAAATAGGTATAGATATAAAGATTATCAAAACTCATCAGTTTCTACAATTACAGTTTGCAATTGTGTAGTTTTTTATATATATATATATATATATATATATATAATGTTATAAACTAAAGTATTTCTAAAACAATAATCAGGCTGAACAACAGATGTCTAATAGGATGGAAAAACCACAACTTTTAAATTTTTCTTTGTAGAAATATTAAATAGTTACGAGATGTCAAATTGTCAACCTACGAAGAAGACTTTAAAATGCAATTTTTTAACTTAATATTACACATAAGTATCAATGAGGAATACAATTGTGATTCTTAAAGTAAATTAAATTAAATAATAATAAAAACTATTCGCTTACCAATACTAAGATATCCCTTTGTGGCATAGAATCTAGTCAACAACCTGGTAACAATGTATGCTGTTACCCTAGAATTGTAGTAAGTAATATATATCAT
This sequence comes from Tuberolachnus salignus, assembly GCA_956483605.1. Classification (NCBI taxonomy): domain Eukaryota; kingdom Metazoa; phylum Arthropoda; class Insecta; order Hemiptera; family Aphididae; genus Tuberolachnus; species Tuberolachnus salignus. The sequence goes on from OY101434.1 coordinate 37,083,091, forward strand.
CCAAACCATTGCGGATATTAGTGAAAATAGCAGCCTGGCAAAATTGCCATCCATTTTCAGACCGTCAAGGTGTACATTAGTTAAGTTCCACTGAGATTGCTCCATACTGTTGACTGTCTCATACATATGTGTTGTTTCTTTATCCATATTAAAGCCCTTTAAACAAAATAGATAACATCAAAAATGAATAAATATATTCAGAGTAACAGAAACATTAAATACCTAATCTAAAAAGACATCATTTTGAATGTTATCAACCAACTGGCACTACAATTATAGGGCAATTAGTAAAAAAAAAATATTTAAATAATAGCTTTTTAAAAAATTACAATACATAAATTTGTTCATTCAAAAAAAATCTACAGAGGTATGAAACTATTTAGTAAAATATTATATACCAATTACTACTCATGTTTAACCTTCACGCATTTATTGCGATTTTATGATAAAATAATTGTAAGTAGCATACAGTTATAAAGTATGTAATAGACAAGTAGGTACCTCCTAATACACAACTATCAACATTTAATACAAAAATGAAATTAATCATACATGTCAAATAATATATTTTCGAATGTTTTATTATTGAATCTTAAAAATGATAAATAATACTATAAATACATTAGAGTATAATCTGTAGTGAATCAAAAAGTCACTATTATGTCATTATGCTAATCTAATATAAATAATAAATTATAATAATTGTTAAGATTATTCAAGACAAATATGTTAAATATGTACAAACATATTATCTCCAAAATTGAGAAAGAAAAACAAATAGAACAAAAAAATTAAACCTTTGTTTCTTCTGCATACAGATACTATAAGTAGAATAATAAACAAATATTAAAAAACAAAAAATTGATATGATCAATTATTTAAATTTTATTAATTATGTAAAAACTAAATAAAATATATTATTTCTGTTGATTTATGAAATAAAAGCAGTATTAATTAATTTTTTTCCATATGTCTTACAAAAATTATTAATCATCAATCAAATTGTATACATAACACACACACATATACCTATTATATTTTAAATAAATAAAATAGAATTGTAGAATTAGTACTTCTCAGCAAAATAAAACAAAACTTATAATTATTACCTTGCCGAGAAACAAGCACATACCTAAAATTTTGATACCCAAAAGCAAGTATATTAATAATTTAGTACCTATAAAAAATGTTCAAATAACGTGTTGTCCTCAAAATTGAACCCGTATCAGTAGTTACTAGATAGAAGAAAGTAGAAGGAAAACTACATTATACAATATTCTGTTAACTTGTCAGACAACTGTTGAGTCACTATATTTTATATGACATCTACCTGTTATTAAATTACTACAGTGCGAGGAATCCTCCTCATCCAACTAACAAGTTTATCATTGAGTTTTAAATATTAAATTATTTAAATACATTTCTCGAGCAAAATATGGTAGGTACATTGGGAAAATCCTCGAGAAATACATTTTACAAAAATTGCGATTTGGATCCTATTACTACTTATTAGTACGGGCAACTAGTGCACATATAATTCATAAAAGGACACGAAACATATCATTTTCAAACCCGATTTTGTAGGCGTTGTTGTTGATATAGGAGTTCCATAAAAGCTAAACAAGCGAAACCGGAACTCCTGTGAAACAATATCATTCGTATGGACGTTCTTGCGATGCCCCGTAGCAAAGCAATACACGATTCTACGACGATAGTGGTGGGAAACAGTAGTAGTCGTTACCCTTTCGCAAACAAGTGGCGATCGAAAATATTAAATGTTTAAAACACCTTAAGGAACGAACCTTTAAAACAACCAAACTTTCGTCACCGGGCAGACTGTTCCGTGGTACTGCAAACTCGGACGTATTCGACCGGTAGTTTCATAGCGGACTATAATGGCACTCGGGTTACATAATAATATTTACAATAAATAATTGACACACGTTACAAACGTTTAAAAACGGCGACGGAAACGACGACGGCAGAGAAATAGTCGACGACGACAACGACGGTAAGTCCGTCGAGTCGGTCGACAATGTTTTGAACGAGATTAGTGAATAGTGATTATAACAAGACACGCCCATCAGTCGATAACACGCCGGATCGAGACCGCGGGACCATAGAAGAAGTCCGCGGATTCAAGACGGTACGCGCTCAATGGTTCGCAAAATGCCGATGCCGCCGAGACGTCGTTTTACCGACTCCATCATTTCATAGTGTACCATTTTTTTTTGTCTACGATAAATGCTACGCAATCGTAGTTACATCATATCGTCTATTGTAATTACAGAGACATTTATTTATTTATTTTTTTAAATGCTCTGGGGCTTTATTATTTAAACGGCCCGCAAGTCTTTATAAATATGTTTGACAATATGTATATCTTACATATTATATAAATGTTGATGAAGTCGCACTTTCAATAAAGTGGCTCCTGCTCTTAATTTTAGTTCTTAAACTAAGTCGTATGGTTTCCGACGCTTAAGACGTCTAATGCCCTTGAAGTTGTCTAGTAATTGGATGGCCAATGGATTGACATGGTCAGGAGCGAACGCGGGGGTGGGGTTCAACCCCTCGAAATATCAGGAACAAAAAATTAATTACCTGACCTTACGATATATACGAACACATCTGCTCATCGTTAAAATACCTGGATGAAAATATTTTGAAAACCGACGGAGTCAAATCTCATGCCCTGCTCGCATCGATACAAACACCACAATTTATTATAGCTATAACAGTAGTAAAGCCGATTTTCTTGTACATCGTAAACTACTTTCAAAAATTCAAAATATTCTGCCGACTAAGTATTTTAAGCTGAATACAAAAGAAATCAATGTTAAATACTTTTGCATAATAATGGCCAGGGGTAGGGGTATACATCAAGGAGTTTACTGATGATATTATAGCTGAGATGACCATGTGGCGCAGGTAACAATTTATTTCTTATGTACAAAAATATTTGTTGTGATCAATATTAAAATATAAGGTCCACTGTTGTTTCACGCATTATTTAAATATGTCAAAGGATAAACGGCCGGAAACATTTATTGACACTCTCAACAATTGCGATTCTACATTGTATCAATCAATACTATCGGTGCAACTCTTCCCGTTTCTGTGGCAACAAGTGAACGGTATTTTTCTTGTCTTCGAAGATTGAAAACATATCTGCGCAACAAGACTGGTGAGGCGCCATTAAATAGATTTATGCTATTACACTTATATAGAGACGTGGAGGTGACCTACGAAGAGATCATTAATATAATGGCCAAAGTACCGAGACATCTAAATATTGTTTTATAATGTAAATTGTAATTATTAATTAATATATATTTATATATGTGTGTATACTATAAATACTCTAAATAAAGAGAAATACAGTGATAATCTGGGTTTGAGTGGCTTACGACTACAACCGGACACCTTCATTTAGATATAGGAGCCACTCAAGAGGCCCGGAGGCCCCGGTGGTTAGGTCTACCACCCGAATTCGCGGAACCCGTTTGCGTCGGAGCCGCTGTCGTCAGGTCGGCCACCGCTGACAAGATAATCTTAGCTAACGAAAATCACGTAGTCCATACGAATTCAACCGCACGCCGCGGTTACGGGCAGCGGTGAGGCCACACGTAACTCACGGCAAGGAACACTGTTCGAAACCGTGCATGGCCGACTTCGTGGGCCAGTAATCACTCGTACTACCAGTCATAAAATTCGAGGGTCGGACATTTTGCGTATCCAAGGCCTAGACGTGATGAATTAGTGAAAATAAACTTCTCTGGATCCGAATGACCCCGGGGAACTACCGACTGACTCGCTATTGTTAACACTGTCCGGTCTCTCGGGTGGAGCGAGATTACCGGGAGGCATCTCACGGTCGATTGCTCGAGCGCGAGGAGACCTTCAGTAATCCAGACGGGGGACTAGCTCGTAATCTATCATCCCCGCCCTGACAAGCTCGGTGGGCAGGCAAGTCAGGGTACTGGCTGCAAGATCAGAATTAGCATAATCTTAGTTTCATTACCCGGGAAAATCCGGGTACCTACTAGCATCTAGCACCGCGAGAAGGTCTTATGCCGTCCCCAACGGCCGGGTCGACGCGCAGACGACACGACTGTCGAGGGAGATCACTCTGGCCTAAGACCTAGCCGTGATCTCGTTAGACAAAGAGTCATACAGTATGAATAGTATGATATTTAATGAAAATTTTACATTTTTTCAAAAGCCCTCCCCCTCCCGAAATTTTTTCTTGCGTTCGCCCCCGGACGTGGTGATCTAGCCCCGGTCGGGTTTGCGAGCAAACTTATGGATTTCGTCCGCGTTATTGTGGGCAGCATCGTATACCGCGGTGAATTACGTCGTTTCTTTCAAACTAGTAGTGTGCAGTGACGATCCCCCCTGAAGGTCGTTTTGACGACAGCGGTGTATTATATGCAATGTTAGATTTACTCGAACTACCCCGCAGATGAATGCCGTAGTTCCCAATTGGTTTTATAATAGCTACATATAGTAGACATTTGTTTTCTATAGTTAACTCGGGAGTGGGGACCAATAGAGCTTTCGTATTTTATCTTTAATCTGTATTTTTTTCCCCTTCGCGGGTGGACGTGGTGTTTTCGGTTTAAACGAGAGTCCAGGTGCATTCCAAGGTCTTTTGCTGGGTCTTTTCGTGGGTTTGAGGTTTGATTCAGTACAAATTGGATATTTTCGGTTTTACGTACAGTTAACGTGTACCGATTTATCGTCATTTATCTTAATTTGCCAACGTATCGTCCGGGCATCGATGTTGTCAATTGACTTTTATAAGTTATCAGTCGCAATTGTCTGAGTCTTGCTACAGACATTTATGAGTGTGGAATATTTCACACCGCTTGCTGAGTGGAAATATTGACGTACAAATGGTAAGTATCGTATACGTAAAAACAAATCGGTCCAGTACACAGGTCCGACACTAAAATTTGGATAAGGGAAAACCATAAAAAATGCTTACTAATGTCTCACTAGTGTCCGAATGGCAAGAAGATTCTACGATTTTTATTTTTTTTTTTTTTGGAGGAGGGGGACATTCCAACGCGAGTCAATTAGATGCGTGCGACATATCGACGAGGTTTTTAAAAAAAAAAATATTGATTTTTTGTCCAAAATAAATGTACGCATATGTATGAACGATGTGTGTATTTTCTAAGAATTATTAAGTACTAGAAAATACTAAACAATATATTAGTTAGGTTTTTCTATAAAGATTGTGTACGGTTATTGTTCAAAACCGGTAATTTGGAAATTTATTGACGCGTTGAAGAGATATCACGGCGTAACTAAAATGTTAAAAAAAAAAATAAAAAAGTAATACAATGATTCGTCAAAAAGATTATTGCACATAGTTGAAAATAAACAAGACTGTTGAAATATGTTGCTCATAATTTAAAATTGTATAAATAGTTATAAAAAAAAAAAAAAATTGTAAACACTATTGTCTGTACGTGTGCATACAAATTTATACATGAAATAATAATTATCGTTTACAATTTATGAAACGTTTTACAAATTAATAATTTAAAAAGAAATGGAAAAAAACGCGTCGAAATGACGTGGATTCGTTATTCATGCCATTGCCTGCGACTTATTTTTCTACTAAAAACGGGAAAATTCTCATGCTAAAAATAAATACCGATTGAACTATTTGTTTAGACATGTTATCATTTTAAATGTAAATTTGATCTTGTTAACCGTTTCTAAAAAGCTATGAGCAGTAATTATTTATTTAATCATTGTTAAGTTCAGCGAGTATATCTTTTCGCAGGTCATAAGTATGCATTTCCGTAAATCGAGTGCTTGACAATTAATTTAATTAAATTATAGGAATAATAACAATATTTTTATTTGGGGTTGTAAATTATCTTCAATTTTATTTTCGTTCATTTTTTTAATACATTTGTCAACTTTTTCTATATATAATATCTATAAGATATATTTTTATTTTTAATAGTCACATCTGAGTTGCCCACCAGAAAATGTCTCGGTCTCTAGACGGTCCAGCCAGGTCTAAACGATAATTTTTCATAAAAAAAAAATAATAACCTGCATAGTTCATTAGTTCAACAAAATTTTCTACCAGATATTGATAGTATTTTTCTCGTTAAAATTGTTTAACTGACAGAAAAAAAAAATAGCATACATTATAGTAAAACTAATAGGTACCTAAAGTTAAGCTCAGAATCTAAAATTATAATTGGGTTTAGGTAGGTATTTACTTGGCTCCTTAAATATTTTTATAATCACATTATTATTACTTCTTACTAGGTACTATATAGGTATAGATACCTTAAGGCACTTGAGGTGAGGAATTACAATTTAAAATCCTAAATACAATATAATAAAATACCTAAGTAGCCAAGCAAGAACTACAATTACTTTATAGAATGATTTTTAATTACAAAATGGTTAAACATTCTGGGGTATATTAAAAAAAAAAATAATAAAAAATATGGTTGACATTTAGGAAATTAGAAATTATATAAAGTTAACTATAACTGTCTATACGATGAAGTCATTTAATTATAAAAAAAAAACCAAAAAAAATGTGTATTTTCAGCATAATGTTAACAATAGTCACTAAAAAATCTGTTATCGAATCTGATGAATTAAGCACAGACCTACTGAAACATTGACACAAATAAGTCTGACCAAAAATACTTTTTTATTTTACAAAAATAGGATGTACTTACCTTTAATCTGTATTTTACCCAATTCACTGGTATTGTTGTGTTTTTCACTGGTCTTGTTTTTGTTATTCAATGTATTTTTAAAATGTAAAATACAAAATACACTTCATCATACAATTAGTATAATATAGGTACATAAATATTATATATTAATATATCCTTCTGTACCTATGCTGATGCACTGAAACATGCAGTAATTTAATAACGCTAAGTAATCAAAATAAACACTACTAACTAATTAATAACAACACAATATATTCACATTTTAATTACTGCTACCTATATGAACTTTTAGTATTATTATTATTAACACTTTTTATTATTATACTAAAAATATACTTACGTGTTTCATATAAGTTAAGTAATTCTATGAATATTGTATTACTGAATACATAACATACGTACCTATGTTAAAAATGATATTTTACTTATATTTATATATATTATGATAATTATATACCTTAAAATAAATAATTTAATTTACCAGAAACTACAATGAAAATATATCGTATTTCTCAGTAGGTTTTACTACTACTAGTATTTAGGCATTTAAGAAAACAACAAAAATAACATATATTTATTTCAAGAAACATAGTAAGGACACATTATGTAGGTATGGTTTAAATTTAAAAGCAGAAATTGCTAATTTATAATAATTCCAAACTATTGCAGATGCTAAATTACTAATATTCCAGTTGACATAATATAATTACGACGAAGATTGAACTTTGGAACCTACATTTTTAAATACTAATTTTGTTACATATCAATGGATTTCTTTAAACATTTAATGTATTATTTATAGCATAGTTAACGGTACTTATTGTAACTATATTGACCAAGATATATATATATATATATATATATATACAAGTGGCTTCATATTGCATAGTTATTCAATGATTTGTTTATAAAATAGATAAAAATTCTATGGAAACTGAAATTCCCAAAGAAAAATAATATTGAATATTCATCATAAATGTACATAATACATAGGTACCGAATTTGCTTTTTATTTCATCCCTTGAAAATAAAACTAATGATAAATTTAAAATGTTGATATTTAAACAATGTCATCTTGTCATTTTAAATGTGTATCCAAGTCGGAGGTAACATCTTAATAGAAAAAAAAAAAAAGGGCGAACATTAAAAAGCAAAGTGTACAGCCAATGTGTCAATTTATAAAGTTTATCTAAACAATAGTAAAACAGTATATTAGGTTCTATTGTACACTATTGTAAATTTGGTCGGGTTAACTTTAGAATAAAATAATATACTAAACGTAATATTGAAAACTGTGTATGTACAAGTCAATATATTTTCGTAAACCAAACGGTAAAAAGTGTTAATGTACACTCGTTACAGACTATAAAAAAAAGGGTAATACCTATAAATAATAAAATGTGGCAAGAAATTTGAATCGTACATTATTATTTTTTTTTTTTTTTTTTTTTACAATAACCATATTAGGTTTAGCCGACAACTTAGTACCTAGTATAATTATAATATAAACAAGAAAAATAGAAAAAAAAATTAAACAACGTTCCTAAATACTATAGTGGGTGTTTGCGCGGCTCTGGACGTGTCTGTTCCCGCCGTGGTGGTGGCGGTGGTGAAGGAGCTGATGGCGAATATTCCCCGTTTAGCCGTTGTCGCACTGTACCGAGTCGCAGTTGCTGCTGAAAAATATACAATTGCCGTACCCGCTGTAACATATCAGGAACACGGCCACCAAGAACACAATGCTGCATATGGTGCAAGGTTTCCGTTCCAGAAAAAATCCCGTCAGGTACAGCACCATGAACATGACGTGGGTCTGCAAGAGCGCGGGGTTCAGCGGTTTCGGTATGAGCAGCACGGGTATCAGCCATTGTAGACAGTACATGTCGGTGGCGGACGGCGGTGCGGTGCGATTGTCGCGCCGGATGTATTCGTCGTTACACCCGCGGGACGACGATCGTCCGTTCGAAACGAAGCAAAACGTATCCGATAATAATAACAAGAACGATAATTATTTATCGACGGCGGCGGTGACGGCGGTCCGGCGTGAACGTTGGACAAATATTGCGCGTACGCGTTGTGTGTACAACTTTACGAATACAATTGATAACGGGACAGAGATTATAATAATATTGTGATTAGACCACGATAATTAATGATAGTGGCCGCCGTGCGGATTAGACACAACGAGGTGAGACCATTGATTTTCCAGTGTTTCCTAAATTGTGTTCGGTTTCGCGCGTACGCGGACGCGAGAGAGAAACGCCACAACAACGATTTTTTTTTTTTTATTATTTTACATTAAATGTAAAAGTCGCACGCAGTACCGTAGGAAGCATCGCCAGCCCCTCCCCCCCAGCCCCGGCGAACTTAAAAACAAAAAAAAAACGCCTTTTTACCAATTCAAACATTGATGATTTTTTTTTTTTTTAACCTTAATTTTACAAATTTTTTTATTAAGAATATAATTTATATTCATTAGTTATTATTAACAGTGTAAATGAAAAATACTTTAAAAAATTTGAGTTTTCTCGCTTTAAAGCTGGCAAAGCTCTTCGTATATGACATTTTCCCAGCAAATTCATGTTCTATGGATAAAATTGCCATTAATCTCCCAAATAATTTCATCATTGAATTCGCGTGTTCAATTAGACAAAAATCAAACACATTTCAAAATGTATAATGAAAAAAATTACGTTTTGAAGATAGAATAAAAATACCACTTTTGGAGCACAATTTTGCACCCTTGGCGTCAGGGTCGGTTAGGTTAGGTATTTAAGAATTTATCTTAACCAAATATGTCCGAATCATACTAGACGTTTGCTTTTTATAAACGATAAAATATTTGAGCCTCTGCAGGTCCTGATTTTTCCTTCTTTGTTACGTCTGACACTCTGTATTAAAGATTGGACCGTATACATTTTTTAGTACTTTCCTTTCAAGGTAATTAATTAGCTGTATGCTGTTTCCTTTGGTCAGTAATCAGGTTTCGCTGGTTTACCAACAAGTATATTAAACAATATTGTATTAATATTCTGGATATGGTTTGAAATATATTTTTAATGTGAATATCCATCATACAATTCTCAACGTACTATATTACAAATATATTTTCAATATAGTGAAGTGTACAATAATATACTTAACTAATAAAAACTTCAGGGCCTATTTTTTGTGTTATACGGAATAATAAAATGTGTAGTGACTAATGGCTGAGATTATTATTTTTTTTTTGAAGTTTACTTTTTACTTCACCCATAGATTTCTCCTTGATAAAGTTTAAACCTGGTAATATTTATTTAAAAAAAATCGTAATCAACTATAAATGGTAGAAAAAAAAAATAGTGAAATAACTGTATTTAAAGGTATGGGAGAAAATTGTATTATGTGACCACGAGTTTATGGCGCACAATAAAAAGTGTGTAAAAAACGAAATATTACTAAAAATAGGCCCAGACAATTTGTAGTTGTGGACGTTCATTTTCTGCACTTAAACGTATAAAACTCGCATGCGCTTTTCTTTAACACAAGATAAACCGGACTCGTTAATCATTATTGGCGATCAATCATGATATCACAAAACAATTAACGTTTGTAGACATAACTGGTGAATTTACCCCACCACCCCCCCAAAAAAAAAACCTAGAAAACAATCTGTATTGTAATTAAATATACGGATTAAACTTTTAGTAATCATTCTTAAACATGTATTATTATTATTATTATTTTTTTTTTAAACAATTTTACCAACATCTTTAGTTTAAAAGAGCCCCAAAAGACAATAGGGCACAGGGCCTCCGTTTCTTTAAATCAGGACCCGTACAAAAATAACGTCTGTCAATAACGATATAATCCGATAACAGCTGACAACATGCATCAACCAGCGATTAAACACGACTAACCGTGTCGCGTAAAATACTCTCATCCGATTGGCTTGCCGAAATGCGGTTGGAAAAACACCAACGCGATAACCGCGGTTATCGCGAAGTTAAATATATTCAACTTTTGGCCGTGCGGTTACTGGTTAACATTCTGGTTAAACATTCTGGTTAAACATTCTGGTTAAACATTCTGGTTAGACTGTTGTTCACTGGTAACCTATGCGTTACTATGGTAACACAACCCGGCTAGTTGTAAACCCACCTGTTATTTTTTTTATCAGAGTAACAGCCGTTATGTTATTTATTTATTATGAATTTATTGGAAATAAATTTGGTAATTTTCACATGTTTTTTTTTTTAAATCAAACTAAATATTATTATTCGTCGCAAAACGATCAATCATTTAAAAACGCGACCCGATTTCATTTGTCCGATCAAAAGTATTTTTTGATTATTGTTGAACGATTTGAGAAAGAACTGAACTTTCGGTGTATTTAATTTTGTCGGGCGCTTCCCGTGTTTTGTCAACGAAAAACCGTTCGAATTGGTGGCAACCGACCGTTGCGCGTCGTTCCAGATTTTATTTAATTGCAAACGATTATGGTGGCGCGCTCTTACAGAAATTTCCAACAACTCAACGGGGGATATTTCTCCCCCCCTCCACGGGTGAAAGTGCCCGGTTTCCATTGAGTTGTCGACAAATTCCGTAGGAGCGCGCCACTAATATCGGTCGCAGTAAAATAATATCTGCGACGACGACGACGACGACGACGTGCGTCGGATAACACGGAAACACCTAACAAAATTAAATACACTAAAACTTATAGTTCTCTCTCAAATCAAATTCAATAATCAAGATATTTCCGAAATGATAATAGTAAAATCTAAACACTGATGTTGAGTTTATTCTCGTATTTCGTATTATTGAAAAAAAAAATATTTGACAAAAAAAATCTAAACCTATAGTAACTTAAAAAAAAAAAAAAAAAAAAATACATACATTTAAAAATCGGCCAACGTCACTATATCAGAGACAACACGTCTAGATTATATATTCCGAGTTACACACACCCAAGTAAAAAAACCAGAGACGCTATGTATTATTTAATAATCGAGATAAACCGATTTTCGGAATAAATACTACACGCATAATTGAGATCATCGAATAAAAATAAGTGAAACAAAAATGAATTACTACTGTATATTATAATTTATAATGAACACGTTTCTGTTTTAAAACCTCAAATCGATCGACTTGAATAATAACCAATTCAAAAAGTTGATTTTTAAATATACCCGTTTAGAAATCGATTTCGGCGATTTTCATTAATATTAGAGAAACAATATTAGTTAAGCCAGTGGCAGGCACTGATTTAGGCGAGTACCTTGATGACTAGTCACCTGACATCTATTTTTGAGAGGCCTCATTATGTCTTATAGGCCGAAGACAAAAAGAAAATGTATGGGAGTCGCAGAAAAACTTAGGATTAAGACAATTAGAAAAAAAGAAACTGGTAAATTGAGAAGTCCAGTTGAGAATTGTTGAACACAAAACCAACATCCAACAATACCTTTAACTATTGTGTCGATAAAAGATTATCCTATGACGACATTATTGATGAATTTGCAAAGGAACGTGGAAAAAAATCCATGTTCTTAAAAGTAACAATACAATTTTTGAAATAAAACGAACATTTTTTTTTTTTTAATGGGGATAGTGGCGGTCTCTAGCAGATCAAAGTCCCCGGGCCCAAAATCTGTAAATTGAATGATTTTTCGAGAGTGTCCAAAATTGTAGTAACCATACAATCCGTATTTAAAATTATTTACTGATAAAAAATGACATTGAACTTATAGTTTGGACATAAATATTTTAATAGGCACTAGTATTGAGAATACTAATACATTAGGATATTTTTTTTTTTCAAGTCGCGGGGATGTCCAAACACAGAAGACATCTCCTCCCGCCTTAAAAAAATTTTTTTTTAAAAATACGCCACTGAGTTTAGTATTGTAGGTATACTATTAGGTGCAACTGACAACAACTGTACGATCGTCTCTGATTTTTATAAATACCTTAAACAAGTGTACGTATATAACCGGTCCGCGTACTAGACAAGTATGTTTCGTTAAAAAGTTAAATATATATATATATAATTTTTTAAATTAATTATTATTTAGGCAGGTTTATAATCAGTATTACATTCAAATGTATATTAGAAACTTGTATTTAATTAGCAAATACATTGAACACAAAACACGACGGGTAGGTTATTATTATAAATTTATACCGTCACGACTGCCATATGAAAAAATAATAGAGAACTTAATTAATATAAACATAAATAGTAATTAATGAATACATCGTTTAGAATGTCCGTTCAAAACAATATTTGTATATTAATCAACACAATGGTTTTCGACGATTTGGTTAAAAAAAAAAAAAAAACCGTTACGGATGGACACATATATAAGCAAGAGGTGTCGGAACGATTTATAATACAGTCTGCGGAGGCAGGTGATAAATACTAAAAAAAGAAGAAAAAATTAACTTTGAACGCTTAATTTTCGATACTGAGCGCGTAGCGGTGAATTCATTGGTTTTAAACTACGATGTGTAGTTTTTATTTTGTTCGTCTGTGAACAATATTCCTACTAGAAATCTTACTCCAATCGTAAAACGACAAGTGAGCTTGACTGTTGCATTTTGGATCTATTCGGTTCCTTTAGGAGGTCATTTCTTTTATTTCCCTTGTAGTTTCCTTAATAATGGAGATAACTGGAGAAAAAAAATATATATATAAATCTTGATAAAACTATACTACACTCGAAATCTAAAAGAATTATAAATATAGTCGAAAATGAAAAATTGAAATAATTTTTTCCATATTGTATAATATGCAGCCACGGGCGAAGTGGCCCGATGACTTTATGGACTTGATAGAATATTAATGTATTAATTACTATGCCTAACCCTTTAAAACGCAATACTTTCTAGTGTAATCTAATTTTAACAATTAAAATTATTTTTAATTGTGTTTTAGAAAAACTGCTGGGAATCTGGAGGTAGTGGTCGACCTGACGGTCAGTGCAGCGAGACAAACGATTTTCGCGTACCAATTTTATTAGTACGAAAAATCGGGTGGACTGCAATCTCCCTGTATGAAGTTATAATAAGTAAAATAAAACGTCAACTTAGTCAAATCGTTAAATATGCCTGAAACTATATTACGAGCTCGAAAGTCAAAAGTAAAGCGTTTTTTCACAGAAATTGCCGAATGGCGAACGTAAAATATTAATCGAATCTCTACTATATTTTTCAACGAAAAATACCACAGAGCAAAAATGTCGACCCGTCCCGATTTCTATACGGGTATGGGTATACTGCATTAAGCGACCGATCAAAGCAGCAGTTGCAGTTGCAGATTTATCAATGGATTTATGTAACAATATCGTATTGTATTGTCGGCGATGTTTGGCGATTTGTTGACAGTTTTTTTTTTTCTCTCTCTAAAATTTATATTCCGAAAGCCGACCGCATAAAATTAGCCCGCGGTGCATAAAATATTTATGTAGGTAGGCATGTTATTCAAGACCTCGGCCGCGGTATAGACAGTTTACGAGGAGGCGTATTTTCTGCGTGGTACGAAATACAAATCGGATCTCGAACAACGCCGACGCGGAGAGGAAAGGGAGGACAGGGACGTCCCGAGGATAAACAAGCGAACTCGTTTCGTTTTTTTACCGGAAAAAATGAACTATTTCGTATTATTATCGTTAACGTTAATAAAAACACTCGAATATATTATTAAATAGTATATATATATATATATATATATATATTTATCAGTTGGAATTAAAAAAAAAAAAAAAAATGATTGTGGGCGGGCGTTCCGTTATCGATTGAATACGTTCGTCTCCGATAATATGCTTGAATTTATATATTTATTATAATTACCGATGACGTAATGGTTCGAATATAAAATGTATACCTACGTATGTTATGGACATGTTATATATGTTTTGACAGATTGTCAAAAAGTCACATTAATAAAAAAAAAGTTGCACCAAAAAATATATTTTTAAGACGACCGGACGAAACGATATTCAATATAAAATATTCTTTATGCGATTTTTTACTCGTTTTTTTGCACAAATATTCCCAAGGGGTGTCCACAAGTTATTATAAAATACAAACCGAGATAATTAAAACAAATTTTTTTTATTCAGCCATTATGTGTATGAATATTATTTAAAATTAAAACAAAGTCGGACGACCTTCGCGTACCATGAGTTGGCACTGTAGTAGGCATGCACTGCCCATGGCCCATTGTGGCCTGTTGTGGGCCCCGAGCAAACTAAATCTTCCGGGCTCCCTTATTTTCCTTAAGGTTAGGCCTGATTTTAAGGTTAAGCATTTTAAACGGATTTATAAAATAATTACAATAATATAACCACCTCCCACTAGCCCAAAAAGGAGTTTGTAAATACGTCACTACTCACTACGCTTAAAATTTGAATGCGAAAAATAATTTCCGAAACGATTGCCGACACTGTTTCCAGTTTCGCACGACCGAGTTACGGACGTTGTCGGACAGTGTTTGAAAAGTAAGTATTATTCTTACTATTATGTTATTAACTGACTAAACAGTTGTTGAGTAGAAATAAAATATTACGATTAACGATAAGACTAATCTTGGGGTAACAACCAGACAACCCCGAATTTATCTGTTTGTTAACTCAATTCCAAACCAATAGAAAACTATACTAATATGTATTGGATTTATCTGACGATTCGCCCATCGATAGAAAATTTTTTTTTTATATATATACCGTCAAAAAGTGCATTTTCAAAAATGTGTTGGCTACCGCAATGCGATTATTGTATACAATCAGAGCGTTACTCTTATAGCTGGTCGGTAAAACAAATTCTGTTACCAAGACATCAAAATCAACATATTAAGATTTAGTTCACGATCATTTAGATTAGTCAAACAATGAAATATTTAAAATCATTTTTTGTATTTTTCTGATTTCTATTCGTAGTTTATTAGCGAAATTTCGTAACTTATTATAATCAGGTAAATAATTTTTATTACTAAATAATATTGAATATTTTTCAACGTTTTAACGGCCTTTAGAACGGCTTATGTGAACTTGTTTTCTTAAATTGTAATTCTATATTTTATAATTGATTTCTATACATCTGAGTTAACTTTTTTTAGTAGTATGGGTAATTGTTTAAACACTGTTTGCTGCCGCCGTCAACGGCCCCGCGGAAAACAAACGTCAAAACAATCACCACTGGAACAGGCCCGGACAACAACGTCGAAACGGTCATTCTTACGACGACTGTTTCTGAAACGAGTTGCAACACCGTCGACACCCGAGAGTGCACCAGAAACAGTGGCACCATCGGCGGAGGAGATTGCACCGGCGACGGAGGCACTAACGACCAAAGTGTGTGCACCGTCTACGACAGAACGTGCACTGGCATCGGTGGCACCAATCACACAGGAGAGTGCGCCGGTACTGGTGGCACTAATGACGTTAGAATGTCCACCAACATCAGTATCGCCATCGACGGAGGAGTGTGGACCGTCAACGGTGGATTGTACGGTGTTAACGGTGTCACCGCCGACGAAGGAGCGTGCCACGGCAACGGTGTCACCGTCCGCCGGAAAGCGTGCACCGGTAACAATGGCATCGTCGACGGAGGAAAATGCACCGGCGACGGAGGCACTAACGACTAAAGTGTGTGCACCGTCTACGACAGAACGTGCACTGGCATCGGTGGCACTGCCGACGCTGGAGTGCGCACCATCGGCATCATCGCGGGCGCAGGAGCGTGCAGAGGAAATACGGAGAGCCCTTGCACCTAGATTGGGCTCTATTTCATTCGTTCAATTACCTGAAGAACCGGAGATTAATTCAGACGAGAAAAATACGTACCTGCGTCAGGCCTTCACCAGACCTGTAACAGGACGTTTAATATTCATGGACCTAACGGTAAATGATATAATTCCGGATGAGTTGAACTCTGGTCAACGGATAAACTACAGGTTCTCCGCAATTCAGTAGTCAACGTAAGTTGAACAAAGTGGTTCTGGCGTATTATTTACTTCTTCTATTATGTTGCCTAATAATGCCTAATTATCATAGGTACAACAAATTGAAAAATGAAATATGGGAACATCGGGGAAGAAAAATTTACTCTAAAGAAAATGATTTATTCACATAAATATTTTATAGAAAAACTCGCTAACAAGAAAGTTGTCTAATTCATGGCATTTTCCAATAAAAATAATTGCAATATCTGTATATATAAAAAGACTTGTCCTGGGTGATTCATCATCGCCTAGCCGGAACTGCTGAAGCTATGGATATGAAATTTTCAGTAAATGTACTTATTACTATGTATAGGCGCACAAAGAAAGGATTTTTCGAAATTCGCATTTTAAAGGGTTAGTTATACCTAGGGGTACAAGGGCTGATGAAGTAAAGTCATGTCTAAAAGCTTCGTATTTGTGGCCACATATCCAGAAAGTTGCACTTCATAAAAATATGAGGGTTCATGTGAAAGGTGACACATCTGCTGGGATTTTCGCTGAGATGTTACTTAAAATAGGAGACGGAAATTTCCCTTCATTGGAAGGTGAGATCACTATTCCCTCAAATTTGTGTACAGTTGTTAGCTCTTTATCAGAACTAACTTCTAGAATTTACCCAGATATAATAAATATCAAGATGAAACCCATCGAATGGTTGTGCGAGCGAGCCATCTTAACTCCAAAGAACGACAAGGCAGCCGAAATCAATGAAATTCTACTAAAAGCATTTAATGAAAAAGCTGTTGAATATAAATCTTTTGATTCGGTGATCCAATCAGATGATGCTGTCCATTACCCTTTAGAATTTCTTAATACTCTGAATCCTTCTGGACTTCCATCACATAAACTTATCCTTAAAATTGGAGCACCTATAATGTTACTAAGAAATCTTAACCCACCTAAATTGTGTAATGGAACTAGATTGCAAGTTAAAGCTCTGCACAAAAATGTAATAGAAACTATAGTTATCACTGGGTGTGCTAGAGGAGATATAGTTTTAATCCCGAGAATAACTTTAATTCCAACTGATTATCCCTTTGAGTTTAAAAGAATACAATTCCCACTCAAAGTTTGCTTTGCTATGACTATTAATAAGTCTCAAGGACAATCATTGAGCATGGCAGGGATTGACTTGAGAAAAGAATGTTTTTCACATGGACAGTTCTATGTCGCATGTTCTAGAGTTAGCTCTGCCAGTAGTTTGGTTATTTTAGTCCCAAAAGGCAGTACCAAAAATACTGTTTATAAAGAGGTGTTGAGATGAACAAAATATGTCAATATAAATATTGGTGGGTTTTTATAACGCCATAATGTATTATTACAGAAAGTTATAATTTTTTGGGTATATTTTATTTCAACATTTTGTCGATTAGAATTGTATCTTACAATTTGTCTTCAAAATATTAAAATAATTTTTTGCTGACTTCTGATTGTTAAAATACATGGGCAACCTAGGATAAACTAAAAGCAGCCTGTAATAAATATAAAAACTGATAAAATAAAAGTTATAGTAGGTTACACAAAAAAACTGTACACGGGCAAAGCCGGGTTATTCAGCTAGTAATATATAAGTATAAAAGTACTTAGATAGTGATAAAGTATGATATTTATGAGCATTTAACATTTTGCATTTTTTCAAAAACTCCACCACGAAATTTGTACCTGCGTCGGGCCGCTGGTAGATACCTTATAAAGTTGCTCGGGCGATACTTCCGATCACGGGTAACCGCGACGTACGACGTCAGTAACGGTTTATATCGTTGGTCGACACGTCGAAGATTCGGAGACACAGCGTATGATGACTGACTAATCGCGCATTGTGAAGACGTCTAAAAATTTCTTATTTTGAAAATATTGAAAGCTTGACCGAAACGGTCAACGTGCGGCACTTGAAACTCCTCTGGTTTATTATTTGTAACCGCGGTACGAATACAAAAATACTCTCGCGCGCGCGCGTTTACGATAATTATTATTATTATTATACGGTGTGTTGTTGGGCCGTTTTTCCCCGTCGGCGTCGTCTGTTATCGCCGGTTACCGAACGAAAACTCGTAAAATTAAATCAGACCCCGCAGCTATAATATAATAATATAGGCGGGTTATACTTATTACCGACGAGGTGTATTAACCGAGCGCGGTTTATCAGATTATCAGATTATTGTGATCGTTGTGACCCCCCCCCACGCCGTCGTCGTAGTCGTCATCGCCATCATAATAGACGATATTTTGACATTGCACCGTCGTCGGGTATTGTGCAATTTTTTCCGTTTTATCGTGTTCGATTATTATAACATTTCTCGTATTATAATAATATTTTAATCGTCGAAATAAATAACGCTCGACATGGAAACGTCGAAGGTAATTGTCTGCCAATTATGGCGTGCTCCTTTCTCCATTATCCGCAACAAAATTAACTCCCCCCCCCCGGCACGAGAGACCAAAAATCGTTTTACCAAACCTTCTCCTTTCTCGCGAAAAATTACATTTATTATGTTAACTCTACCACAGCCCTGTCAATAGTTTAACGATTTCGGGTAATAATTCGATTTCGATTATTCCAAGTCCTTAGACGTACTATAACAGCGTAGAATTGCCTAACCAAAATGTGTAATACGATTTTAAAGTTATAAATTAAGGCGATGCGAGCGGGAGATAATTAGTCCGCTCGACCACGTCGGTTGGAGGGCATAATAATTTTAAGTTTCACTTGCGTAAGATTCGAATATTTTTCGGACAAATTTAATATTACCCACGTAGATAATATTACAATATATAATTTTTACATATTGTACAAATTAATGCAATCTCAGTCATGTTATTATACCGTGTGTGTACGAGACAAATGAGATTGTTACTGATTATTGAGACTATATCAATCAGCGGATTACGATTAGGCATGACCGCACAGACGATAGTTTTATAATTATATAAATATTTTTGTCTTAAATTATTGAAACACGTATATTATCTGCAGTGATTCGACGATAGAATTTTTAAAACCAGAATCAATTTTAAAATATTATTTTTTGTAATTTTATGTAAATAGCAGTATGCATAGCCGTGAATACAAACAAACGACCACAAATTTTTCTCATTAAGAAATTATCGAAAATAATAAATTATTGTACACCCCGCAACACCGGTGTCCGGTAAGTATAGGCATTCTGTGACTATAGTCTTTATTACAATTTATGACTTGTCTAAACGAGTTATTTGGGAAAAAGTGCGGGAAGCTTAAATAAGATTCTTACTAGACCATCGTGGTCGTTTTTCGTCGTGTCGCGGAGTTCATTTCATTTTTCTGTTCCTCTAAGTACAGCGGAATCGAAAATGACATAAAATAACAATGTCGATAACGTGCCACCACGATAATCGTTCGTCAAGATCGCGATGGCGAAACATAAGTATATCAATAACAGGGCGAGTACCAACTTTACAGTGATTTTTCCGAAAATAAAATTATTTCCTCGGTTTTATACTTTGCTACATTACTTACTATTAAATATTGTATTGTATTATATAGACAAAAACAATTACAAATAGAAAAGGTCGCCACATTTTTCTTAACGACTTAATCGAATGATGATTATTAAATATTATGCGATAGACAATTATGCTTGGACTTGGTCATACGTTAAAATTGTTAATATCACACAGACCCGGTGGGGGTGGGGTCCTAATAATTTCTCCCAAAAATAATTCTCATTCCAGATTCCTTGAAATAATAGATAAGAAATTTACTAAACTGTTATTCATTTGTATATAAGTATTTATTTATTTGATATATATTTTTCACTATTATTGGATGCCAACCGTTTCGTAGGAGTCGTGTATAGACAATTTCTTGTTTTGTATGAGTTACGCAGTATCTTTCGTTATAACTTTATTAATGCAAGTGTCTGTTACTTTACACCCACGAATTTGTGAAGATTAAAATTCGAAATCTCAAAAAGTCACCTGACCAATCTCACACAGACTGAAGTTCATGTTGAATTCAAATCTGTTTTCAGAATTCGTATTGATGTAGTGAAACGATCGGATTGCAGAAAGATAAGAAGTTTTTATCTAAAAATCAGTCGGTAAAAACTATTGTCAATAGTTCATTTACAAAATAATAAAAATAATTTAAATAATTGTTTATTGTATATTTGTACATCGTAGGTATTATTATTATACTTATACTCGATGGCATTTCGTTCGATTTTTTTAATTTTTATATTTATTTTCATCGTACCAGATAGGCTATTTTAATATAAGAAGTATCGATTGAACATCTATTGTATTTCGGAGAGTTCATCATGTTTTTATTTTCCCAGTATATTTGGCAATTGAACAGAAACTTACTTTTTCCTTGATGAATTACTTTTAGTTTACGTTTCACGTGTTCCCGCCGTCTGTGTGGGTTTCTCAAGAAAAAAAAAATGTTGGTCGTTTTTTTATTTCCGTAAGTAGGTGCATCACAATAAACATTATGCACTAATGTATAACGACGAAAAGACATGAACAATTAATAAAACACACAAATAATCACGAAAATGTTTTATTATTTGGATAAAGAAAAAAAAAGATTATACACAATATTCTACAGTAGTGAAATGTTACAAAATAAATTAGCGTAGAGGAGGAGGGAATTGAAAATGTACATAACACAAAATTAAATAACAAATATAATATTGAAAAAAGTTATTATTAAAATCTGTTTCTTATTTAATTTTTTTGGTTTTTGTAAAAATTATTATTATTAAATATTGTATATCATAATAATCATATTTACGTGAATTATTATATAATTGATTTTTCGAGAAATGGATGTGAGTAAATAAATATGTTTAAAAATCAAAAAAATCAAATAAAATATGATGTAATAATATGTTAAATAAAAACTTTTTAATTTATAAACAAAAAATAAAAATAATCGTTCTTTACAAATTAGGTACAAGTATATTAAATACGCAGTAAATAAATAAAAAAAAAAAAAATAATAAAATAATAATAAGCTTATAAAAAAATAATAAAATAAAAATAATAATATTGAAAATTAAGGTATCTTAAAATGTAAATTAATAGGAATTTCCGATGATTTACAATAGTATTAATAATAATATAATATTCTAATAGATTATACCTACTGTATTATTATAATAACTACAATATAATATTATAATGTAATAATTAATTATATAAATACTGAATATTATTTATGAATAAAGTGCGTGTATTATAATACTATAATTAATTAAATATATTATATTATAAATATCGAAAAATCTAATTATGAAAAGACATTAAATTATAATTTTTTTTTTTTTATGTATCATATCAGTTGATCAACTAATCAACTATATACCTAATAGGTATTATTTTTCGAACATTAAAATTGGAACTGTTTCACACTATTATTATATTATAATATTATTATGCGAACTCTACTAAAAAAAGATTACATATTTAAGTATAATTACCTACATATATATATTAATATTATTAATTTATTTTTTTTTTTTTTTTTTTATAACTAATAATAATAAAAAAAATGTCCTAATATTATAATACTATAACATAATATTGTATGATGTATTTATACGAACACAACCGAAAACCGCATACACGCGACACCTAAAGCTAATGACTTAAGAGAGTTATACGTAAAAAAAAAAAAATGATCGAGTACACACAACATCAATATAATAAATATGTTAAAATAATAATAATAATAATAATAATAATAATATGTTAATGGAGCTGATGCTGCAAGTGGGAAGTGTCCATAAATATTAAATTATTATTATATTCGCCTACACGCGGTACCTATGTGCGTTTTTGTGTCTATAATACGCACCTAACAATAATAATAGTACAACGAATTATAAAACGAAGACGGAAATAAAATAAATATTAATGCCGGGTCCCGTGAAACTATTCGACGGCGGAAATGCCAAGTGATGTTGTAAGTATCTACCCCACAAAAATTAAATTGTTCGGGAGATATACAAAACTTATAACAGTTTTGTTAATTAATGTCTGAGGAGTGTTCAATTTTATTGGTACAGCTTTGAAATGTTATAATGATTTGAGTCTTGATAATTGAACAAATTGTATATTACGATTAGTTTTATAACCATAATCGATTAAAACTTTGATTTCGGTGGAGGCGAGGGTAACATACAGTGGCGAACACTTGAGGGTTCTGGAGTGGCAGCGGCTACCTCAGAATTTTAAATAGGTGGGCGGGTGTTGATGGTGTTTTAAAAAAATCCTACACATTATGTTAGAAATCGTAAATAAATTATTTTTTATAAATTAATAATTTTAAAATATAGCCAAACTAATTCTATTTGTATAACTGACGAACAATAAGTCCCGTCGGTCTGCTTTTGAGAGCGAATTGGTGGATGGATGATACCACTAGCTGTTCGACTTATCACCCCAATTTAATTTCGAGCATGCTCCACATCACTTAGCTTTTCCACCGTCGATATATATCTACCGTTCTGTATATTTAATACATTTATATTAAGAACAATAAGGTTATGTCAAATCAATAAGTCGTGGAACTGATTTCGATTCTGTAAAATTTGCAAAGATGTTTAACAATAAAATATCGTTTAATTTATTATAATTGTGTTATCGCGAAAAACGTAATTTAATTGTCCTGTTACTGTGACGTTATTGTTCTATGCTGCGACTCTATATGCCCAATACTCTGTCCTTATTAAACTTTAAATAAATATTTAAAACGCCACTGATAACCGAATAGGTGTAAATGGTTGTTATAGCCATAATAAATTAGATAGGTATGATGACAACCCTGCGGCAATATTGTTATTATTGTGAATATTGTTATATATATATAATCTTAATAAACGTGATAATAAAATAAAGAATACACTTTTGCTTTTTTAATTAATATTTTACTACTATAGAATTTTATAATTTTTTTTTATTTTTTACTAGATAATTAAGTTTGAGTTTAGTTAAATTATTTAGTTGGTGATTGATAATTAGTATTTTGGAGGCAAATATAATATCCAATGATATTTTTGGCAAATACAAGTGGGCGTGGTGCGTTTGTTACCACGATCATACACCTATATCTAATTTGTCATGATTATAATCATATAGTTAATGGCATATATACACGGATAAGAGACGGATAGAATTACTTTTCGAATAATGACAACAAAACAAAATACAAATACTTTTATGGAATGTAATCTGTAACCGTAAAGAACCGATAGATTATGAAACCAATAGAACGGTTTCCACGTGACCCGGCACTAGTCGTGTTCGGCGGACCTTTTAATAAACGACGTACTCGTGTAGTATGATTTTTGCACCGTTGTCCGTTGATTATTATTATTATTATTATTATAATTATTATTACTATTAGAAGACTGAGACGGTAAATTGGCGGGTCGTCGATATAAGTAGGCACTACAATATCGGACGATTATTTAAAATGCATAGTCGCGAACGGACAAGGATATGTAGAAAGTGGGGAAGGGGTGAGGTTATAATATTCCGGGGGAGGGAAGGGAATAAGAAGGGTTCTCGGGGTAGGCCGTTGAGGGCGATGATGGCGACGACGGGATCGCTGAGAGGCGCCGGTAATATTATATTCGTGTCGTTGTGCGTTAATTAATGTTGCTCTATATAGTAATAATAATATAGTCTATCTCTACGTTATGATATTATATTACGTGGGTACGTTTCAATCGCAGTGTTGGGCCCGTCTCTGGAACCGCCGCATGCGGTTGTGCCACTCGTCCCGCCACTCGATCACTATCGATCTCTGCGTCAACACCAGCCCGTCGCGCCGCTCGCCGTCGTTCTCCTTGCCCAGGATCAGGTAGAGCCTGCGTGCGACGGAACAAAATGAAAACAAACAAATAAACAAACAAACAAATAACGGCAATGTTAGTAACGGCCGCGGTTATAGATAGAACGGCTACGGGACGTGCGGTTCTTTCGCGACAGCGCGCTCTAGCGGATCAGCGCAATACAACGTTCTAATAAACTAACTTAAACAAAATAATAATAACAATAACAATAAATCATTTTATCGATAATCGCGACAGTTTCTGTGACCGTCTTATCTACAACCGTGGTAATAACTAGCGATGTTGGTATTAAAAAATAAGTTTAATCTTTGTTTTTCTCATTCGATAGATTTATAAACTCGATATGGCGCTTATCCGCTATTCCCATCGTTCTATAATATCAAAACATGTACAAAACCATTAAATTTAAAAAACCGTACATTTTTGACATTCTTGACATAAAACCAATAATGTATATACGGTTTGATGCGCTCTCTGAAAAAGTTGTAAAAAAATGAACTAAAACCACCTCGCTAAGTGACCCCAAAATTAACACAGAGGACATAGCCGGTGTTCCGATCTTATCTTTTGTCTAATAGTGTTTTCGATTTGACGATGTTATTATCAACGTGCACCATAGAACTGGACGAGTGTAGCAACACTTTTTTTTATGACTTTATTAATATCAATTTTCTTTTTAAAATTAAGATTTTAAAATGTTAACAAGGTGAACGACGAATAGAGGTTGTGACCAAGATGGATATGATTAGGAATGAGTGTTTAATAAGGGGTTGTTATAGTCTATAGCAGTGGTTTTCAACCTGGAGGTCACGACCTCCAAGGGAGTGGCTAAAAATAATGAACAAATGGTTTTTCATATCAAAGTATATTATTTTAAAAATAAATTGAATTGTTTGTTCGGTACGATAACATGTCGAATTGCGTATAGCGCAATTTTAAATTATGAGTAGCAGTCTCTAATATAAATCCTAATATGGAAACTATAATATCAAAAATTCAAGCTCAAGTTTCTCACTAACATGTACAAATAGCAATTGTACATTTTGCAATTTGAGTTATTTATTTTGACTTATTTTATTTTATTTATATAAGTATACATATTAAACAAATTAATTATGTTCTATTATTAATTCTTTGAAGGGGTCGGATTACAAAATAGTAAAAAATTGGGAATCGCGATTCGAAAAAGGTTGAAAACCACTGGTCTATATGAATGGTGGGTAGAGGAAACGAGAGAGAATATAGATTGAGATAGTATATATGGGCGTGTTGGCAGAGAAGGAGAGAACGACAATGAAATAGTCGAGAAGATAGGTGAGTTGAGCTTAGGCTGGAGGTTATAAGGAAGGGCTGCGTGCGGACCGGACGAAGAAATGGCGATAGATAGTGAGAGACACGGAGACCAAGAATAAGAGTAGCTAACACCCCGACTTGCACGAGATAAGGGCAAATGAGAAAAGGATATCACAGAATATATAAATTATTGTTATCTATCCCCCACGGACGAGGGAAAACGCGGTGCATATTATTATAATAATATATTTACGCCAACGAAATCGGCGCACACTCGCAGTGCAATTCTAAGTCGAATGTGAAACACACTACGCCAGTTAAACGATTATCAAAATTATTGTGCTGCACCCAGTGCAATTCAAATCTTAATCGCTATTCTAATAAACAGGGTTCGGGACTTATAGCATTTGCATAGTTTTGTTATTTATTGTAAAACATAGCATTGTGTAAAATAAATTAATTTCTGGTTACCATGATATTAAATCTGAAATTTGAATGTGCGTATTTTTGTATATTTCATAGATTTTACAGTAAAGTGCTTATTTTGACAAATTCTTCAAATTTTAATGGATCAGTGAAGTTAAAAGAAGCACCTAATCGGAAAAAAAATATTTATGCAATTATATGTTTTTGTTATCTACAACTCGTAACTCGTTATAATTTTTGTATAGGTACAAATAGCTAAGGAAGACATTTATTTCAAGAAATAATACAGATTTCTTCAAAATTTAAAGTAAAATGTTTATATTTTTTATTTTTTATTTTATTTCTAATGTACTACTAATACCTACTTGAATAATAATTATTAATTAATAAATATTTTAGCGGGTATTATCATGTTTTAAACTGCTACAAGTCCCGAACCCCGCTTCTAAGTAATAATAAGTAATTTTCGTGTGTGTACGGTGTAGTTTACCTGCCGGGTTTGATTTTGGGACACTTGCACTTCAGGTCGCTGTCGTGTATCCAGAGCGTGGCCGGTCCTCGGCGGAGTCTCGACGTCTGTCCGCGCTTGTACACCGATTGTATGTTCATCGTAAACTTGGCCCAGCTCTTCGACACGGTCGGTTCCGACATTTTGCCCAGTATAGCTGTAAAAAAATAAAATATATATGTATGTAAATAAAAATACTTTCGGGTATCTCGCCACCGAATGTAATAGAGATTAACAGGTACTCTTCTCCGAGAATCGGTATGCGCGTATGATCCTATGACCGTATGTAGCCACGCTTTGTCAGCAGAAAGGTTTACCCGATTTTTCGTCGCTTCGTCTGACACTGACGTCGTTGTTTTTATGTAGAAATTAGATTTTTATCGGGAAGAATCCGAACGTCGTCCGAGTGATATATCGAGTTTTTCTACAATCGACGTTATATATACAGAGAAAGAGAGAAAGAGAGAGAGAGAGAGAGAGAGAGAGAGAGAGAGAGAGAAATAAACAGTACGTTTACCGTACTGCCGCCGTCTGCCCGCAGAGATTTATTGGAAAAATGTAAATGTTTAGCATAGTAATCGGCTATGCTACACTACGCTGTAAACATCTGTGGGTGTATTCTTTTAGATGAGGGAATAAAAAAAAAAAAAAAAAAACGATTAATATAAGGTGCGCATTTGATGATTCCGACCGAACAAAAAAAAAAAAAAAAAACCGATTTTAACGGCGTGTTACTCACGAATATTGTATTATAGTATATTATGTAATAGTGGTCAATTATCTTTATCGCAGCGGTTATTTGTGACACAGATAATAAAATAACATTACACTGTTCCCTCAATGTATTTGACGAAAAGAAATAATAATAAAAAAAAATGATTAATTATATATGGAATATTTTTTTCAAAAAACGTTATTAATTTGAAAATAAAAAAAATAAAATAGTTCATTACGTCAACCAAAAGTTGTTTGGTCGGTATTTTAACTTTTACGCTGTTTAAATTCCCGTTCAAAAAGATTGTTCTGTATAATCTACACTTGGAATGTTAATGTAAATTTAACCGTTCTATTAATTAAAAAAATATAGAAATATTATTTTCGAATTCGTTCATATTTTAAAGTATAAGTTCTCGCCGTACGTTTTAAATAAGTAATATTGATATACAAAAATGTCGAGAAAAATAAATGTTACAGTATAACGAGAGAGATTTTTTTTCTTGTTGTATTATTTTCATTTAATTAAAAAAAAATAAAAAAATAATAAATTGAACCTGTGTGTCTTTTATGATTTTCTGTGTTATGTCAATGTGTTTAATATACATAATATATTATTATACTCGAGACGGCGTATGTCTATATTACGTATAATATGCATATTATTACACGGATAGAATAAATTTACATTTTTTTCCCTTTGTATTTATTCTCTCGTGTTCAAAAATGCGTAAAAAGTTATTAAGCTATATAATACGGCTACGTCGTCATTTCTTTTTTATGAAAATCTTAGAAAAAAAAAACAAATTTTAAAACACCAGACTACTGCAGCAACAGCAACTGTTTGACGGTTCATCTGTACCATTCACCCGGAAAATCCGGTTGAAATAATAATAATAACAATAATAATAATACGTACCGTAATCTCTACGACAGTACTTGTTTAAATTCAATCTCCTGGTTCCGGATCGGCACTTGCCGCACTGATCTGTTGAACAAAAAAAAAAAGAAATGTTTTTTTTTTCAAAAAAACAATTTCCCATGATAAAACGATTAGGGGTCGTATAAAACCATAAAATATATCCGTATGCAACACACCTCTCATCGTTTGCGTTCGCCGAGTAAACAATAAAGTAAAAAACACTAAAAAAAGCCACCGTCGCATATTATATACAGAGTGTATCCGAATTAAGTAACACTCGGTAATTTGATCACACTCTGAGTAGGGTGAACAAATCGGAAAACTTTATTCCTGTTATTTATACAATATTATACCGCCTCATTAAATATTAATACGAATAACCTTAATACATTTATACTGTATAGGGTAAGATTTCGTAGCAAATCACGTAATCACGTCCATGGACGAAATACTTTTTGCCACCTTATACCTATCCTAAGAGCCTACCAATTTTCTGTAAATTTTATTGTTAATATAATGTATACATATTATATAAATATATATACATTTACATGGGTTGAAAGTAAAATAAAAATAAACGTCACTGAATAAAATATTCACTTAAACGACTTGGACTACTAGTAGTTTTACTATTAGTAGTAAAAAACGAATAAAGTTTTTAGGATTTTTGTATCCATTTTTCGTTTTAGATTTTGAGTATAGCGAAGATTTTTGTTTATTTTCGGAAAAGACTTTCGATTTTCATAAAAATGTTCGAAATTGGACGTGTCGTACAGTAAATTATACGGATTTGTCGTCCGGCGGTATTTTATTTGAACAATTTATCTAGATTCTCAACACTCTTTCTAAAAATGTTTTTAAAAAACTGACAACAAAAGATGCGATGTATCGGTTTTATTTGTGTTGATTTCTAGATTATACCTAACTCGGCTATAAAAGGGAACAATTCTACGCTCCCGGGCAATTGCCCTCTCATTAAGCTCGGCCAATCTGTTATATCGGACACAATTCAGATACACCCTGTATATTGTGTATTGTAGAGATATCTGTTTTTTTTTCTTTTTTCTTCTTCACGAGCTGTGATCTCGACACGTATCTAAACACGTATATACCTATATACGTATACTAGCGGTTTTTCGACGTTAATTTCATTTCGTTTTTATTATCGTTGTAATGTGCGCAGGCGGTCGAAATTAAATTCAGGCCATCTCTCTCTATTATTTCTTGGATATATATATATATATATACAGATTGTAGCCATCGCACATCGACGACCAAGAGCCACACGAACCTGTTGAACCGCCCCAAAAATAAACGCGGACAAATTAATAGCCCAGTTATCACCTTCGTGGTAGGTAATATTTACGTATGTTTCCCCTCATCGTAGTACATATATAATAGAACTGTCAATCTCCCATAGAGCCGAATCGGTGTCGGGTTTCCGTTCGAAAACACTTCAACGCACGCACGAGTCATCTCCCTATACACCACGGTCGATCGTCTCATCAACACACTTGACTTTACACGCAGTACGTTTTCTCTTCGTTACACGACCGTAAAATGTATAATATAACACAACGCGGAATATACAGGGCGATTCGCTTATAATATAAAATATTATAAGTCGGTTAGGTAGTAGGTGTGTCCGGAATATTTGAGTAAACCTATAGTTGTGAAAACGGCATTGATTACTGTTTTAAAATTAAAAAAAATTAACATACCGTATATTTAACGAAAGCCATAAAATACTTTCCAACTATTAACTATACATAATAAAACGTTTAAACAAGTTAACTAGGAAAATGTTATAAATCAATTTTGCGCCTGTCTTGTTCTTGTTATAGATATACGTGGATATTTACATAAATAGTATACAAAATGTAATAAAATCTATAAAAACGACGATAAATATCGATTCGCGGAAATATTTATAAAATATAAATTACCGAATGGCAGTTGCGAGTATAGTTAATAGATGCATGTTTTACATTTTAACTACGATCGTACGCAAATTTGATATGCTTATGAAATTAATTTAAGATAAATTTTGCCGAGTGTGAGCGTATATTATCTTTTTTTTTTGTTTATGCTCGCAAAAGCCACACGCGCAAATTTCAATACGTGTCCCCCGAGACCATTTCCGGAGAGATTTTTCACTATCAACGGCGCGAACTATATATTTTTTTATTATTTTAAGTGCTATAACCAGTGCGCGACACAAATGCCGAGAAAACGTAGGTTTTTTCAGAGCCGAGGGATCGGACGATGTGCACCACGCCACCGTCAAAACGCACCGACATTTTAAAGGTTATTGTTGATTATATTGTGTATATTATATACGACTACCCTTTAACGATAATAACGTATCGCGTCTTCGGTAAATTGCTCAAGGGTTAAGATATATATATATATATATATATTCTACTCGTATTTATTCGCCCGTGATAGTTAACCGTCGCAATCGCGTCATCGGTCGGGCGTTTATTAAACATTATTCAACCGCAAATCCGGTATCTAAACGAACTGGGGATCCGTTTTGATGATATAAAATCCCTCGAAATCGCCAAACAATCGAAAATATATTATCTCTTATATACCGGGTGATTAAAACGCATCTACGTGACGGCAATTGTTTTTGGTAATAATATAAAAGTCGTTTATATATATATATAAGGATTTCTCCGCAACAGTATAGTATAATAATAAGAGATAGATTAAGAAAGATAATCGTGTTCGTACTATCGCGATGAACGTGTTTTAAATTGGTCGATTATCTTTTTTTTTTTTTTTTCGGAAAAGGGGATACGACTTTGATAAATGAGCTTCACACTCCCCTCGCGGTCGAAATGGGCCGTAATCCATTAACGATTTGGACGTACCCAACCCAAACCTCTCGCACAGCTATTTGCCCATGAATTCTTAAACCCCCCCGAGGACGATATCTCGAACGCTTTTATTCAAATTAACTTATGGGCTAGTGGCCAAACAACAGAAGAAAACAAAAATTTATATACGGGTATAAAAAAAAAAAAAAAAAATCGTTTTATCTGCAATTCGACGTCGCATCACTTGAGAGTATAATCGGATGTACCCATAACAAAATGTATTTATTGTTTTTATAACACGAAACGTTTGGGCTTTGGTATTAGAGTGAGATCAAAATTTGTTTTTATTTAATAATTTAAACGACCACCTAAAAAATGGAAACTATATACGGTATATGGTTTAAATATTCATGTTCGTTTGGTGAAAATAGTAACTAAAAAATAAATAAATAATATAATAATAATAAAATAAAAAATCCGGTTATAGTAAATAAAACTTTAAAAAAAAGTCATTAAAATACCGTGATGATCGTCCTCGTCGTCTTCGTCGTAGTCTCCTTCGTTACCACCACTGTCACGAGCTGCGTCACGAGCGTCCGATGGCATTTGATTCACGTAGATTTTAGACGGTAATTCTGGAAAAAAATAAAAAAAATTGAAATCGATTAGTCGTTTCATAGGCAAGTCGGTTTATACAATATAAATAAATTTATGTACTTATGCACGGCGCGATCTGCGATCTACTTTGTTGGTATCCTTTGGCACACCTGTCGCACGTGATTCCTGTCACGCCGTCTTTACAAGGGCATTGGCCGGTAGTGTGGTTGCAAGTCTTGCCGGACGCGCCGACCTGATGACAGTTGCAAGCTGAAAAATTCGTTGATAAACAATATAATTTCAATCGATCATAGATACGATAATAATATTAAATATCTTATAGTACAATAATATTTGCTTTTTTTTTTGTTGCTTATTTAATCAATATTTGAATAACGGTATTTTAGTTTTTAAATAGTTTTTTTTTTTTTTTTTTAAACGTTCACGCCGCCACCGTGGTGCCTATAATAATATTCAGTATATTATAACCGATAATTAAAACCTACGTTTATTCTGTTCGCAAATCGATACCGTGAGTGAAAACGTACCTTTAGCCAATGCAATAATGTGACAGTTTTCGCAATGATCGGTTTAAAAACGCATTTACAAGGTATAAGTCTGCGGAGGCTCAACTCAAAACGATAAATATAGAGAAACGTATAATATACTAGCGGAGGGAACTCGCGAAATAATAAATGCATATATATACATCGACCTATGGTGATTTTATTTTTATTAAAAAGATTCTAAATCACCATTGCCTCGGGTAATGGGGTGGATGGGGGGTGGGCGAAAGACTATACTATATTATAGCGTGCATATAGTCTAGAGTTTTGGACTAGTGGTGTCCAAATGCAGGTCAGGACCTGATATAAAAGATATATATATTTTTAACTAGAATAGGATAACCAACAAATGTACTGTAAAATTACTTTCTATATTATACAGTTTGAATAATATATTTTGGTATCGCATTATTAAACTCGGAGCGTAAGTTTACAAAAGTATTATTATTTTTATTTTTTTTTGTTACTATATCGCTATAGGTATTAAAATATTTAATTGCCAATCACGGGCGGTTGGTGAATTATTTAATTCCCCGGAAAATTACCATAATGAATAGCTGATATTATAGGGATTTTATGAACCAGATGAAATTAATTATCGGAAGAATTTCCTATACTATATATAAGCCCGACGCCACCAGTTAGTTTTGGGAGACAAACCGACCGTCAAACAGCTCCCATTTTTTTCTTCTTTAATAATGACGTTTTCCATCAGCATAATAAAACAATAAACAATGATAATTATATACATATAGGTACGCTCTTTACGTTTTCAAATTAAATTTTCATTTACAACTAATTTATAATAATGTTATTGACGTGCTTGCACGAAACTGCACAGATACAACATAATTTTATTTTATTTTTTTATTTTTTCGTTGGGTTTAAAATCTTTCTTCTTTTTTTTATATATGTATCGCATGCCAATCCCGTTACTAAATACTAATACAAATAATAATTATTAAATAGCATATTATAGGCAAATGTAACAATAATAAATTCGTAATGTCGTATTTATATATCTAGTTGAAAACACTTTCGAACAATATATCGTAATATACGATATTAAGTTTTATATTCAAGTTTAATTTGACTTGATATTCTGGTAAAATTTAAGTTATTTCTAACAAGTATTTTCACTTGAATATCATTAATACATAACAAGACATATGGCCTATGCCCTATGGGATACCCACACGAGTTTTGTTTAGTAAGTTTATAAGTATTAGAGTACAAATTACGTTTTTGAGTGTAGTAAAGGAAAATGTTAAAAAAGTAACTTTTAAAGTAACTTAATAACTGAAATTAATTTTAACTTAGCTTAGTTACATTTTTTTTTTTATGGATAACTTAACTTATAGTAGTCAAAAAAAATTGATTAGCTTGCCCAGTTTTGGTAGTATATATTTTGTTATCACTATATTTTTATGTGTGGACCAATCGGCTGCTGTTTATGTTTGTTTATATAATACACGAGGGCATTAAAGTTTACGACTGTTTGATTGCGAAACTCGTAGTACGTTATAAAATTATGAGCCATAAAATCATCGTTATTACTTATATTATCATAATATTATATATTATATATATACACTGTCGTCGCCACTATATCTTTCCGCTCTTTTCTTTTGAACCTGACCGGGAGGTCTGCAGTGGTAGCCCAACTCTGCGCGATTTTTCGGATTTCTTCTCGTACACACATATTTTTTTCGGTATCCAGCCGACAATACATTTTATCGTCCAAATCTTCACGATTTTTAGTTTTTCATATTTCCCCGTAACCTCGTTATCGTACCCGAGAACCGGAGACGCGATGCGTATAGTACCGTATGGGTGGGATTTATGTGGCCAAAGACCAGAATACCCAACAATTTTTTTTTTTTTGATGCGACGATAAGCCCGCTTTGTAAATCATAGCAGTATTATTTCTCGAGAGGTTAGGCCCCGGGCCACACACGGACGCTATAATATATAGTATAATAAGTACTCCGGACTAAATATTATTTATACTATATATCCGACTGTACAATAAAATAGTCGGTACACAATAATATCTAAACGACAAGTCAAACAATTACATTTAATAATACGGAACATGTATATATAATATACAAACCAACGCCGATAGTAAACAATAATTTTAGATAATAATAAAATATCGATACTCAACGGGTTTAGAGTGAGTTCAGACGGAAATATTGTCGGATATTACACGTACGAACAAAATAATTTGTATTCGCCGTTATCATAGGGAAAAACGTATGTAGGGTCGGATAATCGCATAATCGGCGCGCCGTTTTTGTTTGAAATAATTAATTATTTTCTGTCGAGGATTTTCCATGTACATAGGGTATGAGAAATATACGCGAAAATATCGTTTCCGGCGTACTCTTTTTTTTTTTTCTTTTTTTTCTCTCAAACTAATTTGTGTCGGATATAAGACTAATAGTGTGAACCGTTTAACGGACTCCACCTATGGCGGTCTGACACGGCTCCCCGTCGCTAAACTGCGATCGATTTAGCTAAAGGTTTAGAACTCGAGTCGTATATTTTCAACGTTTTTTTTGTCTTCGGGGGAAAAAAAAAAAAAAAAAAAATAATAGTAATAATAATACAAATATAAGACACGTTCGCAGTAAGCTTTTGACTCATTTATCTTATCGGAGATATAATACTTTAATCTATATATATTAAAATGAATCAATATTTTGTTGGTGACGATTTGGATCATTTTTTTTTATTGAGTTCGCAATTGTCAGGACAAAGTTTTAATGAAAGAAGAAGTCGGACATTTGAATATTATTTTTTAAAATTTCTCCCTTTTGGGAAAAACATAAATACGTTATTAGGGAAACTATCTTTGCTTACCAAAAAACGTTGTATTTTTTTTCGTTATTTTATATATATAAAAGCCAAATACCACTCACTCGCTTACTAATTAACGCCCAGACTAATCCGCTGGACTTAGAGTCTCTAAACTTACAATTTTGGTGGTATATATCTCTTATGGTGTAGGGGTGAGATAGGAAAGAATATTTGGAAATCAATCCCCTAAAGGGACTCACATGAATTTTGCCAAAATTCAATTTCCTGGTTACCTTGGCGACACGGATGAAAAAAAACGGCTGTTATTATTAGATTGGGTTTGTCACGGGCAAGAAAGTCCTCTTTTAAAAGAGATTAGTTGGTCTAGCAATGCTTTGCTATTGCTAGGTATTGTTGTTCCTAGGTAATTATGTATTATTATCCTGTCTCTATTTTAAAAAAATAGGTGGAAAGTGGGTAAGTCCACCTTCGGCAGACTAAATGTGTTCTAATTTGTCATTTCAACCGATAATCAACAAAAATAATTTAAGTCATAATTGAAATATGTCAGAATTTCATGTCAAACAAATATTTATTATTTTTTTCTTTTGCTGTGACATAATCATTTCGTTTATTGCAATGCTTTACGATATAAGACATTTTTTTTTTGTTTTGTTGTCTGACGCGTAAACAAACAAAGCTGGTTAGATGGTTTTACGTTTTTTCCCGCACAGCACAGGGATTGCACTACAATAATTAATAACAGTTATTTTTTCATCCGTATTACCAAGGTAACCCATAAATCAACAAAAATAATTAGATTTTTATACTAAAAATACCTAATAACAGAATGGGGGCGGATTTCAATAGCTATTAACCGTGTAAAAATCGCTCCAGTAGTTTTTGAGTCTATTAATCGCATACAGCCAGACATCCATTTTTATATACATATAGATAAAAGCCAAATACCCTAATAATTTATTCACTGATCAACGTCGATAAAGAGAGAAGAAAGAATAAAAAAAAAAGACCGATAAGTTGGGCGAGGGAAACTGAGTTTAAGTCCACGGGCAACGTCGTACGGGACAGCTAGTAATATATATAGTTTCGTCTAACGATACGGGTATACCGTATTCGTTTAAAAGCAGGATTCTGACCTTTTTTTTTCCAGAATTTAATTTTGTAAGGACCGCGCGTGGCTGCCGGTCGCAGGCAGACTTTACTTATGGTATATATATATATATATATATATATATATATTAAATCGCGGCAGACACGACTGCAAACATAGGCAACGAAATTAGTTTACAGTTCAAAAGGTTTCGGTTGTAAAACAAACGCACGGCCAAAAGGTGAAAGCGATCGCGAGCACACAACCCAGACGGCGAGGCGGGGCCCTTTAGGGCTTTTTAATAAACTCACTCGTCCTTTCGGCGTGTAGAGAGACGACTTTGTGCAAATAATATACTTTGGCGAAAAGAACTCGACGGGTGAGAGAGAAAGAGATAGAGAGATAGAGAGAGTAAAATTGTATCGCGTTGTATTACACTTTGTTATATCGCCCGGAGCCGTGTTGCCGGGTTCGCAGCGGCGGCGGCGGCGGCGGCGGCGGCGACGGATGCGGCGAGGGCGGTGGAATAAAGACATTTACAATAATTTCCGTCAGTATTTATAATATTTCGTGTGTATGATGTTATACTATAGCTCGAGGGCTACACACGCATTTTATATTATATTATATTTATATTATAAAAGCAGAAAAATTCATAATATAAACAGTATTTTAATATTACATATTTTATACGTGCGTTTGTTCCTCGGTTATTAGATTACTTTTTGTATTTTTTTTTTATATATATATGGCGGTAAAAAAAATTAAATTAAAAGAGTTTATTACGTAGGTATACATTATAAATACCGCCTCGGTTCGTCGCAGCGCTGCCTGCATCTATTGTTGCGTTACCGTTGCGGGTTTATTTTCGTGTCAAAATACGATTACGTAAATTATACGCTCCGCGAGATCGTTAATAACAATATTAATAAAAACGACAATAATCCGATTGATTAATGATTTTAACGAGATTATTGGGAGAGGATTTATTTTTTCCTTATAAACCGACTAATAATATTCACCGCGGTACACCTGACGGCTGACGGATGATATACGCCTGGAGATATTTCACCGATGATAATATTATTATAAATTAGAACGAACAACAATCCGGTGTGGACTATCGCTACCACTTTTTTTTTTTTTTTTTTTTAAGGCGGAGGACACGCGAGAACGAAGTGTTAATGAAATTCCATTAAAAAAGGCACTTTTACGACGTTTCAATAATGTTAAGGTGGGGGTGGGATTGGATACTGTTAATTTATTTCTTTGTCTGACACATACGCAACGTAATATAATAATTTTCCTTCAATCAGTCCAATCGATGTTTAGTGACTTGTGAATCGAGGGAACGCGTAAAAACTTGGAATTTACTAGTAATGAGATCGATCAGGCTACTTTTCGAACAATTTCAGTCTATAAATACTATTTGAAAATTTGAAAATGTATAAAAAAAACCTTCAAATTAAATTAAAAAAGTGGTTTCACCGATGTCATGTAACATTTTACGCTAAATTTAATATGGGTGGGGGTCATGAGGTTATCTGGCCCGCAGTTAATATTTGCTAGTAAAATTACCTCTTATTAAGTTCCGGAATTTGGTTATATTTGTCTGAATGTTATATTTTGTATAACAAAAATAGAAAAGTTATTCAATGTTTTCAATAATAATTACAAATAACTATTTTATCTTAATTTTTAGCCCTAAAACAATAGCCTCTCGAAAATAGCTAACCCCAGTGTTTCAAAGATCACTGGATCCATCACTGGCTGAATTCAAAATTGTTTTCAGAATTTGTATCGGCTTCACAATACATCAATCGGACTACTTTGGTCTAAAATTGGTCTTAATTTCTACGCCGAGTATAGTGACGTAGCTATAGAGATTTAAGCACACTGGGACACTTAAAATTTTCGCCATGGCTACATAGTTAATTTATTTTTTAAACTCTTTCCGTGATGCAAATGTTAGAGATTTAAAGTACCTATCAATTCAATGTTTCAAGTCCAAATTTTAATATTATCCCTCAAAAATACAATGCCTACTGCTAATGATACAAATTACAATTTATATTTACTAATGGGCAGATTATAGTTGAAATAATGAAAATACGATAAGGTAATACGACTATTTGATAATAGTCAAGTATTTTTAACGAAATTTAAAGACATTTTAAGAATATAATATTTTGAACCAAATATTTAATAAGTATATTTTTCTTAGGATAAAATACATTTTCAATAACTGTTAAATGGCCAACGCGCCCTAAAGGATTTTGACGCTCTGGGACAGTCCCTCCAAGGGGGGCTATAAGGATAGCTACGCATCTGGCTGAGTAGTGAGTACGTAACTATTAGACGAAGAAAAAAAATATCGGTATCCAATCTCGTTAATAGCGAAACTCTTGAATTTCGTTCGGATGCGCGCGGAAAACATTTTCGTTTACCGGTTACTGGCAGCTTGAGGTCTATTTATCCGGCCGAGTCGGTTCAACGTGCAATAAATCGTCGTGGGATTAGCGCGGTAAACTCTTCGAAAGTTTTTAAACGAATAAAAATCGATTATTATTTTCCGGCCGGTAATGTTATCCAATTAGTCTTAAATCGGGTTAAGCCGCATGTAGTATCTATAGTAGGGTATATAAATATATATAGGGGTCGTTCTGGGAACCCAATAATTTACGCTCACGTTTGTTTCGTTTTTGTTTTTTTTTTTAATGAAATTTACCGATCGCACCGCCCTTAATAATCTCCTCTTTCCACCACCACCCTAGAAACATTACACAAGTATTTATTATGGTCTTTCCAGCCGACGACGGTCTGCTCATCTCTCTGCCGTATACATATATAAATGCCTATGCCTACACATTTCAGTTTTTTATCCCTGATGACATGCCGATCGTATATATACTCGGGTATGTATACAATATACATACAGGGTAATCGTCGACGAAATTAAAGGGAAAAAAAAAAAAAAAACTCCGGAACACTTAAACGATGTGTACGAAATTGGATTTGTCGGCCCGCCAGTGGTTTAGAATGATGAATCACGTTTTCAACCAAAAAAAAAAAAAAGAGAAATATAAAAAAACATCAAATTTTTATTAAATTTCATATATAAAAAAATAACTGGGTTGTTGGTATAACAATACGCAAATCACAAATCGAAATTATTTATTATTGCATGTGTTTTTTTTTCGATTTTCTGTTAGAAAAAATAAAAATAATTTAAAAAAATAGATATATAAAACAACAAACGTTCGTGCGAGTCGATATCTTCGAAAAACCATCTGGTGTTTTAACGCACACACCACCGTAATACTAATAACCCGAGAAGATTTATTGTTAATAGACTTAAGGTCGGCGGTATTTTTTTATTATTATTATTTTTTTTAATAATCCGTCGTTCAATATACGAGTTTAATATAGCCCGATGGACATTAGTACGACCCCCTAAAGGCGCGATCCCGACACCTCGGTCGTATTTATAAGGCTCGGCGGGACGATTCGCCCTGTCACTCGTTAAATAACTAACGACTCTCGTCGTTTATTGCGCCGTTGCGGCTCGACTACTGGAAAAACGTCTGAAACCGAAATTGCCGCAGGCGAAACGGAACTAATAAGTATCGTGTTATTATTAGGGTTGGGAATCGGTATGGACCGATAGTATGCGTGATACGTATTGGCACTGTATCGGTCTATCGGACATCGGTTGTACTTTAAAACCGATATATCTTTAAAAAAATAAAAAATGTTCGTTAAACATACTATTTGGAAAATACTTTCCTCCATTCTTATACTTCTTCTCCTGCTTCTCCTAAGGCTACCACATCATTCCTTACTACATCCTTCCATCTCATACGTCTTCCAAGTGGTCTTTTCTCTCGATAAAGATTTTCTTTCGGCACTATGCGTGTGAATGGCGTACACCACGTGTACCAATACCACTTTAGCCTTTACATCATCAGATAAATATAACTAAATAAAAGATCATTATATACTTTATCAATTGATGTTTTATAGAAACATAAGGCAAAAAAACTAAACTTGGCATTGAATTGACATTATATTGACACTGAACAGGCTTAAAAAATATAAACTATTAAAAAAGAGAACTCAGCTTTTTTTTAAACATAAATTCCCTCCTAATAAGGTCAAATGGACCTGACCATCATGGACATAGGCGGTAAAAAATGTTAACATGTAGACTAAATTAGCAATGACTAAATTTAAAGGTGTCGGTTTCGTATTTGCGGCATTTTTCCCATCATATTGATATTTCCCATGTACACTGTTGTGGTTTTGCAAACTAGTCCAGAATTTATTTTTGATTAAAAAATTCTGACATGAGCTCATCACGAAGCGAACGAAATTGAAGGCGGCTTAAAGGTACAGCAATTCAAATGGGCCAATCAGAGAGTACTTGTACATTTGCAAAGCACACCAATATTATTCCGGTCTCTTTAGATTATTATCTTTTTTTTTTTTTTTTTACGATATTCGAAATTTTTTATCGAGACATTGGTAAATATCGATACTGTTTCGTTCGATATATAACGTTCCTACGTATAAAATACGAGTATATATATACCGAATTGTCGTTAACGCGATTCGATAGTGTGTAATATATAAGGGGAAACTTTGTGAAAAATCGCATCGCTTTTCGACCTATCCCGGCGAAGATTTAACGGGGGAAGACAACGGCACCCGACGGAATACCTATATACGTACCTATATATATATACACCTATACTATCAGAAGAGTGCGTAAATAATGCCGTTTATGTGCGATGGGCAACTTCCATAAATCAGCTAAATCCTACCAGCGGCTCTTTTTAAACCCCGAACGCTCTTTTAGAGAACGTAAATGCCTTTTTGGCCGTGCACAAAACTTAAGCGATAAGTTTCGTTGGACGCGACGGACGTACACGCCGTGTGAATAAATCGTATCGGGGGGGAGGGGGGGTTATCGGCCGAGACGAAGAGCGAGAAAGGCGGCAACAATATATTTAATAATAAAAAAAAAAAAAAATTTATATATATATATATATATATTATTATAACGAAATAATATGCACATTGAAATAATTATCTTTAACGTTCGGGCTGATAATAAATTATTATTATTTATTTATTTTTTTTTAAATTATTATTATTAGTACACGCGTGTAAATTTATTGTTCGTATATATTAACACGGGACACACTGCGGTTAAGTGGAAAAAAAAACGAACGGTACAAATATCGGTATTTTAAACGCGTGTGCGGGGACTTTCCGATTGTTAAAACGATATAAATATTGAAGTCGGTTCGTATCCGTACAGAAAATGCTCTATGGTTTCCCGGGATAATATAATATTATTAGTTATTACCTAAAGACATATGAATATTATTTATGTTTTTTTTTTTTCTTTATATTGAATTCATGAAACGTAATTCATTAACGGTAAAAAGTAATGTTGTTATTGTATTTTAAAGCCCAATAAATACTGGGATTACATTACGTAATAATAATAATGACTAAATTTATAATGATTTATCCGATCTTTATTTTTTCAGTTACCGAAAACGACGATCACAGAAATACGAATAACACTTATAATATTCGTTTACCCGTATAAAATATTTTAATTAATGGATAAGAGTTTTTTATTTTAAATATATTGGTTTTAGATTCTGTCCGAAGCGAGGAATGTATAGGTATCGGTTTTACTAAGACGTGCGTGGTTTTTTTCCTGTCTTTAAACAACTTTGCTGCAATCGTCGACATCATGAGCGGTTACTGGAAACAAATTTTATATAGTCTGCATTGGTAGGTTATTATTTTTTGATTTTTCTTGTATTTTCTTAAAAATGGGGGAAAAGAGTCAGTATAATAGGAACATTTACGCGATAGTATCGGTTTTTGTTAATTTCGTTTTTTTTGTAATTCAGTGAAAAATAGTCGTAGACATCGGAAACTTTCACCGAATACTTATATTTTTAAAAGTGGTATTTTTTAAAATTAGTTACGTTAAAAGTTATCAATAAAAATAGTTACTGCCCAGCTTATTTAGTCGACAAGTGATAGATATGTATATATGGAATGAATTGAACGTATATTAAATGACGATTCGCAGTTGAATTTGGGATATTTAGAAATCATTTTATTATATTATAATAGTTTATTAATTCTATACGCGCATATAATATTATAATAATGTACTCGTTTCGATGTTCTCGATTCAACACGTTCTACGATCGGATTTTTTTATTATTATTATTATTTTTATTATTGAAATACATTTTACGACCATGGCCACGCGCGCCTCATAAAACGATGACGCTTAATTTGATGGCATCGAAAATACGAAAATGTCCGGCACCGCGAAGAGTCCGATATCCCGCGCCCGGTTAAAAATATAATTCATATTAATATAAATCATCGGGATGATAATATTATTACGACGTTTGACACGATAAATATTATTAAAATAATATAAGGGACAAGGGGACGTTTTATTAATCGACGACGACTACGGTTTATACATATATAAATTCTACGTTTATACGGTATAATAATATTTATTCGGTATATTATATATTATTATTATATCGATCATAGTCGTATAGATTATTATATACCGCGGTTTAACATAATGGACGATGATTATATGCGCATAATATTAAAAAGTCCGTTATATTATATTATTATAAGAGGAGGAGAAAACGAGAGTTGCGCTTGACGACGAGACGACAATAATAATATTATCATCACGCACAACGTTGTATTTTATTTTATAATATCGAATCGCTACGAATGAAAAAAAAAAAAAAAATACCGTACACATATCATAGCTGCGGTGTATCTTGTCCGAGAGTCGAAAATAAAAATATAAACCGTAAAAATAATAAAAAGAATCTATTACGCGGTTTCGACGGCGTCCTTCTCCGGGTGTTTGCCCAGGAAATCGATGATCGCCCCCCCCACCCCTACCGCAACATACTCGCACAGTTCATCGTCGACTTCAAAGATAAAAAAAAAAAAAAATTAAAAAAAAAAAAAGGGAAAAAACACGTATTTTTTCCCGTCCCGACTTAATCTGCATTTTCAAAACGAGCCTATATAATATATGCCTAACCCACGCTCGGAATGCCGACGGAGACAAACTATCACACAAGGGCGCACTCATTAATAAGTATTGTCGATTTATTGCCCGGCATAATAATATACACAGCATACACTACCGGTTTTACACGGATTGTACCGACCGAGACAGTGATAAAAACGAAATTGGATATACGGCCGTACGGTAGAATGAGATAGTAAAAAAAAAAGACGACCGGGGGCCGATAACAATCGGAAACCGCGCGCGTATAACCTGTACGAATAAAATAAATTAATAACTATACAATTACTTACACCGCGAGCGACGCTGTTCCTGTGCCAGGTCCGCGGTTATTTGACTTTACGAAACGAACGACTTTTGTTTTTAGTTTCGGAGCGCAGCGAGGAATATAATTGGATTTACTATGATGTGTATGTTTCACCCACCTATCCACCACTCTACGAACAACTTTTCTACCGGAAAACTCGGTCCAATCAAAAAACAACAAATGAGCTTTTTTATTTTTATATAGAATGTTTGATCTTGTTAGTGCGTCGGGAAGTCATTTTATTTGATTTTCCTCGATGTTTCGTTTTCGTTAACAATGGGGGAAAAAACAGGAATATTACCGATAACGGTATTCGTGTTATTTTCTATTTGTTTTTTTTTTTTTTTTGTTGTTGTTTTTCGGTTAAAAATAACCGTAGAGATTACTCATGTTATCTCTTTCTAGACGTGGTAAAATTTTTCAACTGTTGGCTATAGCCATTTGACATTTTCGTGGTTTTCTATTTTTAGTTTTTATTTGGTTTTATGTGGATTCAATTTGTTCGGCTTCATAAAAACGCTCGATAATTTGACACAAGGTTCATATTAAGTTGTAAAAGAAAAAATTAAAAAGGTGAAATATAGTTATTATTTTTATAAGTGTTAAAGGTGCAAATTTAGATGAAAATAGTGAAAATCAATGACATTTCAAAACATGAATTGTTTTTCGTTCGCTACGAGTTATCGTAAATTGAATTCCCC
The DNA here is from genome assembly GCA_956483605.1 of Tuberolachnus salignus. Lineage (NCBI taxonomy): Eukaryota > Metazoa > Arthropoda > Insecta > Hemiptera > Aphididae > Tuberolachnus > Tuberolachnus salignus. The sequence goes on from OY101434.1 coordinate 37,127,528, forward strand.
TCTATATCCCACCTTCCCAACTTCTCGCCTATACAATGGGCTCACCCATAATCAGTATATATATATATATATATATATACTGATATAACTATATATATATTTATTAAATTTTATTTAATTTATAATATTATATTATAATTCGTAGCCGTATTTGAACAGGAAATCGTTACTTATTCATTCGCGCGCGTCTCGTAAAAGGTAATTAAATATTTTCAATTTAACCTTAAATTGATAATGTAATTTGAAAACTAATCGACGTTTTAAAAAAAAATTAAAAAATAAATTGCGTTTGAAAACGTTCGTTATATATAGTTTAGAAATCAAAGTTTAAAAACAACGTCTCCGAGGTAGGTACCTATACAAATACAATACTTGCACGTTTCTCTAATTGAATGTCACGTTATATATTAATATATATTTTTAATGGGTTTTTTTGTTATTTTCCAATCAAACCGCATAGGTATACACCTACCGATTGTGCCAAATAAAAAGTTGTATACGTGGTTTTTTTTTATTTTTATTATTATTATTAAATCGATAAGCCACAGCCGCACGGTTCTTTTTTAAACGCCCGGTTATTTTTACGGAAAAATATAATTTTATTTAAATTTATTTCAAACGATCCGTGCGTGAATAAATAAACAAAATATTTTTTATCTTTTAGATGAAATTGAAAAAAAAACAAAAAAAAAAAAAAAAATGCGAATTCTTTTAACGTAAACCACCGTGTTGCCACTATATTATACATGCATATATAATATAATATAAAATAGGGACGTTCATCTGAATATAAAACAATATTAAAAAAGTTGTATCGCGTAAACTACATAATTATATACGAATGATAAATACAACTCAAAATGCATATAATATATAGTTTCGAAGAAAAATTTAATTCTGAAATTGTGTCTGCTCTCCAATGATTATAGTTTTAAAGATTTAATATTGAATACTTGCCAATTATTTATGGTAACTTGTTTAAAGTTGCGGTTATAGTTGCTATCGCGATTGGCGGTATAGTGAAAGTTGTACTCTGCTATCGTCGTGATGTGAACAACGTTAAAGTTACTATACCACACTATCGCGATAGTGCGATAGTATAATTGTCACAGTACATTACCGTGTTGGGGACAGCAGTAATTATATTTTTCACCGTCGCGATAATAAAAAAATTAGCGCCAAATATTTTAATTAGGTATCAAATTTTTAATCAATTTAAAGTTTGTGTTCGAATAACGTTTTTAATAATAATACGCTATTTTATATATAATACTGGTCTGCCTGTATAACGCAAGCTATCACGTCTAGAATCAGTGGCGGACTGAAACCAAATTTACGGCCTTAATTCAGTTAATCAATAAGAGATCTAAAACATTTTTTTTTTTTTTTATTGTACAATTGACTTTGGCATTGAGAATTGAGACGCAGTTATCGTATGAGAATTGTCGCCTCTAAATAATTATTTTTACCAAATTCAATAAATTATTCGGTTATAAAAACACCATATTATTGTGGTAGGTAAAACCGTTGAGCGATCCGATTGATTTAATCAATCACTTTTATTAGAACATACAATTTTTTTTTTTTCTTCTTTATTTATAATTTATTATAAAATTTAGCAAATTAAATTTATAGTCAGTTTTCCTTAAATCGGTAACCGTAATATTAACAATAAACAATTATCGCAATGCGTATAATAATTATTAAATTATAAACGTGTAACTTCAAAATTCAAATTGTATCCTATTGTGAAAACATAACATGCAGATATTATATTACACATTAATAATAATTTCGTCGCGGACTCGTTATTTTTGGCCGGTGGATAAATCTGCCTGTATTGTACACAGATACAAAATGTACGTTATTTTAAAATTGTTTTATTTTATCGGCCCAAATAAAAAACAGTGGCATCAATATAGAAAGGCCAGGTTGACGATCGCCCCGGCTAGAATCGTATTGGTGTGAACACACCGCTTAACGATAATACACGTATGTAGCGGTAGATAATCGTCGCGATAGCGGTCTCGATTTCACGATAGTTACTGTCACGTGAATCGCCACCAGACTTTGTAGCTCGAAATACGAAAAATCTCTGTCGGGCTGCAGTCCAATATATTTCAATGCGCAGGAGAAAAACCGTACGTCGTCGTCCGTCTTGTCTCATTTCGCAGGAGTGCCGTTATTGTTATTAACTATCTATATATTATAATACCATACGCATTTGCCGGATCGGTGCAGCCGTCCGTTCGTTATAATACGTATAATATAAGGACACTATATATTATACGATATTATTATATTTTGTCCCCTTTGATATACGGACTTTTATTGTACCCTACGCCGATAAATCATCGCGGACGTCGTGATGTCCGACGATATTATTGCGGGTCCCCGAGAATATCGTCAATTTAATAAAATACGTACGTACATCTATATATATATATATATATATATATATAAAAATATATACGGATTCACGTATTTTTCGGCTCTTTCGCGGTCGTTTTCAGTACCACGCGACCAACTGTTGGTAGGCCTCAAATGTCATAGAAAAATTATATGCTCCTAATGTTCTAAAATTTTTATAACGCTTTGGTAAAGTTTTAGGAGAGACCGCACACCGGTCAACAGTTAACGATCAAGCGAATAATTTACGAAACGAAATATAGCGTGTTCTTACATGTTTCCAACATTGTCATATTAAACAACACAAGATATACGAAAAATATTCGATAGAACATAACGATTTCACTTTGAAAAGTTTATTATTCGACATTTTATGTTTGCAAAGACATTTAGTATTTGCGTCTTTGATTTTTCTATACTAAATATACGTATACCAGAGAAATTGAATATTTTGAAGACAGCAATTGGTCGTTTTCCGTCGCTACGTCGTAAAACGATATAATAATAATTATAGTGGTGAGCCGATATGAATTTTTTCCGATATCCGTTATTCTGATACTTGCTACCGATTTCCTATATCCGATATTTGCAATGGAAAACCGCGAACCTATACTGAAATTAACTGTTACGTTGAAGGGTTGAAAACATTTTCTTTTCTTTTTTTTAATCGCTTTTTTCATATGCCAGAGATATTATTGTATTTATGTTATTTAAGTTATTTTATAACCCCTCCCCCCACGATCATACATCCTAATCACTTAACAAATTCTTGTGACCGTCAGCGATGTCGTTTATCGATAAAAATGTCCTACAGTGCTTCCATGGATTACCGTCATGATATACGGTATAAATTATAATCGTAATCGAGTATTCGATATAGTAAATATATATTAATATCTTAAATTTTTGTGATAAATAATAATATTAAATATGAAATAGAATCGTCAAACTATACATTTTATAAAAAAAAAAAAAAAAACCCCGAAACATTATTTAGTACAACATATCCAATATATTTCTGGCTTAAACACACCGAGGGGTGTGGGGTATTTTTCACTCAATACCTACCCCTCCACCACAGTTACGAGCCGCATTTAACGACTGGAAAAAAAAAAAAAACGGTTTTCCATACCGAATTTCGTGCGCGAAATATATATAATTTATAATGTTTTAATATAAAAACCGCGCGTTCAGACGTACGAAAAATAATAAAAATATGTGCCCCGCCGACCGGTAGAATCCGATTTTTGCGCACAGATTGCCAATATTTGTTTACACGGTCACTTTGTACGCCATTTGTCAAACGTAACGCGCGTATTGCGAAATTATTACTATAAACTGTCAGACCGCAACGCGGCGATACGTAATAAGAAATCGCGATATAATAATATAACATTGTGCGAGTTGTTGCGTATATATTTATTTTTATTTTTTGTTTTCCTGTCCGGGGGAGTGAGTTTGAAAATCGCATAATCGAGTCTCCCGCCGGCTAATCCCCGACGCGACGACGACGCCCCAATAATATTATACGGCGGCGATGTAAACAACTGCAAGGGAGAGGTGACTCACTTTTAGTACTGGGTTAAAAACGCGCTGGTCGGGTTCGGTCGCATTTCCTTTATTACATAAGAAATATATAATATATAAATATAAGAGATAATATTATAAAAAACGATGATATACATTGCCTGGAAAATGTTATCATTTAGCGTCGCCTTTCCTAGTCTACAATTTAAAAATTGTGCATTGAAAATACATAAAAAAAAATATCCCTCGATGAAAACACACTGAACGTTGTTGTAGTCTCTATGTTTGGTTCGAGACCAATTAAACCGCGCTCGCGGATCGACAATTCCAAATGCCACGCAAGTTTACCATGTTCGAATAAAAATTAATAAAATTATATTTGTATTCGTATTTACTATTCTGTATAAAATATTAGTACAATATACGAGGTTAGCCAGTGTCCTAATATAATCGTAGTCATCATTTCCCGCCATCATAATAGCTAACCGTATTAGTAATTGTCAACATATATATATATGCTCACAATATAATATAATATAATATGCTGTACAATATATTATAGATTATTGCGGTTTATATAAGTATAGCAGAAAAAAAAAAAAAATTAAAATATTATAGCCGAGATTTTTTTATTTTTATGTTTTTACCAGCTGGGCTGGAACTTTCTTGACGATTCCGTTTGTCCGTCGTACTGATACACAAACGAATATTATTGCATAAAAAAAAAATACTCATCTCAAGGTTGAAGAATATTTTGTATTATTTATGTTTTAGGAATATTTTGAGACTTACGGTAATTTTCCGGAAATTATTATTATTGTTATTTTTTAATTTATACTCTGAATATGATATTATAGTTATATTTCACTCGATAGAGCTGAATACATTGCCATACACAACGTATAAATTATAATATAAAATATATTTAAAAAAAAAAATATATGTATATAGGCAATACAATAAATAAAAATATGTAGAACAAGAACAAAACTAAGCCTCGAGTATTATATATAAGTCTTGTATAAATGATATTTTATTAAGTATTGATATCTAAAACTATTTTTAATACCTACTGTTTCTACTATTTTCTACTCTTTTGAATTTGTATTATTGTAATTATAATTTGTATTTTAATTGTTATTTGTATTTGTATTTTCGGTGTTTTGTGCATATTTATTTTTAATTATATTTGTGTATATTTTGATGAAATTACAGCGCACAAAAACATCTCAATTTTAGCATTTTAAACCCATAAAACTTGTAAAATATTATCTTTTGGGTTTCTGACGAGTGCGTGTTTTGTTTTTCAATTGGTTTATTCAGTTCTCCCAAAAAATAATAACCGTCCAATAAAGACAAATTAAAACAGTAACAAGGTAACACCGCACGCGCGAGTTTATAACAAAAAACCATAAAAAACCAGGAAAGTCTCTTGTTTTCTCTTGAAATATTATTTACAGATAGAATAACTTAATAATATTTCCTTATCGTTTTATTATAATCTAACATTAAAAAATACGGTTTAACCCGTTTTGATCGCAGTTATGCAAATTTGTTCGTTCGCCGGAATATTTGTTGAATAAGCATTAGCAGAGTAATATAAAACATTATACGATAACTCAAAAGGAAGTATAATGGCATGATTTTTATCTACTTTATACTGTATAGCGGTACCTACCGAACTGCAATCCGGCCAATGTATTAATACCGCTGTGTTAAAGTAAAACAGCCGTAAGTAAAACATAAGCAAGTTTGAAATTTGTATGTAACCCTCTAAAATATTAAACGAAACTAATAACAATGAGAAACAAAAACATCGTAGAATTTAATTAATATTTCGTTGTTACGCGTATTTTATTTTTTTTAATATTAACCAATTTATTTCCAACATTATAAATGCAAATTCAAAACTTTATCCGCGACTGTACAATATTTGTTTTACTCGGTAGAGTAATATTCGGGGGGGGGGATATCAAACATCAAACAGATAATATAATAATAATAATAACAATAGTTATTGCTTTTCGTCTACTATTAAAATAACAAGCGAATACAAAAACGACTCGTCTCGTTTTTTAATTTTTTTTAAAGTTTGTATAGTGTTTTTCTTCTTCTTTTTAAATCAATAATAATAATAATTTAATAATTAACTATTTCAGAGTTCTTTTTTTATGCAATTATTTTATACAACAATAATAGCTGAATACTCGCATTGATTAAATAGATAAATATAAATAGTTTAATATTATATAAAATCAATGAACAAACACATATTTTTTTTTCTTCTACGGTACGATAATCCAATAAAATACGTTTTATACAACAGTACGAACAACACAAACAAAATCCAAATCGAAAAAAAAAAAAATTATAATTTATGTATGCCCGTAAACTTTAATCGAATTTCGTCCGGGGGATTGTTTAAAACTACCGCGCGGGTACAAGTCGTGGGGAAATAGAAGGCATCGCAGCGACGACGACGTCGAACAGATCACCGAAATAATAAAATGCTTATTATTATTATTATTTTTTTTTTCTCTAAATAACCTCCAAAACAATATCGACGATTCTATTATATATATATATATATATATTATATAAATAAACAGTACTTTTGAAATCGGCCAATCCACAGCGACTGCTACGGCCGCGAACAAAACGAGAACATCTGCCGGTGATCGGGGCCCGTTCCTGTGAATGACACTAAGTCGGACCCGAGCGACACAATAGTCGGGTACCCAGGTACGTTTCGAGGCAACGGGGGGAGTGACGGTGACCTAAGCGCGTTTATGAAAGCGAAAATTCTCCCCCGTTCTAGCCACATTTTTAATATGTATGTCCGGGGGGGAAATGAAATGAAAAAAAAAAACCGATTTATATTGGACTTATCGGACCGCAAAATCGGAGCACGTGCTGCTTTACACGATTTCGGTAATTTTTTCTCGATTCCCGAATATTCCACTTTATAATATCGTGCGGTTGTGTGCCGTGTGCCTCCTGCAGCAGCAACAGCAGCGCATATTATTATGCAAAGGGACATCCAGTATAATATAAGAGTGTGTTTCCGGGTTATGGAAGTTTCAACAGGAAGGGAAGTAAATAATACAAACGGATTGCATTCACACATTAAACCTCTGTGTAAACCTCGGGGGACACATGTTTTTTTTTTAAGAGCCTTTCGAGGTTTAACTGTTTTAATTAGGTATAATCGTTTTATTATAAATTAACATTTTTTTTTAGTGTTTGAAAATTCACCCTGAAAATGATGCACAATTTAAACGCGCATATTTGTACGAGAATACGTTTTGGACGCACGTTTTTATTATTATAAAACAATGAGTAAAAAATTCGATGGCGCTCGGAAACAACATGCTCAGTCATATTTTTTTCTTCTTCGAATTATATAGTATTTTTTCAACAAATATTTTTTGGTAATTATAAAAAAAAAATGGTAATAGCAATATTGATTTAAAATTCACTCGTTATGCGAGTTTATTTTGCGATTTCCAACTGCTAGAAAATTCTAAAAATCACCTCTTTAGAATATGTACAAGTTATATTATTTTTCTATAATGTTGCTACACACGTGACTTAGTGATTATGTTTACTGTCCTAAAAAGCGATAAACGAAAAAAAAACCACATGCGCATCAATGTAACATACTAAAATCAACTGTCTCGCACTTCTTACAATCCAAAAATTATTAGGTTATAAAACAATATTAAATTACATTTTATCATTACTGTCGTCGCTTTCGACTAAAAATAAAGGTAAGTACGATATTATGAAAACGAGAAATTTATTTTAAACCGACGAGAATAAAACTTTATATAGTTAATGAATATTAAGTAAGTATTAAGCCCAATCAAAAAATTACGTTTTAAAGGTTCGATTTATATATTTTTTATTATTATTTTATTTATTTATTATGTTCAAAAAATCGTATATCATAAAAACTTTATAAAGTAATTAATTATTTTGAGATAAATAATATAAAATTAAAAACTAATATTAAATATAATAGAAAGAAACATATAAAAAATCGAATTTAAGTTCAAATTTTAATGGAAATCGTAAAAACCACGAAATTTCGCGTACTATTTTTATATAACTAAAACATTGGTGTAAATTGGTCATATTCAAACTAGATTTATAGCGTTGAGAAATATAATTTTTAAAATCTGAGTCCACAGTGTCTTGCAGAAAATAGTCCACTTTCCAATAAAAAAAATCATCGAAATCGGATCACCCTATGAGTCCGGACAATTTTTCTAGTAAAACACGTTTTTAAGAAAAAACAGATTACAAGCAGGCACCTTAAATAAATATGTATACAAATTATTATCATTATAAACAATTATTTAGGTACTTTATGACATTTGTAAATCGTTACATTATATTATACATACGATCATTCGGCTCATAGATTGTTGATATAAAACGACGTGATAAATAAAACTACTATTAATTAATTAACGTTATAAAAAATTGTTTAACTAAACGATAATTGTAATTATTGCCGCGTTAAAATATTGTATTTTAATGATATGATAATATTTATTATGGTTTTGTAATTGAACGCAATATCGAGCGTTAAGTTAAATTATATTATAGTTCAAGTAATTCGGTTTGTTATGTCTATGTAAGTTTTGTCAAATTTATATTGTTAATTTTAACTACGACCAATGGGTCGTAGCTTTTCCGCCAAAACTATCTCCTTCGATTTCTCTCTATCGTATCCAATCTGCTCTATCTTCTTGGGTTATTGTATTACATAGTTCGTTAACACTGTCCATCCATCTTCTTCGTGATCTTCCCCTTGATCTTATCCCCTAGTCCTAACTCCACGTCATTATTTCATTAATAAGGCTCTGTCCGTTCGCCACGCATGCCCGGCCTATTGTAATCTCATTCATTTAATACATTTTACAATATCTTCCCCATTTGTGTAGGTTTCCCAGCTGTGCGTTCGTTCTAAAATTTGATATTAAAGCAGAAATATGTCTAAAGAATTTCGAACGCAGGGCGAAAAGGGGTATCTATATATAGTTGATGGTCTAATTAATTTCTTTTTCTTACCAAACATATACAAGTGCTCCCTCCCCTTCCCAACTTACCACCAACAAAAATCTAAACACGCCTCCGATCTGCATAATAATACATATAGGTACATCGGGAACACGAAGCGATTTTACATTTTTTTTCTTTTTATAATTCTCGGCATACACGATTTATAATATTATGGTAAACGTTTTTAATTAAAATTTCAGTTAATATAAAATATCGGCTTCGGTGTCCATGATCCAGTCGTCGTTATTGACATTATTACTACAATGTTTTACCTAAAATATTATTATAATTTTTAGAAGGTTATATTCGGGTATAATACGGGAAGAACGTAATTTTAAACCCGGTTTAATCGAAAACATTGCCGCGCGTAACATATAAAACAGCGTCCAATAAAAAAAAAACAAACTAAAACTGGTCCGGGTCCGTCGAGATTTATATACCCGGCGTTTCGTGTACGCCATCCGACCACAGCATCCGCGCTAATGAACTATAATAAAGTTTTATTATCCTAGGTACCTACGCGTATTCCCGCGTCGATTCCTCAGTTTTCCCCTAATATATATGGTAAACTTATTGATATTATTATATACGTACAATTTGTTAGATGAAAAAAAAAAAATGAAATATAACCTAAAGACAAACTGGGATTGTACTGGGAGTCGGATTGGGGAGAAAAAATGTATATATATATATATATATATATATATAGAGAGAGAGAGAGAGACAAAGAGAAAAACGTGCGCGTCGCGCGATTTATCGCCAAAACCGCGATAATGTCGTTTCGGCCATTTTTGTCGAGGATAAGATTTCTCCAAGGGATACTACTGCGGTGGACGTACGTGTATAGGTCAACAATATGCCCCGGGCAGGAAATTGTCCCCGGAGAGCCGTTTACCAGGTTTCTGTCGTCGTCGTGAAGATATTGCGCGTCGCATCAGCCCCGTAGACGAATAAACGTCCGCTCGTAAATTCTGGAGAGAAAAAGAAAAAAAAAAACCGGGACGAGGCGTTTGCAAGACCGTCGAAAAACAGCGATGAAAATAATAATTTATTTTCATCAATTTGACACCGCGACGATCGCTGTTTTATAATAATATTTTCCTCCTATTATAATTAGGATCGTCGTAACAGAAAATAATGGTTGGTAAACTCGTAAAGCAATCGTAAGACAATTGGAAAGTCAATAAAAATAAAACCGACAACATTAGAAAACAAGTTTCAAATAATGTACCGCTGGTTGAAAAATCCATATCATTGAATGTGCGGTGTGAACGATTTGTAGCATTTTTACTAATCAAAGAGTATTATTTGAGAAAAAAAAATATAATACAATAGGCATAAATTAATAGGTTAATAATTAATAGCTTTTTGGCTATGATCGGAATCCATAAAAAAAAAATATAAGAAAATCAGACGATATAATAATTTTTATGTTTATTACATTTAATAATAATAAATTAATAAAAAAAAAAAAAAGTAGTATTTTCGCTGTTACCGGTTTTATTGTTTCGGTTTTTATTTTTTGTCACGTGGTGAGGGGAAGTGGTTGGAGAGTAGGGTACATGACGGGTCGCACCACTGATGGATGACCCCCAAAACGCAGGTGTTGAATATCATTTTGGAGAAACCATTCGAAATGCTTTTTTTTTTTTTTGTACGTTTTTATAACAGTGCGAGACCACTGTTGATGAACATTATGCATTTGAAATGGGTATTTTAGTGTCTCTCACAGCATTGTGTTTCTTTTTCTCTTTTTTTATATCAATTTTTTCCATTTATTTCCCTGTGGAATTTATTCAATATAATTGGGCATATTAAATTTAAGTATACTCCGCGCGAATAAAATCAGAAGAATTTGTGTATGTAATAATATTATAAACGCATTCTCGTGTAATAAAATATCAAACTTGCTGTGTGTATGGCTATATATATATATAAACACTTAAAACTACATAATAAAATGTTTATTATTCTCCAGTTTCGTAAAATAAAAAGAAAAAAAGTATTTAAAAATTGATCGTTTCAAGATTTCATATCAAATTCTAATAAAATAACACATATGTTTTATATAATATGTAATACCATTATATGTGTGTGTTTGTGCACATTTGTTTTAATGGTAAACCAAATATGTTATATCATGTTTACGCCATTTAAAACTGATAAAATGAAATAATTCCAAAATAGGAATACATATTATATATTATAAAACGAGGATTTCTGCGAATATTACACTTATGACGACTTACAGATAGAACCTGTTTTGGACTGTGTATAACTGTTATTTTTTTTTTCTTTTGACTCTTACAGAACTATCAAGAATATAAGAAGTAACTGTATGCCCTGCAAAATTATTTTCTATTGATGTAATTATCATAAAATAACCTGCGATACATTCGCTCAGAATCTAAAAAAAATCCAATCAATATTCTAGGGACTACATGAAGTTATTTTTGTAAAAAAAAAAAATGATTAAAAGCTAAATGATCCATTTTCATAAGTCATCTTTAATTTTTATAATAGGTTAATTGACGCCAAGTTGTATTTATTTCGGAATAAAATCAATTTTTCGATAGTGACTGTACAAACTTGGTTACTCTGACATCCTTCTAAGTGATTGGATATTCCGTACATTTAGACCAATAAGCGAAAAAAATAATAAACATACGTCCAAAAGTCCAATATTCATTTTGTAAATAAATTTGAACTTGTTAGCCTCTTTTTTTATATTTTGTGGAAAAACTGTGTCATTGGTTCGTTTTGAGAAATTAAGTAAATTTATTTGGTACCGTACTACAAAAACTATCGAAAATCTATTTCCTACAAAACATAAGAAAATAATCTATCGGACTACCGATAGATTATTTTTTTAGACTACACCTACTGGAGTAAAAAACTAAAATTGCAGTTAATTTATGTGTTTAAAGAGAACTTAACTTATACATACTTCACTTTTTTTTTTATTATTTATTTATATAATCCTTTTAAATATTTAGTTTTAATAGCACCTAAGAAGCCCATTAAAAAAGAGATAGTTTACTCCAAGTGCAGGCTATTAATTTTTTCAAGATTTATAAGAAACAGTAGGTAAGGCTAACCTAATCCATAAAAACTATATATTTGTATTCTATATATTTGACCATAATTTTCTATGGCCGAAATAATATGTGAAAATCGATATGTTGGAACCATATTTTAATTTGTTGTTACGTATGTGGAAAATTATTTGTCAGTTTAACCGTACTACGTATAACATTCACAGAAGTATAATTAGTATTATAAGCTATTCCTTTAAACTACAGATGTATTTATGAATATTCAAAGTACAAAGGCGCATTAAACATCATAATAAACATACAATTTCAATAATAATGCGCTCGAACGTTCGGATTCTAAAAATAAATTAAGTATCAAAAGCTTAGATATTTATTTTATTCTGTTCATACAAACTATATAGAAATAAATCTAAATAAATAATTCATTTTCTATATTATAAGAAACGTTTGATATGAAATATTAAATTATATTTGTATATGGAGCCAAAAAAGTCTTATTCGCATAAATCGAAAATAATAGAAAACTGTAGTTATTGGCATTATTGCGTAATTATTCCCGTTTTTACCAGGATTTTCCCCATTATTCAAGGAACTACAAGGAAAATATAAAAATGACCTGTTGTGAGTTTCTGGTAGAAAAACGGAACGCTTAAAGTCTATAACGTACCTAATAAAAAAAACACTCAACGTAGTGCTCGTAGTAGACTCGTAATTATCGATGTTTACACAAAAAATGTTTGTGATTACGGCACGGGACTACGTGTATATTTATTTGATAGTGAATTTGAATATTTTCGAGTTGATGAATAACAATTTTTTTCAAAAACGTCGTAAAAATTGCCTACACGCTACTCCTTACATACGGGTGGTACAACGTCCTCTCAACTGTAAGATTGATTACGATTTTCGTTTAGAGCCACGGCTATCTAGGAATACGAATATGGAGACCAGAGGTTGGAAAAAAAAACCGTACCTCAAAAAACGCGTCCGCGAGTACCGGGGTTTCATATCGCGACCGTCACGCGAGCAAATCGCGTGTTTCGTCGTCGACTCCGACCGCGACGGTGGCGATTCGAATGCGTCCGCGGATACCAGGGTCTTATACTCATAATATCATAATATTCGTAAGCGATACGAGGTAATGCTTGGCACTAACTAAGTTAATAAATAATTTAGCAGTTACTTTGGTTGGTAAGTAGGTTGTTGTCTTGACCCACCCAAAATCCGAGTTCAGGCTGTGAATTAGCGAATTGAAATTAAAAAAAAAAAAAAAAAAAAAAAAAAAAACTAAAACAATTGGCAAATACTAATACGACACGCGTGATAAAGTAATAATACTTAACAATATTCGATATTTCTGAACGTCCATCTCAAAAATTTAAATTGTTTTATCATACGGATTGAGTAAAATAATAGGCACATAGTTATTTAAGTAAAAAAAAAAAATAAATAAATATGTATTTTTCGTTAGTGTAAGTTACTTTAAATTAAATTAATAAACGATTAATAGGTTAATATTTGTATCCATGTTAAATATATATTTGAAGATAATATCAAAGGACCCTGCCCACCACCTCGTGCAGAAAAATTCCAAAAACCGCCACTCTATTAGCTCTATATTGCAATAATCGCATTATATTATGTAAACTATATACTCGTACGTATATATTATAATCTCGTATATATTATGATGATGATAATAATAATAATAATCGTTATTCGTCTCGGGGGACGACGACGCCGCCACCGCCGCCGCATGGCCGGAATTAATATTTTCCTGTTTTAACAATATATTCGCGAAAGCCCCCGTACGTATTGTGTTTTATTGATTTACGAAAACCCATTTAAATTTGAGTGCCGTGTCGTTTTCACCTTTCAGAGACGTACGTGTGTTCAACACACAGCACACGTCTCGTGATCCATCATCGCCGCCGTATCATTTTTCACTGCGCGCCGAACCGCCGTGTGCAAATTACATTTCCCGCAAATACTCGCAAAACCGAATAAGTTGAAATTGGGTTCGGGCGAGGGTTCATAATGTACGGCCGGGAAACTGACGCGATTTTTAACTCGCGTTTACCCCACCTAACCCAGACCGTCTCAGCAACGCGTTCGACTGTACGATAATACATTTAATATATATAAGTGTTAATGCGAACGATTTGTTTCCCTCGTGGTTTTCGGGCCGTGAACAATTACTAATATTATTATTATTGTTTTCGCGGTTTGATTACGAACAAAATCAACAAAACAAAAAAAATCCGATATTCCTAACCGTCGTCGTGGCCGCCTCCTAGAGAAATATATATTTATATATTATATTATTTTATTCCGCGCGGTGGTTTTAAGTTAAAAATGATTAAAACACGTTTACTTATATACTTGACTTTTAAACTAATTACTGGCCACCGTTGGGTTATATACGTGCGTATTATGTTAGACGTAGACTGTTTTTTTGTGCGCAGGTCGTAGTATTTTTTGCTCGGTACCGTCACCGTGGTAACTGCGGCAAAAAACGAGAAATCTCTCGTTTTAACACGCCCAGAATAAAAACCGATTTTTTTTTCAGCCCGCCTTTGTTGTTGTTATGCGTATTAGAGGTATAAAAATAATTTTTTTTTTTACACGGTCAAATGGCTTTTCGGATAATATTATTGTATAATATAACGTTGCGTTATCTTGCGCCATCCCCCAAGTTTAATTATTCGAGTCGATGCCCGGTACGCCGGTAAATAATATGAAATAAAAAAGAATAACCGTACATATATATATATATATATATATATATATATATATATATATATAAAAAAAAAATTAAAATCGTTTACGAACGAGAACAAGCAAAATAAAGGGGAAATCGTATTATTATTATGACCCGCAGCAGTGGTTTATTGCTAATGACGATGTTATCGCCGCTATAATTATTATTATCGTTGTTCCACACGAATAAAAAAAAATCCGTGTTATTTTATCAACAAATTGGAGTGTTAATAAGAGCAAAACTGAGCCGTTTCTAACGGAGTGGTCGCCCAAGTCTTTTAATTGTTGATAATGCTGATTTTTCAGAGTGTTTTTATGTAACAAAAGGCAATTTTGGCCTGAAAAGTGTCGCTTACGTCCTCTTACCCATCCGGGCTCGATATCGTTCTCTACTAATTTTATTTGTTATATATTTTAATTTATTTAAACCGTAGAGAAAAAAAAAGAAGAATAAACGTACATACAAATCCGCTCCGGATAATAAAGCGGCAAATATATTATATATTACTACGTATAGCTTTAACAACGTTAAATTTCCGTATCGAGGGACCTTATTGTTCGCGTAGGTATTATACGTATTTCGTAATACGGGTTTACAGAATAGTTTGCGGACATCAATAAGTGGACCACTCGAAAAGAAAAAAAAAACAACCTACACGAGTGGAAAAATACTCTCCTTTTCCTTATTTTTTTTTTTTTTAAGGAGCACTTCCTATAATATAGTATAGTATTGGGTATTTATATATATATGCGGTACAGGGTTGCAGCGGTTGCCATTATTTCCGCGCAAATGTCCATTATTAGTCACGCCGGGGTCTTTATACACGCGTATACATGCGATGCTGCGGCATACACCACATCCGTCAAAATCCCGAGCCCTCGTACTCGTATATCGATAGATTATTATTATATAATACCTACCGATATATATATATATATATATATATAGCAGGGTAGGGAGAGTTTTGGGGTATAGGAAAAATGTTAAAAATATATTACCCGACATAGAAAATGAATAGTTATTTCCAAGTTTCCCGTGAGATTTACATATAAAAAAAAATATATATAAATCTGTCTAGTATACTCGCCAAGGACGTGGGTTGGTGGACGGGAGTGACGACTTTGACTCTATGTATATAAATTATAGTATACGAAACCCTCCCCTATCCAAGATAAAGAAAATAAACCCGTATAATAAACGGGTAACCCCGGGCAATCGGTCGGTTCGGCCGTAATCCGTTTCTACCGGAAACGGATCAATTTGTCTATAACCTTTGCCCCGGGCCGCGGTAAATATCCCGTCTACTTCCGTGGGTCTCACGTCTCTACAATAATAATAATAATACGCTATTATAGTGGCCAGTTCCCGCGGACATGTCCGGTCCAAATAAATCGCCGTCGGATTGACGGCGAAACGATTTTCCAATATAAACGTATACCTCGGCGGGGGCTTTCCGCCGTCCGGCTTTATACGACTATAGTGGGAATAACGAGTTTTACGGTTAATTATTATTTATAGCTAGTTTAAAAAAAAAAAAAAAAAAAAAAAAAAAAAAAAAAAAAAAAAAAAAACAAATTTAAAAAAATTAGTGAGCGTGTTAAAATCGTAGACAATGCGTAGACTGCGCTTAATGGAGAGAAAAAAAGAACGGGGAACCGATATTGAGCGAGAGAGATAGTGCTAGTCATGGCAGAAATGATTCCATATTTTTATTTACGCCATGAAATTAATCATTATTTATCACGTCGCTCTTGTTATTTATCTATACCTATATAATTTTTATTTTTTTTTTTTTAATGACTTGAGACTTAATTATTTAAACGACCCGAAAGTTTTTATATATATTATATATTTGACAATATAGTTATATTCCTTACACGTTGATGAAGTCGCACTTCCAGCGAAGTGGCTTCTGTTCTTAATTTAAGTTCTTAAACTCAAATAAAAGTATCCTCACTCAATACTATACCAACCGATAATAATGCGTATTATCGAGCTGTGGTTCAGTGTATTAACGTGATGACCAAAAAAAAAAAATTGTATTTGAATTTTCATGTCATTCAAATAGGAATATTGGTAAATGTATATTGTGACGCGTGTTCGAAATATAAATATATGATTTTTATTATGACGATAATTTTGAAGATTGACCCCCCCTCCGTTGATTTAATGGCCAAAAACATTCATTAGCAAATTAACGTGGTAAAAAAAAAAAAGGTTGAGAACCACTGCTCCAAGAGAATACTCCGACGGAAGAATAAAAGTTTCGCTAAACAGACGACTCGGCGGCGGCGGCGGTTGACAACTCGTTTGTTTTTATAGCGACGCAATATCCGTTTCGTCGTTGCAAACGGAAATACGTTCGAATCCCACGTGACGGTAAAATCCGTATTACTGTGAATTTCCCAGCGTGCGCGAGTAATACGGACGTTTAAGACTAGAGGAAAAACCAAGAAAATCCGTCGCGTAACAATATTGCCGTCTCTCGTGGCGTTCAACAATATATTATACGTAAATCGAATAATATTTAGGTACCGAAATAAATCGCGTTTTTACAGCACATACATATCTGTAGACACTTATTGAAATTAAATGTAAAATAATCATACACATTTTTCTAATCCGGCCGGGCATAATAATTGTACGCACCGTGGGTGGGCCACTATGTTGTATTAGGCAGAATGTTTGGACGGTATAGGATACGGGACAGTTGAGTTTATATAATGAAATCATTACAATCAAAAAACGATTCTGAGCGAAACTAGGTAAACCGGTAATAAGATTAGTTGTGGTTTCCCCCTTTTTAGCCAAGGAGGTAATCTAGAAATCAATAAAAATAAAAAACGTACCAACGTACCGTCGTTTATTTTTTAAATTTTTAAGAAAAACTTTTGGGAACCGTGTAATTTGTTTCAAATAAAGTGCCACCGCAAAGTAATTCGCATATTTCAAGGTACAGTGTGAAATAAATGGAGCATTTTTACTAACTGGAAAAGTGTTTTCCGAGAAAAAAAAAACACATCTTAGTGGATGATCTAAGCTTCTTCGTTACATTCAAAATTTAAAATAGAAATCACAAATACAATATTAGTGAAGTGTAAATGTCGATTATACTTTTCAAGCAAACGGAAAAATAAATTTTTTTTTTTATTATTAAACGACTATAATATCTATGAAAAATTGTAGAAAATATATAATGTAATCGGAATAATAATAATAATAATTATCATTATTATATAGGCTTTGGAATAAATTAAACACAACATATCGGTTTGCGTAACATTTAAAACTCGTTTAGCTGTCTATAGATCAAAACGAGTTTTTTTTTTTTAAGATTTGGCCCATGTCATATTTTATAATTATATTATAATTCGAAATGTGTCTATTTGTATGTATACGTATATATACATATTTAAATAGATACAGATTTTAAAACAAAATTACAGACCGGACGTAGAAAATATTATTAATTGATAAAAATTGTTTGGGTAACGTTCGTGCATACATACGTGTATAAAATAGAAATGGTTTTTAATTGTTTAATAAAATTATATTACCTAAGCCATTTGTACTCCGTAAAATACAGGATCTGTTTATGTCGATAATAATAATATAATATCATATTGTAACTATACAAATAATAATACATTTTAAATATTACTATAAAGCAACGCCGTAATGGAATCGTGAGATAAGTGTACGCAATATTGCATTATACTAAACTCGACAGACGGAGGAATTCCACCGCGGAAGCCGAAATTAATTACGATCTCCGAGGTTTCAATTTAAATTTTAATCAAATAATAATCAAGGAACGACTCACCTCAGAGGCACAACATGGTTAAGAGGATCCGAGAATACATTATTAATAATCAAACTTTAGAAGAAGTAAATCTCCCGGAGCCCATTGTTCGCTTTCAACGTTACAACTTTATCGTTGTAATAATGTATATAATAATTTAAATATTACGATATTATATAATATTATATTATACTATTATATTGTATTTAAACGATACAATTTCGTCCGAAACAAATAAATTCATTACTTATAAAATATAATGTAACTAAATGGTTAGGTTATAAAATGTAACTAAATACTCTTAAAAAACGATTTGTAATAATAATTTCAGAGATCGCCTGTAAGTAAAAACTGTACATTTATTTATCAATGATGAAAATAAACGGAAAAAGTCTGTTTTAAACATTGTACATTCCTGGTTGCGAAAAATAAAATTAAAAAAATATATAAATATATTTTACTTTTAAAAGACGTTTGAAACACGTAGTATATAATAAGAATATATTATACTCATATACATTCATACATTTATATGCTAATCGCGCTGTCCGATGAATTTTATTTATCGCTTTATTAATATATATATTTTGATCGGGTAAATGATTTCTCCGCGGTGTGGTGGTTGTGTGTTTACGATATTTTAATTTTCCAGACACGTCTTGCGGAAGACCGTGCGTTCTAAATATTCTACGTTTAAATAAATTTTAATTTAAAATAAATAGGATTATTATTTTTTTTTTCAACTATACAGGACGCACAGCCTACGAGGATTTACTATTTTGTACGGTGGTGGGGTTTGCGCGTTAATTCCTACCGCTACGAAACGACGACGGCGGGTAAATCTTCGGGGAACACCTGGCGTGACACTGTAACGTGACCAAAATATTTACATTCAAAGTCGTACGATGATAATATTATATCGGTACAAAAATGTAGAGTTCAAGTTTCTACTTTCTAGTAGGTATAGCCAATGATGGCTGCATACCACGATGCCTTTTTATAAAATATTATGTTACAATATAGATGAGAACGATAAGATACAAATCTATATTAGAGTGCGTGTGTAACTATTATAGTCTTATTAAGATTATTATGTATTCTTCTTTTCTTTTCAAAAAACACTGTTTCAGTTTGTAAAAATGTTCCAAATTGTTCATATCGTACCTTAAAAAGATGTGGACATTTTTACCCGG
The DNA here is from genome assembly GCA_956483605.1 of Tuberolachnus salignus. Lineage (NCBI taxonomy): Eukaryota > Metazoa > Arthropoda > Insecta > Hemiptera > Aphididae > Tuberolachnus > Tuberolachnus salignus. The sequence continues at coordinate 37,147,346 of OY101434.1, forward strand.
CGATACTTTATTTGAAATATTTATCTACGGTTCTATTATAACCTACGGTTTCTCTAAAAACTTAAATAAACCGGTTAACAACTAATAACGGTTTTTTTTTTTTTTGATTTCGGGGTTATGTCGGAAGGGAAAAATCTTACTGGTTTACCAAGGTCCGCTCAGAATCGTTTTCGATAAAACCTATAATGTCATACCTAACGACGGTGCTTAGTATGTACGGTTTATTTAATTTAATTTTCAAAAATATAAAAATATATTACGTGCTCGTTGCGAACATTAATAATATGACGTAGATGACATCATACCGTGTAATACTTATTTTTTTAATTCTCATGCAAACCTATGTAGTATTTTAATTGTCTCGTTTATTGCCCGATTTTCTCGTATAAATGGCATTCGATTACTATTTGATCCTCTGTCATCGTGTTACAGTCTCTTAATCTCACACCGTAAGTCACGTTTGGGTAATAATGTAACCCCCGGCTGTTTTTTACTCGAACCACATATAGCCGGTTTATTTGATAACGCTTCACCCGTGTTCGTGAATCATAAGCGAGGATCTCTCTGCGCCATTAAAATATATACCCGGTATCTTTAAATCCTCACGATTTTTCAATTTTCTTTTCTTTATTATTATATTATCATTTCCGTCACACTGAAGTCTGCATAAATAAGCTATTCGGTCGATCCTTACAGTAATAGCACTTCACAAAAAAAAAAAAAAAACCGACGGTTCTATACTGTATCATCTCGTTACGCTTGTGACAATTTATGTAACAAAAACCAAAAAGAAGAAAGGCACACAAAAAAAATTTAATTTAAAAAACCGTTTATGGCGACGCAAATAATTGCGTAATTTGTATAACCAACAACGATAAATCATATTTTTAAATCCTTTTTATCAGATTTTTTTGTTAAAAAAATCCACTCACAATTTCGTCAAATATGTAACAATTTGAACGATTTAAAAATAAAAATAAAAATAATCTTTGAACGTTGAAGATACGCTAATAAAAACACTTCCCGATCTGCCAGACGTTGCACCCACCTACCCGTGAGTTTTTCCAACTTTGATGTATTTCAGGCTGCCTATATGAAGTATGAGATAGCAAATTTCAGATGTTAACACTATCAGCTAAATGTGCGTTGCGGATTGCTTAGGATTGAGTGGGGTAATACATGTAAAATATAAAAGGGTAGAATTTCGACAATGTCACAGTGTAACACGATCAGTCAAAATGCATTTTTTCTTTCTAACGGCAATAAAACGGGTAATTAAATTTAAAAATTCCTTGTTACCGAATTGTTTTAATCACCGGTACTGGAAAGTTTTCAATGTACGTATTTAATTAATATGAAAAAAAAAAAATAAAAAAACAATTTTTAACAAAAAAAAAGAAGACTAAAAAAAGTTTAAAATAATACTCGGCGGCGAATTAATGTACGACATAACAATAAATAATTTAAATGCTACTAATTATATGTTCTCGTGCCGTATACCGTACCGCTATTATAAATCGATAAAGTTGTTAACTATCTTTGTGCGAAATAAACCATCGTATTAATATTATAACTCGATTTACTCAAAAAAATCATTGTCTACCACATCTCTCACATATTCATCTAATAAACCAGACTCTTATAACGCACGCATTTTAAAAGAATTATTATTTTAAACTTATTTAGAAATTTTTTTTGGTTTTGGATCCGGTTTTTCTTCTTTTTTTTTTTTACTGCGTGTCGATATGAAATATACTGTAATATTATTCGGCAGGGTACGAGTGAACACGGGTCTTTTGTCGGGGTACGGTAACACAGTTTTATACGGTGCGATAAACTCATAGAACCACTGCGCGAAATTATCTTTTACCGCGGTTTCTGTTTTATTACACCTACGTATTATTATCATCGTCATCGCGGCTTTTATATCCAACGCAATAGAGGCAAAATAATTACCAACCTTTACACGCTTTACGGTGCGTCATGGGCTTAGTAGGGTCCCTGTAGTAGCCTTCCTTGCAGTAATGACAGTATCTGCCGGCGGTGAAGTGCCGACACTTGAGGCACACGCCCCCGCTCACCCGGCCCGACAGTTTGTACAGGTCCATGTCGAACCGACATCGTTTCGCGTGTTCATTGCAGTTACAAGCTGAAATCATAAAATTTATATTATATAATATTTTAAATATACAAATTAAACACGGTCTGTATGGTATAATCAGCATAATCTGTAAAAAGTAATTTAAATCTATTGTACCTACCTAATCAATAATAGCAATAATAATAAAAATGTTACTAATAATCGAGGCTCGGTATTAAATGCGATCGATCGAATATATCAATTAATAATAATCGATGTGCGTATGCAATACGTATTAATAAAAACAGTAAAAATGTATTTTGAATGCAAGTCAAAATGTGTAAATTTAATTAATAATACGTCAAATAAAAATATATATATATATATATATATATATATGACAAGTTACGTATTCAAAATAAGTATTACACTAATAACATGCATGTTTTAAATTTGTATATATTTCATTAAATTAACAAAATCTTTTTATCTGTAATAAATCTGATGAATCTGCATATATCTGTTTCGTATATTTTTAGCTGTTAGACGTATCGTACAATAAAATTAAATATCGAACGCATAAATAAAAAGTATATTATAACAAAAAAAAAAAAAAACCCAACATAATATGCAACACAAATTTTCGTGGATATGAGATGTAAGTATTTTCAAAAATGATTTTGTATGCAATCGGATTATTAATATGCCTAATAAAAAATATATATTAAAATCATGTTTTTATTTTGTATTATTGGCATGTAGTGCAACATTCAAGACAAGTTCATTTGTATTATTTTTTATATTTTAAAACTGATTTATGTTTCTACTTAATATTTTTTTTTCAACCTGAACTCTAAATAATATAATATAATTATATGGCCTGATTGTTTCGAGAGTTGCTTTTATGGTTATGGTAATGATAATTATGAATTCCCTTTTTAAAATGTCCCGACTTCTTGACAAATTCACTTTCGTTTGCTCGTTAACATTTTACTTACGTTTATAGTTTGTTACACCTACCGAGTTCTAAGGTACTGGTGTAGTTAGTCGTACAAAGGAACTTCTAACGATTTCGGTCGAGTTTTCGCTTATACGCAAAACTTGTAAATTCGTCGATGCATATTAATAAAAAGGGAAAATCGAGTTTTCGTCGTTTGTACAAAATTCCTTAAGGAAAAAAACAATTATACACACGCATGCACAAATCCGGTATTCCGGTAATATAAAATCAGTATTTTTTTTTATAATGACGCGTTTATACGTCTATCCTTTTTTTAACCATCTAGAATTTTATCACAACGCATACCTAGCCTAGACGTATTTTTTTTTATTATTTATTTGAAATCATATAATCGTATAATAATTTATTAAAATTATTACGTCCGTCTAAGAGTCGTGTAAAACATATGCAATTGTGAAATTAAATAGGTACGCGCCGCCGAAATTGCCGTAGTCACCATTGTAAAATGGTTAAAAAAAAAAAAAAGAAAAGATTAATGGAGACGGGCGCATAGCGAAATGTCTAACAAGAGAAGACAAATAAATAGACTTATACTAGAGGGTGAACGGTGTCGGCCGATATTATTATTCATCCAATATCGATAATATTATTTGAATATAACACGGAGATTTAAAATATACACAAATAATAAACTGTAGAAAAAAATACACTCGCGTCCGAGGCATTCGTTGAAAATGTTTCTCAAATGAATTATCCGTACGAACACGACGGAATATGATGGAAAAAAGTCGAGAAATGTCATTACATTATTATATACTAAATATAGACATAATATTTAGGGTCGGTTATATACGGTGCACGAAACAGTGAGGGTTAAGGTTTAAAGAGTCCCGGCAATTCACAATACATCACCGTCTAAGAATAAGTTTGAATATATATTAAAATATTATATTGCGGCGAGTTAGTGCGCTTACCCATAAAAAAAAAAAACTTCCATCATCGTTGATATTTTTTTTATTATTATATCTGGCTTTGATTTTTTTTAATTTTTTTTTTTTTTACAGCACTATTCCGTCAAACGAACCGGGGAACATAATGCAATCCGAATAAAAAAAATTTAAAAAAAAAAAAAACGTTAATGAATAATATAATTATACATTATCACCGTTTATAATGTTACAATATTTTTTAATGGTATATGCTAATATTTGTACAAGTAATACCTATTTAATGTACAAATTAATGTGTTTCCGAGATAATATTATGATTATAGGTAAGTGAACGATCATCAAGTAGACTCCTAGAGTAATTTATTTTTCCGAAAAAAAAAAAAATCCAACCGGTAATATAAAGCTTTAAACGATGATTTCGGTAAATATAACGTAAAAAAGCGTACGTAATACGAGCGATTAAAATGTTATCTATTTTTTTTATTTATTTTTTATTTCAAGTACTATATAAAATAATATTATCATCGATACAGTCGATTATATATACCTACGTGAGAAAACATTAAACAAATCAAAATTAAAATAGAAAGTATAGGAGGCACGCACAACGAATATGGATAGCTCGTATATAATAGGTTTTTTACGTGTCAATATAGGTAGATACTCGAACTGCGCGATATAAGGTATTTTTTAAATCTTTTTTTTTAAATATAAAATAATATCGTTATCTATAGTAATAGCTAAATTATGTTATTAATCGTAATCTACGTGGATGAATCGCGTGCGCGTCTAGTTCAGCCGTACGAAATAATAGTAATAATTGTCAGTCGTCGTCGGAATACAGAGCGATTTTTTTTTGTCGTAATCCAGCGATTTTTCCATATAGTTTTAATTAAATTTGATTTTTTTTTGGTTTTGTTTTATTTAATTATTTAAGCTTAATATTTCAACACGACTTTCTAATTTCAATTCCTACACCTCGTACCTTATAGACGAACGTTGACTTTTGATTTGAACAAATGTCAGTCCCTTTTTCAACACAAATTCGAACAAATAATATTTTCCTAAACATTTCGATTTGCATAACACTACTATAAAATCGAATATACGACTTATGCGTTATAATAACGGTATTAAATTTAGACTTGAGTAGGGAAGGACGATAAATTACATATATCCGTTTTTATATGATAACCCTTCGTTCTTACTCTATTACTCCACAGTTCTAAATTTTAAACCGGTTTAACTGGTAAATCCAACAGTAGCCTATATAATATGTTTAAAAAAAACATTTCTCTTTTCGAATCTGGTGTTTTATTTAAAAATCAAAAGTCGATATGCATTTGCGTCGTACCGGATAAAGGTGAATTTTTCAAACTAATAGCATCATTTAATTACTGTCGCGGTTCCAGAAACCCACCATTTTGGAGGTGAAGGTTATAATTTTTGTAATATAATCGACAGACTCGATCAATTTTACTCAAAATCTCCGTTGAAGGCATAAGCGCATGATAATTAAAAAAAAAAAAAAAATGTAAAAACGCAAAATCAGTTATATTATAATAATTTTACACCACGAGTGTGTGTGTGTGTGTGAAGATATATCTATATAATATTATATTATTATCACCTACCGCCTACTCGAAAAAAAAAAAAAAAATTTTTAAAATACGGTTGGCGTGTAGGGTTGGCCGTCGTCGGCCGTAATCCGGGAACCGTACGCGCGCGTCGTCGGGCGGACCGCGCGAGGAGGTCGACTACGACGATATTATTATTATTATAGACACTTACGACACACGCAAGAGTGAGTTTCGACCGCTGTTTAGTCGGAGGCGGATTAAAATCACGGTCAATTAACTAATTAAATCGAATAGGTATAGCTATAACCACCAACCTACGCATGTAAAATACTATAAAATTAAATGTAGAGAAGAAGGATTTCATCAGATCGGGTCTATCTAAAAAGCCTCCGGAATTATAATACGTTTAACACGACCGTAGGTATCTACACACGTATTACACGTCGTCGTCGGAAACGTGCGTTGTATAACGGTCGCGTATTATTATATCTGTATACAATATATTAATATATACCTTATGGGTATAAGTGCACGAGCGGCAAACCGAGTGATCTGTACAATGTTTAATAATAATAATAATAATACGAGTAATAATATATTACGGAGCCTTCGGAAGCGAAATCCGGGACACACTGCGGACAGAGAATTCAACCCGCCCGTGCCTATTCTCGGGCCCGTACAGACGTCAATATAACACTATTATACGCTTTGGATTGAAATCGCCACTCATCGGCGAGATACCTATTAAAATATTATTATATTCCGTATTAATTGATTTCTTTATAAAAAAAATAAAATCGTCAGCGGCATTCGGGATGGGCACCAGGGTGCGGTCGCACCTACGAGCAATCTCCGAAGGGCCAAAAGTCATAGATAATATATACACGCTATATTGTTTTCGGTGTGTCAAAAGAATATATTTGTTACTGAATAATACACTGTTACCAAAGTGGTTAGATAAACTTATTGCTGATACGGGACACGGCCATTTGTTATTTCGTCGATAACAATATTAAAATATTCGCACAAAACGTAGTATATCAATAATTAATCGCGTCATTACTATTAAATTAAATGTATAATAATAAAGTGTACATTTAATTTTAAAATTAGACCTTACCGTCCTTGTCTGGTTATAAAATATCGGCAAATTCTATGGATAAAATGTGTACCTTTATCATAAACCATCATAACCCACCGCGTATAATCGTTTTGTAACAACTTTACTCTTTTTTTCATAGTATATTAAGTATAGGGAGATGTTATGTCCATGCATTTATTACAATCTATGGCAAAAGTATAATATGACACTCATAGTTTACAGATAAAAATATTAAAATATAAATAAACTAATATAGTGTGTATAAATAATAATAGGTACATCATTATTTTAACATTCGAAATGTTTAGTTTTTCTTCTTCATTTTTCGCAGTAAACTACTCTTTGAGGATATCTTTGAAATCGGTTTTTTTATAATACGCCGTTCTCTGTGATCACAATGGTAAGTGAGATTACACAAATAAATTTATAATTTAAAAAAAAAAAACGGTTTCCGGTTTCGCGGGGTCCCTAAAAAGTGTGGGGTATTGTCCAAAAAAAACGTAACTAAGACCATAAAACGTGCTCGTTAGAACTATGTGCATGTGGAGCGTGGGCGTCACTAAAGTCGGACGAAAAAAGATTAATATTATTATTCGAAAGGAAATTCTTACGCACCCCAGCTCGTAATCGTCTACCAAGTGCCGTTTATGTATGTAGTGACAGACGAACCCGTAGATTTATCTGCAGGATATGGACAAATGTCAAAAATGTGTTATACAGTAGCGTAGGTACCCAGGTTTTTTTCAATGGCGGCCAAACATATAGTAAATCAAAATTACATACGTGTAGAATACTTAACTGTATAGTGCAATATTATTTGTACTCAATTGAGTAACGAGTAATGATTATTATTTGATTAGTAGTACGTTTATATTATATTCTTTTGTATTTCAACACGGCCAATGGAAAAAAAGGAGCTCCGGCCCACTTAGCCCATCCTGAGCGCCCTATCGAATAAAAACGCGCGAAAGAAATACTCGAAGTGTCTGTAAATAGCGGTGGCGTTTGTGATTTTTGTTTCAGACGATTATTTTATTGTTTAAGTTTATTTATTGATATAGATTTAATTATTGATTAGATTTTCCTCCAGTAAAAATATTGAAAAATATTAATATTTACTTCGGGTAAACAAAACGAGTAGGTAAATATTGCAGGTATTGTAGGTTCACGTCCGATTAAGAATTAAAACAAATTATTGTTTACGGCTGTCGATATCGTCTGAGAAACTACAAAAAATAATAATAATATATTTCACGTGCCTATATTTACTCGATATACGAATATTAATGTGTACAGTGTACACAGTATATTGTTAACCTGTATCACAAATTTAGGTAGCTAATACCTACTCTATTATAGTATAAATTGTATAATACTATTTTAAACACAGTAATATTAATATGAGTTTACATTACAAAGAATTGAAAGAATAAAGATAATGAAGTGATTCTTCGTAAGATAGTCGCGCAGAAGTCAGTATGGAACACGTTTAGGGAAAGGATAAGAAAGAAGTGGGTTGGACATTTAATAGGATTGGAGGATCAGAATTCTAAATTTTCTCCAATCTTATAAAATTTAAATTTTTTTTTTTTACATTTATGAAAACCTTAACGATAAGACTTTCTTTGGAAATGACTTTTCCATTTTTTTTTTTTTTTTTAAATTAAACTTTTAAACACTTGGAAATTTGATTTACTAAATATTAAAATAAACCAATAACTCAAATTTTGAAGGGTTTAGAGTTAATTTTCAAAAAGGTGGAAAAGTCGTTTTCAAGCATGTGTTCAGAAGTGATTGCTAAGACTGCCAGTACAATTGACATATTACAGTTCTATTTTGATAGAATACACAGCCGGTATTGAATCCCCTTAATAAATAAATAACGCCAATAACCGAAGAAAGAGCGGACGGAAAAACGGAAAGGGAAAGGCCAAGGATCCATTTACAAAGCAATAAGTGATGGAAGACACCAGAATAAATACACACGCAGAGCTCAAAAGAACTATAAGCGACGGGGATTGATGAAGAAAAATAAATAAACAATAAATACAATACATAAATCGGAATTGTCTTATTCATATAGTTTTTTTTTAATAAAAGTGAGATTTTGTGTACAAAAAAATAACACTAAGCTAGCTAGTTTTATTATATATTAGCAGTCGTTTATTTTAAGGAATATAATCTCAAAAAAAAAAATATATATTTACATTATATACCTACGAGCTCGTATTTTAAAATCTCCATGACACGCATAAACATTATAATTTATTGGATTTTTATTCAACGTTTTCTTTTTTTTTTTTTTTTAAGAAAGTTAAATTTGTAATCTTTATAGGTGTCTCGAAAACGCGACGTAAAATATTACATTTGGCAAAGCCTATAGGTATATATTATTTATACGTCAAAATAATAAACAAAACGTTTGGATGAAAGAGAAGACTTATAGATTATATTATACGAATATAAATATATAAAAATGTTATATTATATATATATATAAAAAAAAAATTAATTATAGAAATGTGGTAACTAAAACGATTCAATAATAGATTCGTGGCAAATGATTATTCAAAATCGTCCATCTGTTTACAACAAGGATATTATACATAGTTGAGCAAAAATATTATATTACACTAGATGCTTTTACACGGTGTTGCCCGGATAAGGTTATCCATAAAAAAAAAACAACCTACCTGGAATGTACACATCTACAAAATATTTTCGATTCTGAGTGAACTGAAGAATTTATTGGTTTTACTATAATGTATGTTTTTTTTTAAATTTTTATATTTAATTTTTTTTTCCGGCTGTAGACGATTTTTCTACCAGTCCTGCTCCGATTTTCAACTTTCGCATTTTTTTTAAAAATTATATTGGATCTAGTTGATGTAATTTTTGATTTTTATTATAGTTTTCTTAACAATTGGGAAAAACCTAGGAAAAACGGAAATATTTAAGACAATAATTCCATTATTTTCGATATTTTTCTTTTTGTCATAACTCAGTTAAAAATAATCGCAGATACCTCTCATAGAATATTAATATTAGGCCTTTCTAAGCATGGCCAAATTTTGAAAACATTTAACTATTTATAGGCATTTAAATTTTTTTTTAAAACTAATTGAAAACAACTGTTTTGGCCGAACAGAAAGGCACAGCAAAAATGCAAAACAAGATTCAACGTAAGTTGTACTTAATGATAAAAAGAAGAAACAAGTTGAACGTATAAGGTAGATTCGTTCATATAAAGTTTTTTTGTTCATATAACACTGGTTTAATACTATAGTGAAAGTTCAAATTGTTGAATTCATTTAACTTTCAACACGATGCGATATGCGACGGAACATGAAATTAATATGATATAGAAAACAAATGATATAATTTAAAATTAAAATAAGTATATTTGATTCGAATATTTGTATTTAAATATTTTACCAAGCTCGTTATTGGATCATTCATTTGGAATACCGAAAAATAAACAAAAATCGTCCGGCGATCGAAAAAGCGACTATTTTATTATATTTTACAAACGTTTCTCGGCCGACTGTTCGACTATTGTCGACAAACTCGCGGTACTGCGGGGGGGGGCGAGGGCGGGGAGGAGGAGAATAGACGACGGCGCGTAGAAATAAACTATTAAACCGCTACGGAAAAATCGGCTTTATCGGCTACACTATACGTACAGTCAGGTATAGTTAAACACGCCTATAGTTATAATATAGTGTCCGCATTATATTTTATAGGTATCTCTCGTGTGTGCGTATACGAATGAATTATGGATATCCGTTACCGCGCTATGAAACTTAACCGTAAAGGAATCAATAAATATATATTATATTATAATATTATTATTTTACGACGACTGCGCGGCGAACTCCGAGGATTATTATTATGTATATATATATATATATATATATATATATATATATATATATATCGGTAATATTACACTCCGCGCGGATATCTATAACTGAAAAACGATCATAGACAAATAATAATTCAATATTCACGGCGAGCGGCCGAGCTATTGCGTAACGGCGACACGCACGGCCGAGTAAAACAGAAAAAAGTGCGGACGGAGTCGTCGTAGTGAGGCTGCTGCAGGCCCCTATTATATTATTGTGACAAATCTCGTGACGCGGAAACCCGTGTCTTCTTCGTCGGGCAAAAGAACAATAAGCGAAAGTTCCTCTGAAGAAAGAATCGAACGAGCCATCGGCACGGATACTCCGGGATAAACCTATACGTATATGCGCAAATCAAAATACGGCGTACACTTTACGGAACGTTGGAGCAGAATGAATAAAAAAAAAAAAAAAAAATAATAATAATAATAATAAAAAAATTCCGACACAGTTGTTGTTCCGACGGAATCGTGTTTTGTTCGGTATAAGAACAATTGATATATTTATCTTATTATATTATTACGCCTATTTATATAGGCGTTATAATATTATCGCGGCCAATCTCAAAAAAAAAAAAACGCGAAATTGCGTTTACGATATTAATGGATTCGTCTTTACGAGTCGTTTGTAATCGTGTTGTTGGTTTCGAGGTTCGACCGACCGGTTAGGTTCACTGTGAAAAAATATGACAAAATCTAAAATCGTTCGTTACCAATGTGGTCAATATAATTGTTTGTTCTTCCTGAAAATGATGAAAAACCGAGATTGGCCGTATTATAAAGATACAGAGTCAGACGAGTTTAAAGTTAACAACCGATGAGCAATTCGGGGTAGGTTAGGTTACGTTAAGTATTTAAAATATTCTAGTATATAAGCATCGAATGGTATGTATGAATTATATCGAAATATCAAACAGTATGTGTCGATCAAATTAAATAAATACGGTTTTTTGTAAACGAATTCGTATAAATATATAAAAACAGCCAAACTGAATTTCAAATATATAATTATTTAAAAAAAAAAAAAAACAGTGAAATTTTGTAATTTCCGCCGTATATATAACTTTTAGGTCCATACATTATATAAATATTATCTCGCAAAACGTCGATAGTTTACCGAACAAAACACTACGGTGAGTAAAAAAAAATAATAATTCACTTGGCCTATTCCTCGAAACACGGAACAAATTATTCGATTGAAATTAAAATGTTCAAAACGCGAAATGAAATATTTCGTCTTTAAATGAAAAAAAGAACAAAAGTGAATAATTAAAGCGGAAATGAATTTTTGTAATTGGTTGTTTTCCAGAATATTTATGAAAAACTAATGTAAAGTTCACTGCAGTGCGTTGAAGGGGAACGGAAACGGGTCAACTGTAATATCAATTAAGTATAGGTGTGCATACCATCTACTAATATACACACGCCTTTGAACCGAGCTGTTTAATAAAACAAAATTCAACAACATTACAAAAAATAAAAATAAAATATAAAGTTTTAACGTTAAATATCGTGTGATGTATCCGGGCAAAGTTCCGGTTATAATTTCGCCAAACAATATGCGCCAAAGCCTGGTAGCGGAAATAAATACGGAATTTGTTTTTTTGTTGTTCCGGAAGTAATATATTCCGAGAACTCTCGAGCGGAGCGATATTTTATTATTAATAATAATTTCAGCGCCGTAAGTAAGTATACAAAACTAACTAAAAAGTAAAGATACCGTAAAACGTGCAGCGTTCAACGTGTATAAGTATTGCCGGCGGTAATTTAAGTTTATTATTATATTTTGTTTTTTGTTTTTTTTTTTTTTTTTTTTTTTCAGAAAACGTACTAGTCGTTTTTTACGGCGTACACCAGAGATTTGCAGTATACACCAAACATCGTGGCGTTGGCGAATATAGACATTATGTACATTTTTAATATAATATACTGATATATTCAAAATATCGCCGTCGTCGTCCCCGGGGGTATATTTATTATTTTCCTTACAAATCGCATTACGTAATAATATATCCGGCGACGATAATATCAATATAATATATTAGCAGCGCCAAAAATTACTAATTTTATATATTTAAGACATAATAATTATATAGGTAACACTATGCTCGCGTCGAATCGTGTGGGAAAGGGGAACATATTCCTCCCTTTGTCGGTTTTTCTCCCCAGAATATTTTTTTATAATACATAATATATATATATATCACAATACCCATCGTAAAATATAGTTAAAAAATCAGCATCGTCCCCCCCCCCTCGCATGACATAATCTGTTCTGGTTATTTGTTAACGGCAAACCAATCATAAGATCGCTGCAGTATAAAAAAAAAAAATAATAAACTATACATAATATTATAGAATCAAATACAAAAAAATAATAAATGTAAAAATATATATATATATAACGGCAAGGCGACATTTGTTGTTATATTACCCGATGACGATTTTTTAAATAGAAACTGATTTTCACACATCCCAACATAATATAATTGATAGGCTCCATGGCTTTTGGGGATTTGTTCTTTTTTTACAATGGTTTTTTTTCTTTTTTTCTAAATATTAAAGGCTTAAAAAATCATATTATTTACGCCTACACGCATAATTTAATTTATAATTAAATATATATTTGCACGATAAACGAATGAGCGTTTATTATTATTAGGGTTTTTTTTTTTTTTTAATTTATAGGTCATGGTCAAATTATTATAATTATTCCGTTTCCAGATGATTATATATTATTATCATTTTATATGTAATAACGTTTTGTATATTATTATTTTGTTACCGTCAGCTGGAAAACATCGCGTTTGCCGGACTTTACAATGGCCGGCCGTTATTAATTATTTGGCACTTATACCGCGCCTAGCTGTTGTTGTCTGTCGTGGTCGCTAAAAACGATTCGGGCTCGGAGGCTCTCGAGATATACAAAAAAAAAAAGTCCTTACATATCTATTTCGAGACACTGACTTGGCAATATTCCATTGAGGAAACGGAGAACGTGGATTTTTTTGTCAATTTGGCTCTCTCTCTCTCACTCTCTCTCTCTCTCTCTCTCTATCTCTCTCTCTTTGTTTCTCTCTCACACTCATTGTCTATCTCACTCACTCGCTTCTTCATCTCTTTTCGGGGCCTATTATTATGACATCTGCAGTGATCTTGATTAATGACAACATCCCATACGCAGTGTTACAGAATAAAGAGGATGAAAAACAACAAACGACCTAAAACAAAAAAAAAATCGGAGGTTCGGGCGACCCTCCGAAAGCTCGATAAAATTGTCCGCCCTTCGTTTTCGGTTCCGGAAACAAGGCAGACGGCGTTATTGGGCTATTTGTCAACGCGGCATTTGTCAGAACTCCATTTGACACTCCATGAACACGGATATTAATATATATATATTTTTTTCAATTAAAATTCCAAAACTTTTAGACAGCTAACGAACAATAGAACCCGTTTGACGAAGATTAAAAGTCGATCATCTCGAAATATACGACGTAACGCAAAAGTATGACCAATTAAAAAGTTACGGACAAAAAAAAAAAAAAACTAATTAATTCTTATTTTAAAATAGAATTACATTTAATTGATAGCGTTACATTTTACACTGTTACGGTTATTCTAAAGGGTTTATAGTTTACCGCAAGACAAGTTATGTCTTTCGAATGAAGAGATTCACTCATCCTGTCTGTATGAAACTGGTCCCTTGGCAGTTCTACGCCGCGGTTTTAATAACGCATCAGGAATACGATGTTCAAATTTAAAACCAAAAAAGTTTTCGTCTCGAAATAATTATTTGCCCCTGGGAATACAACAAAATACTTTTTACGATAAATAAAACTGAATTTACAAATCGTCCTAGAGGTCTTGAAATATCTTTCGTACGTCAACACCAGACATCGCATTTTTTTTTTTTTTTAAAGCAAAACATAGGAATTTAAAACCGTTTTCACCCTAATCTTTTTAAATAATTTAAACAATGACATTATGATTTATGATTTTTATAACCTTAATATAGTGTTCTACTGCACATACAAAATGGGTGTATTCTTTACCAATAAATAAATAATTTTAAAAAAACCAGTATAATTGAAAAATATTATTATTATGAATATTTTGAACTGCGTTAAGTGAAAAATTACTAAAATTCAATACTGGGCATTAACGCGCTAAAAAGTTAAGTTAATATTAACTTTAACTTAATTTTTCACTTTTGATTTTGTATTAACTATTGAGAGGAATTTTGAATCTTACGTAGTTTACAATAAAGTATCCATCGTCTACTCATCCACCATCCCTTTTTAGATTCTGAGCGGAGCAAATAATGTATTCGTTTTACTATAAGTGCTTTTTTTGTGCCCGTAAAATACTTGACGACCAGAAATCTCGCCAATCAAAAATATTTTAGAAATTCACTGGTAGAAAATTGTAGAGAGTAATTACTTACGGAAATCAGTTTAGCAATGCTTGGTAATCATTGGGAAATTATGGTATTCTGGAATTTGGTGTACACAATAGTCATTAGTTATTTAGCCTCTGTCTAGTGATGCATTGAGGAAATCATTTTTTGATTTTCCTAGATTAGGTTTCCTAATAACGGATAAAAATGTCGAAAAACAGAAATATTTACTCGATATTTGTGATTTTCGATTTGGATTTTTTTTTTTATTAAAGTTCAGTTAAAATAATCGCAGAGACTTGCAACTTTTACCGAGTACTCATAATAGCAGTTTAAAGACGCGGCAAAATTATTTTGTATCCATCTGTATCGTATTTGTCTTTTCAATTTTAGAAAACCCGTATAAATATCGAAAAATGGAACAAGTTCAAGTCGGCACGGATTACCATATCTAATTGACCCGAAACGCCTTGTATTTAGTTTTTGTTTTACGTACCTTTATATACACACACACACTGATTAAAGGGGGTGGAAGAACGAACATATTTTGAAATCGAAAATTAACGAACACCCTAGTATACTGTCGGCATATTACGAAAAAAAAAAAAAAAAAAAAAAATGTTAAAGAGCACAGTCCATTTACTATAAGGGCATCACAGGCCCGTCCTGAAGTTGGAGTCTGCGTACGCCGACTGTCCGTTTTAATTCTAATCAGTGTAAGATATATTATTTTAAATAAATCGCAACTAGAAACGTTCGATTAATACGCAAAAATACCGAACGTAATAATAATATATGTAATAGTACAACATTATTGTAGTAATATTATATTATTTTAAACTCCGGATACCCGGCGTTGGGCGTTGGTCTCACTCTGATCTCTTATAGGCAACCCGGCCGATGTATGTTGTATTTTATTATAATAACAATAATAATAATAATAATAATAATAATGTACGATATGTTTAAATCAATGATAAATTATTGCGCGTTCGTAAAACAACGATTGTGAATGGGGACCGTTTTTCTATATAACAACGTGTTTGAAATGCCATTGAAATCTATTGAATAACATTACGAGAGTGATACATAATATTATGATAATCGTCAAATATATTGTATTTAAATTCGAACGGTCGCAATGATATACAATTCTCCGCTGACTGTGTTATCGAAAGAAATCTAAAAATTATCTAAAACTCGACCATTTTTATCATAACAATTACGATTTTAAACGCGTATAAGAAATAAATTGTTGGATTTTTTTTATTATTATTTTGTTTAATACATACAATTTTCAACTATTACAGTAACACGTTAGATAATACGTTCATTTTAACGATCATATTTTAAACTATATTCATAACTACATATTTTATTAAAAAAAAAAATATATATATATAAATTCAAACACTAAAAATACCTCGGTAAAAAATATGCATTTATTAAAATTGTCGCAAACCTCGTAAAATAAGTACGCGTTGATTAAAACTATTTAATCTCAAAACTCAAATTATAGACAAAAATAAGACACAATAAATATCTATATACCGCGCTAACAAAGAAGCACTCGAGACACAAGATCAACTTTCTTATATTAATATAGAATGTTTAAACCTTAGATAAATAACACTCGACAAAGTCAAATATTGTATCTCTTTACCATAACAGGCTATTAATCCTGTAATTGAAGCCTTGATCTAATAAAAAAAAAAAACAACTTACAGAAATTCAATTAAAAATAAATTCTATATACATTCGTATACAGTGGAAATATTATAAAACATCAAGAGTGTAATGTTTAAAACAGAGACGTATAATATTTTATTTCGCGACATTATAATTAAAAATTAAATCGCGTATTTGGTATTTTTTTTTTTTTTTTTTTCAACTTTTTTTTATAATATAGTGTTATTCCTAGCCCTCGGGTTACTCCCTATCAAATAAATGCAATTCGTTTATTTATGCGCGGATAAATCGACTCTGACAGTTTTTCATTTCAATATCCACCGGCCAACGGCAGACCCCAAAAGAAAACTACACATTATTAGTTTATATAATATAGTTGAAAGTTGTTTCGGTATATATATAGACGAGAAAAGGGGAGGAAGGTCATAGCGAATTATTGCGCCGTAGGAAACATCGACGCGTGTAAAAAGATTTTTATGGATTTCCGAGACCGCTCAGGGGTGAAATTAGTTGCCGAGGGAAATATATTTTTTTTTCCTTTTGTATACGTTTACGGAAATAAGAACTGCAAATGTTTATTCGCCGTCGCCCATTTTACGTTAAAGCAAACCATTACGTCTATATACTTAATATATGTAACGGTAAGAAAATAAATCGAATTATGTGTTTCGACTCCTTATACGTACGTACTAACTGGTTACAAGTGAAATATGGTATTCTCGATGTATATTTTCTATACGCCTATTTATTTTGTTTGAATAGCACATACGCATGGTAAAAAAACATTTTAAAAAAAACGATCGATTACTATTGATTTGTTATACCACGGGCATCCGTAATTCAAGATCCATAAGATCTTGTACCAAACGAAGAGACGACAAACGTGAATTTATGATATTTCGGTATCGTAAAATACTTTTCGATATTCTCCTTTAGAATACACCTGTTTTATATATTGAGTTAGTGTTATTCGGCGAAAACTCAATTTCTAAAACCCGACGATCATTATATTTTCTATATTTTACTATATATATGGTTTTTATTTTCGTATATTATACGTTCAACGTTAGTAATTGGATGGTCATTTAGTCGTTCGTATTCGTCGAATGGTACACAAATTGTTGAAAAATACCGTGAAATGTATTTTAAAAAAGATTGGTAAGATATTTTTAGAGTCATTAAAATTTAGTTACAATCGTTGCAAACGTAAAACGATTCTGGGCGAAGTTTGGTATAAACACGTTTTGATAAATTTAAATTGAAAATTGTATTAATTTATAATAGAAACCATTTTTGCGTAAATATTCCTTCGTTGCCCGATAGTTTTGTTCCTGGTTTTTTCGCCATCGTTAAAAAAATTACAAGGTAAATTAAAAAACGATCGCCTCAGTGCACCGATTAGATAACATTTTCAACCAAAAATTCCTCTTTAGTTTATAATCAGAGCAATATTTCTGATAGAAAAGTTGTTAACACGCGGACAAAAATAATCGCAAATCTTGTCAAATCCAAATACATTGCTCGCTACGGTCAAAATCTAAAAAATATTTTTTTTTTTTTTTAAACAGCTGCAAATCTCTGTCGCTATAATCGAATATTCCCTTATCTATTTTGTATTGTAGACATATTCATTATGAAACAATGAATAACCGAATAAGTATACTTTTACAATACTATATTAGAACGCTACTGCATAACAGATGGTGAAATATTAGCATAAAGATTATGGGGCCGGGAGTTTATAGTCGTACCTCCCAAAAAACATATCCTTGCCACTAACGCAATACACACACAAAATGTCACCCATCTAGCTTCATTGGAGGGGGTCTGTATGAGTGAGCAAAGCTAATAATACACTATATAACTGTATGCTAAATTCCATATTGAAATTTAACCAAACATTTTTATCGTTTCAATTCGCCAATAAAACAATAATACTCTCATCATTTCCTAGTTTGAGTTTATTTGATCAAGAGGGAGCCGTTAGAAGTGTTGGAAAAGTATAGCGGGAAAAAGACACGATACAGCGCAATATGTTAGTCTCTATTTTTTTTATTTTTTTTTTTTGGAGAAAATTCTACTAAAACGGCCTTAAAAAAAAAAAATGTCAAAAGTGTTATGTATATATATATGTATTACGTATTATAGGGTACTTGGGAGTATTTTTCTTTAATCTGGGTTAACAATACGATAAAACAGACCGAGTTTATTGTATCGGTACAAAATTGTTTTTTAAATTGTTTATTGCATTCATGTTCGATATCGATACATAGGCCTATCACGGTTCATATCGCAATGCATTAAACTTCCATAAACTCACTTCACTTATAGTACTAAGCAATCTCGTCTACTCCACGAGCTATTACTAAAATTTATTATCCGGCGAAATTGATTTCCCAAAACTCTAAAACGAATCCTAAACCCTATGCTTCCAGCAAAACCCATCAATTCTTTTCTCCGCGGCTATTTTATTAACGCACACCAAAGGGTAATATTAGAAAACCATGCGATTTTATTTAGTTCAATTTAGACGGGCTTAGTGTTCACAGGGACCTAAAAAGGACCATAATATTAAAATTAATTAATCGATTAATCCTTAATTTAAAGTACTCGATTTCGGTCATCATAGTTTTATTGACTATATTTGCTACTATATATATATATATTTGTTGATTAATATTATAACGCGACTGTTTGATAGTTGATTTGTAATTGGACCTCACGTATATCCGTATTAGTGAAGGGAAAAATTCGAAGTTTGAGAATCTGGATTTTTGGATTCCGAAATTTTAAATCCGACATATATTGTAAATCCCGATTTCGGATTTAAAAACACGGAGTTTTATCTGAATCTAAATTTCGGTTTATAAAATTGTGATTTCATATTATTTAAATAATTTCTCGTGAAACCATTATTATAATCTTAATGTTAATAGCGTTAAATGCGTAAAACAGTAAATACTTTTTTGCAAATCAAAAAAATATCACAAATAGAAATTTATTTTAAAAAACAAGTACAACAAAAAAATCACACATATGACACTCTAATTTATATAATATATTACTAGCTGACCCGGCAAACGTTGTTTTACTCATAAAAATACATAATTTCGGATTTTGGAATTCCAAACATAGATTTCGGATTCTAAACTCCTAAATCCGTATTTATTGGATTTTCGGATAATCCGAATCTATGTATGTCACATCACCAATCAGTACGTATGTAGAAAATCGAAATAAAATAGTTCGTACTGGCGGTGGCGACCGGGCGAAAATCGTACGGGTCCGTTTTTTTTTTTTTTTTTTTTTTTTTTTTTTTTTCGGTTTCCGTCGTCCCCATGTCACGCGCATCCGTCCTGGGGTAATGTTGAAACGCGAAACGCGATTGACGAACGGCTCCCCCCCCCAGGCGAGCCGCGGGGCTGTTCGACGCGAGGAGGCCCGACAGAACAACGGTCAAAGGCCTTATGGTTAACGGCCGTTAATTGAAATGTCTGGTAAACGCTCGGGGTGCGATTAGCGGACCGAACTTCTCGTCCCGTAGTGAACACCATACCCTTAACCGCCCCGGGGCTGGGGCCCGGCGCCCCGATCGCCGGTCAGCGCCGCCGTCGCACTTTGTATTGTACAACATTACAGCACAGGTGCATTTCGTTCTCATTAGCGTTATGTCCGACGACGACGATGACGGCGGTACATTCGCACTTGACCCCGCGATATCGCCGAGTGCCGGTTTTTCCATTGTTGCGGACGTGACGCGCGCGCACTCGAAATATTGGGATTTCGACAGATGTGTGTTGCAAGATAATAATAATAATAATAGTAATATATATATATATATATATATATATACAGGGTGACCAACTTTCTATCCGGGAAAAGTATCAACTTTTATCCGATTTTTTTTTTTTATTGTCTCGGAAATTTAATATACAAACAGCAGCTCTAAAGCGCTATTCATAACCGATATTTTTTTTTATTTTCTGTCGCCGTTGTTTTCGACCACCGTTCACTTTTAATTTTTCGAATAGGAACCTATATTTACAAATTCCATAAATAGACTAGCCGACGAGATATTCCATTTTATGTTCTCCCCCTATCAACAAAACGACATACTTTAAAATGGAATATCTCGTCAACGGGCCGACGAAAGTCATTTAAACGCCAAAAATGTATTTTAACCAATATTTAATTTATTTATGGTTGTATAATATGTTTAAATGCTGTATGTTATAACATGTTTAATATGTTATAATATGTTGTTTACAATACAGGTTGCTATTTGAAAATCAAAAGCGGTTGATGGTTTCAGCCTCAAAAATATGGTTGACGAAAAAATATCGGCTCATTTTAGAGCTGCTTGTTTCATAAATTGCAAAAAAAAATAAAAAAATCCGAAAAATGTCAATATTCTCCGGGTTAATGAGTGATCCAACTTCTCGCCTACGACAGACTAACAGTGGCCCATCCGTTGTGCGAAAGTATGTGTCTCGGTTTTCTTTTTTAAAATCATTTTTTTTTTTTGTCCGGACTTTTTTTTCTTCGTAATATCGTAGGGAGTATATATATATATATATATATAATATATATTATTATATTCGGATTGTAAACGCCGGAACCACGTCAAAAATTGTGTAAATAATAAAACACCCGAGACCCTCTCGCTGCATTTGCGGCGGCAGGAATATTATCCGTAGTACAACACCGTGCCCGACGGGCGGACGCCGTCAACTTTGGTATACCAAATACGGCGAGAAACAATAACAGCCGCGGAAAACTTGGCCGACAATATTATCGTTGCCGAACAAATACACAAAGACGGCTGCGCGGTATTTTGTTTTACTTATATATAAATACAGAGAGAGAGAAATTATTTCCTATACTCGACGTTAACATAATAACCGAATAAGTGAGCGAACTCTCACGTTTTCGACCGGGACATGATTTCCCATTAACGGGACCGGCACGGCCTTCTCGTTCGAACTTTACAACAAAATATTAACTGCTAGAGACAACTCTATAACTTTACCGTATAGTATAACTATAGGCGGTGGCGTGTTTGTGTACGGGGCGATAATTAGAGACAACTTCCCCGGGGCCCTGGCACCAGAACACTACCAACAAAACAAATGAACAAAAACATATTAAATAAGTTACCAAATCTAATCTCATGCGACTCATGGGAAATAATTTAGTTGAAACAATAGTTAGTAGTAGTAGTAGTAGAATGGTCTTTTTCTGCATTGAAAAGAATATAAAACCGCCGTCCTAAACGCTGAAGCGGAATCGATTAAAAGTATTGACTATGACGAATTAGTTTACAGAGAAGCTGCAACTACGAAATGACTCGAATCATTCATAAATTACTCGTATATTGTGAAATCAATAAAACAATAGTAACCTCTTATATAGTTGTCTTAATAAATTTTTGATACTTTGTCTGGTAAGTTTTCATAAATTAAAGAACACAAAAAATAAAAAACTACCCCGGTGTTACAGACTCATTTTACCCGTTCGTAATGTTACCTCGGTGGAGTAAAATTTTTTTACAGTAACAGGCTAATTTCACCACCTCGTTATTGTTACCACTGGAGGGAGCGAGTAAATATTTTATATTGTCTATGATATTATTTTTAAATAATTTTAAATATAAATAATAAAACCAAGGAGTACTGATTTGATTTTTTCAGTCACCAAATTTGAAGGTAAGTACTGTTCTATTATACAGGGTCTTACTGGGCTATTTGGCTATCTCAGACTGGCCTGTCACCCGTATTACACCATTTAGCCTGTTCGGCAAACTGACAAAAACTCACTTAAGGTTAAAACACTTAGTGATTATTTAAAATGTTGAACCAATTATAAAATTAACCATATTTCTTTATACGTATTTAAGTAACATTTAGTGTGTATTGATGAACAATAATAATTTTAAATATTACTTATTTGAGAAAATACATCTGGTGGTGGGGTCTATAACCTCACAGGTCTATAAGCGTTACATAATTTCAGCACCTCAATATTTGGGCGTCAGTTACGCCTACAATATAACGACATAGTAAAAAAGCACAACAGATTTTTGTTAAATATAAGAATTTATGTTCATAATTTATATAACGGTATCTACCTATGGTAATTTGATTTCATTTATATTTTCAAACCGCCAACTTAAATAGTGTTATTTGTTATTTGTTTATAACATTCGCGATAATAAAATTAATTTATCAAACGCTTTTTATAGAATACCGTAATTGTCCGATTTCCAATTTCAACTAAACTAATATAACTTACTGTATTTGTAATGATAAATAAATTGCATGAAACTCACCTGAAATAAAGAAAAATAATGTTCATTAGTTATTAGCAATCACGAAGTCCAAATTATATTTTTAATATAAGCAATAAGCCGTAAACATAACATTTTAAAATATCTAATATAATATTATGGTTATTTAAATGATCCGTGATTTTATTTAATCGATATCCGTTTGTATATACGATTCCTCATAAAATTAAATTTATTACCTTTTCGTTAATATGTTGATTACCTACATATATTACAGCATCGCATCACCTAATATTGTATTAGGTATATTATATTACGATTTGATAAAAATTATAAATATAACGTCGCATGACGTACCTATAATTAAGCTGCGGTCGCACGGTGATAGTTGTTACCGCGAAACCATAATTTGATAGTTCGCTATCACCATCACTGTTATCTATTACCACTATTATCGTGGTTCACACTGGCGAAAATCTTTTTAAGTAATAATAGTGACACAACTATAGTCTATGATTGGCATCAAAACATTAATTTAAATAATTTAAAAGCATTCATTGTAGTAATAATGTCGACTGATAAATAATCTGAAGTTTGCTGTTTTTTGAGCAGTTGAAGAATTAAAAAATTTTTTAAAAAAAAGAGAGCTAGGATCGAAAAAAAAAGCAAGAATATGAGTTAAAAAATGGATTCGACGAAGAAATTGTTTGGATGCATTTGATACTCTGTTGAACGAATTGGCTTTTGAAAATACTTCATAAGTTACCAACATTTCCTAAGGATATATGAAGAAATGTGGTAAAATTTCACTTCCAAATTAATAACTGATTTTATTTGATTTTTCACAACAATTTGCTATTAGAAACTCCGAATAAAATTCGCCTACGATTCTACGACGACGGTATATAACAGCATGTGATATAGTAAATCATATAGTGATAGTGTGATAGTGTAGGTCGCACGGTGACAGTAAAGGTAAACGTATTGTCACTCTCACTCGAAAAATCATATCCGCATGATAGTTTTTAGTTCTATTGCGATAATGATGATGACTATCACAAGTGCACCACATGGTGCGGACTGCAACGTCTATTTTTTCTACTAAATATTTTGTTACGTTATTAATTGTTTTAATTTAAAAAAAAAAAAAAAAAAAAAAGAATGAACCTAAATCGATAGGGCTATTTAAGCTTACAAGCAGTTAGAAAAACAATAAAATCGTTTACAACAAACGATTCAGAAACAAATTTAGTAATTAATATTTTATGCAGTACTTTTATAATTTTTATATTTATTTCTATATAGATATTATTGTTACGATTCTAATATAATTTGTTTAAATTTGTATTACTATAATAGATATAGGTTCGAGATTTGTTATCACGTCTAGAACCGTATTGACGTGAACTACACATATCGATAGTGATAGTGAATTATTCGCGATAGTGGTGTTCGGTATTTATTTCGCGACTACCCTACCGCGCGTTTTACATATTTTTAATATTGTCGTGCGACCGCGGCTTTAGGCCCGCCGACCGCCGTTTCTGATGTTTCTATAAATGCGATAAATTTTTGGCAAGTCTATAGCAATAAATCTCGACGCCTTGGCGGGCTATTAAATACGCTAAGTCTGCGTGACCAATTAATATGCGAGAAATGCTGAAGTGCTGCAGGTATACGAAGATGACTACAGGTGTGGTCCGACTATACACGAACGTCGTCTACACGAATATAATGGTCGTGTGTACATATGTAATATTCTTGTAATAGAAAACGTCTCGGTACGTTATTATATTATAGCACCTATAATATATTATAACGATAGTTCTCGTAATAAATGATTCAGCGTAGTAGTAGTAGTAGTAGTAGTAGTAGTAGTAGTAGTAGTAGTAGTAGTAGTACACAGTTTCGTGGCGAAATTTCAAGTTTTATTATGTTTCGTGATATTATTATTATCCGTTTGTAAATCTCGGATAAATTTATGTTACGCGTATTTTGTTTATCATATTATCATTTTATATTGAATAACCCACGGCACGTACACTTAGACGTACACTATATAACAAACACGTCCTAAAACCGGTGAACACGACGAAAAAACATTTTTTCTTTTATTTATATTTTAAATAGGTGGCAAGTTGACAAGATAGGATATTTGGAAGGGGGAATTAAATTCGTATTGAATTATATCCGTACGCAACGATAAATCCACTGGACAACGATTCTGGGCGAATTTCGTTTAATCGTGTTTTGAAACGCGGTGATTTTTACGATTTTCATCAAAATTTACACTTTAAACGTTTATAAAAGAACAGTTATTATTTTTTTCGTTCTTTTTCAACATTGACTACAATTAAGTACAATTTACGATAAAACTCGTGTCAAATTTCCGTCCGTTTCCGTTATGCCAAAACAAATTTATCCATATAAAACAAAATAAAAACTAAAAATTTCAATAATTAATAAATAAAACCGTTTTTCCTAAGTTTTTTTCCCAACAATTAAGAAAATCAAAAAAATGACTTCTCCAAAATCCAAAATGATTCAGAAAAAATGCTACACTTGAAAATCAGAGCACACTATATCGTAGAAATGTTTACAGACAGAAATAAAAAAAAATAAAAGAAACACATCATAGTACAACCAATACATTCTTCGAATCGTTCAGAATCTAAAACGTATAGAATTTGTTGTCATAATTAAGAGAGATAAAGACAGAAAATAGGTTCAAAGCACGCAGGCGCGGATTTAGAAATCACAAACGGGGGAAGGGGGGGAAGCTAAACCAAAGATTGTTGGTTGTGTTGTTTAAAAAAATCGAAGAATAAATAATTTATACTCAGTAGTAATATTATATAAAATTTAAAAACGACTAAAGAGGGAGGGAGGGTTTTAACCCATAGCCTTCATCTCCACTTGAACTCGCGCCTGAAAGTACGTACAAGTGTAGTAATACAAAGTTGTCGACGCAGTGCTGCAAAAATAAATAAAATGTCCAGTCGTATAATAATTTTCATACGCCGTGCAATATTCGGGTAAATTTATTATGTGTGAATAACTCCGGCGAAGCATATAATACGAATAACCGTGTTGCTTTTTCCTTTTTTTTTTTTTTTTTTTTTTTTTTTTCAAATTAAAAATATACATTTTAACATTTTACAATTTATACGCGGTAATTATTTTCGGTACGAAATAAATATACATTACAGTCGTTGCCCATTGGTCTCGCGTTCTAGAATAATAATTAAAGCATTTTTAATGGCACGCAATTTGTACCACGTTTTATAATCACGTTGAAATTAAATAAGTAAATTTAAGACTCGCGGGACACGGTTCATTTAAATGGCTCGACATAAAATAATGCTGCGTTCGCATTGAATGACTGCAGCCTTTGTCGGGAATTATATACTGCGTACGAATAACACGTTAATAAAACTAATCGCACGTACATTCAAAAGCAACGTGTTTATATAGGCGAGTACAGTTTTTACACTCGTACGGCAATATTTTAATTTATGTTTTTATTGCGAGTGTTTATTATTTATTTTAAATTTTACAAATATTTTTCTATCAATAAAAATTAATGTTATTTTCCAAAGGGGTACCATTTTTAAAAATGCGGGGCTTATCTCGCCGCGGGCCGTTTAAATCGCCTAGTTACGCGACGCGGTGACGGGCCGGATAAACGTCGTCGTTGTCGTCGTCGGAGGTTAGCGTCAAAAGTGCTGGCCCGTTGTGGCCCGGGATCGCTCCCGGGGATGGATCGGCCGCGATAATGTAACGACTCGATTATGCCCCCGCGTTGGCAATTATCGTCGTCGGGAGACGGATTCCGTAAGACGCGTGTGCGTGCGCGTGTATTTTAATATATCGTCGAGCTCTGTAGCTCCGTAGCTCTGTAGCTCTGTAGCTCTGTAGGGTTCGTCGGTCCTCGCGGCACCGCACGACCAGCGGCGTAGTGTAACGTCGGAATAGGGGGACGTTTGGCCGCCGCGGGGCCGGCACGGAACTCACCCCAGCCCGCGCGCAAAACGCCCTCGCCGAATATCGTTTTAATTAATTCCGACGGAATACAATAACATGTAAATCGAACCCCGTCGTATACGCTATACAATATACGTATATAAAATACAGGGCGTTTCTGGTAAAAAAATATATATTATACAATGTATCGCATTACCCCATATACTATACGGCGTTGTTTCACAACCGGTCGTTTCTGATTGGTCTAATCCCCGGCGCTCGTTATCATACTGCACGTTATCATCAGATCGCATAACCATAGATATTAAACATTACGGTAGCGATTTAACAAAAATTATCATACGATTTTATGACAATGATAATTTATTACTATGATAATAATAGTATTAAAATTAGAGGTCGGAATAATATTATTTTGTATAGTTTTTGTGAGTCTGTGCAGTTAGACGGCGGTTTGAATTTTATACAAACTGCAAATCGTATAAATCAATGGCTACGCCATTTTTTTACTTTTTTTTTTTTTGCATATTTGAGAATATTTCATTTAATAAAAACTATTAGAGAATATATCGGACTTCTATTGATAGACTTCGGTTGATATAGAAAGTTTATTCAGTACTTGTAAAAAACATTTTAACGGGCCGTCATACTAAAAATGACACCAGAGCACACGGAACAAAACATAGTAATTAACTGTTTTCAAAAGAGGAGAATTTAATTTAACTAATCAAATAGAACGTTAAGTTAAAGGTTTTTTTTAAAGCTATATTATATATTTATATCAGTTTCCTCTGTACAATTTTCAAGCAATATATCAACATATTTTAATACTTTTTGATAAATAAAAGAAAAAAAAATTATTTCAATAAATTAATAAATTAATTGTATTCATATTAAATGACCTTTAAACATCAGTTAGGTTTATTATTTTTTTGAATTTAAGAGAACATAATGTAAAAGCATATTTTTTTGCATATTTGACTACGGTTTTTAAAGAATAATTTCAATTTTTTTAAGAAAATAATAGCAACTTATTTTGGTTATTTTAAGAGAATATTATTCCGGCTTCTAATTATAATAATAATAATATTTGATTATTGATTATTTATTTATTATAATTATTTGATAATATTATGATTTTCCATATAATTTGAATCTTTGATATAATAATGAAGTTATAAAAAAAAAAAATGTATTACTTTTTTTATTACGATTTGTAATACTTATACATTGCGTAATTACCTGTATAAAACTAATAGTTTGCAAAGTACCTTATTTGTAAACAAAGTGATATATCGTTATTATAAAACTACAACAGATAAAATCGCGTGTTCTTAAAAAGCAACAAGGAAATGTACGTCGATAAAATCCATTTCTGGAACTCACGATATCGATTTACCCGAACAACAATAATAATATTTGAGCTTCATGTTTTGAACTTCAATAGAAATGGCAGTATTAATATACATATTCATCACCGTCATGTTTCAAAACAAAATTAAAAATAAAGTTCAAAAAGAAATAAAAAAAAAATAATTATAAGTGTAACCTTAACACAATCGACGATATTAAAAAATGTGTCGTTGTTGCAAGTCATGTTAAACTATCGTAATAATAAATTATCATCGTATACAATCGTACGATAATGTTTGTTAAACGTTATCATAATGTTTAATACCTATGGTTATGCCTTCTGATGATAACGAGCGCCGGGGATTAGACCAATCAGAACGACCGGTTGTGTAAACCCTAACCGTTTAGTATAGGGAAATCCTTCCGGATTAACGTGTAGGCAGACTAGACGTTTGTGCCTGGAACGCCGAGATTTTCAGGCTTAAAGGTCTCAAAATCACGGTGTATTCTAATGTACTCGTAATATAATATGCTAATACAATTCAATAGAGTATGCGATTTATGTTTTAACGAAAATATGTGATAACAGTTTGACGAAAGTATAACAGCATCGAGCGATTTAAGCATTTCGAGCATTTTCGCCGGGTCAAATACATTTTATAATTCGCATTAAAACCCCCAAAAAACATTTAAAAAAAAAAAAAAATCGAATTTCAAATGGTTTATATAACTCGAAATTCGCCAAAGCGTTTTGTACGTTTCCATACTTAAGAGTAATATTTTCTCTTAATCCGCGCGATTTTTTTTAAATTTCTCACTTCCCCCCCCCCCGCGCCAAATTGACTAAAATAAAATTTGTTGTATCGATTTATTTTTCAAATATTTTATTAAACGTAAAACCAAATACCGAAACGAGTACGAATTCTTTCTGTCGCGCGTTTCGGCCGTATTGAACGAGTTTTGTGAAACGCGATTGATTTTAAAATGGAGCGTATAGTTGGGTTTTAGTTATTTTAAATGTAAAAAACTATATTAATTAATCGGGTAGGTATTATGTTAATTGACAACAAATAAATTGCATTACAGTTTTTTTTTTTGAAAAGTTCTCATACAAACCTATATACCACACCGCATTTTTATTCTGGCGATACGAACGTCAACAATGCGCGACAATGTGTAAAAACGATGTCACATAATATCGAGTGGTATGAGAAATGTTCAGGAAACACAACACGAGTATATATTTTTACGTACAACATAATATCGTGAAAAAAAAACTGATAAAATGCTGGTTTCGCAAATGGGGGAAAAAATAGTATCGTCATTCGGGTGCGTGTACGAGTTCACCAGTTTTCTCGTCCGTTTCATACAAACACCCTGTATAATATGCGTGCGTGTACCTACGCTTATATTATACCATTATTGTCCCCGGCGGAATCGCGACCGGATTAAAATATATCACTTTCACGCCCTCTCTCGTAAATAAACTCCGATAGTACGGGGACGCACAAAAAGAAAAAATCAAAAAAAAAAAAAAAAAATCCACTCTATCCATCCGTCAGAGCAAATAGTCGTCGATTGACGATTTCCCGGGCGATAATTCGATAAAATTATGCGCCCCGGTGTCCCCGACGTTGCGTGCCCCTTAATTGGTGTTTCGGAGGGTACATTATGATTTAGAGCAGGGGTCTCCAACCTTTTTTTTAACGGCGGGCCATATCTGAGACACGCATCGGCATCGCGAACCAAATTTTTTTAGAGAGTGATAAAGAGGTAATGAAACAAAAGATAAATACGAATTATTAGATTCAACTCTAATTTTACAAAGGAAAAATTTTTTTATTGTGACAAATAACTGTTGAGAAGTTTGGAAAATGTTTGTCTTTTGAAATTTCGTGGGATTTTGAATTGAACTTGGTTGTTCAACTAGCAACGTCGCTCGTAAATGTTCGTCACTTAAGTTGGTTTTATATTTTGATTTGACGTATTTTATTTTTGAAAAAGTTTGCTCACCAAGGTGGATAGAGCTGAATATTGAAATCATTTCACGTGCACATTTTTCGAGATTTGGTAATGAGTCCTCTGGCAACACGGCGTAAACATTTGTGCAGTCTCTGGTTTCTTTGAAACAGTTTTTGAGCTGGTTGTTTGATGTGAGTTCGACAAGTTAAAGCTACAAACTCTGTCGGTAAAGTTTCAAATTCTATGGTGAATGGATTTTCGAAAATTCGAATGCGCTCAAAACGAATTATCAAAACATCTGTTAACTAGGCAGGCCGGTTCAAAAAGCGTGACGGGCCGTAAGTTGGAGACCCCTGATTTAGAGAGTTTCGTAAAAATAGTATTATCAAGGCACTCACGCATGAACAATATACGCTCATATGTATCCGAGTAATTATATATATACATACGTATCGATAAAACAAAATAATAAAAATACGGGAAAAAGTATCATCTTGATTCCTGTTAAATATACATTTCGAAATAGATTTAACAAAAAAACGACGAGTCCTTATCGTTTTCTATATGCTTCGCAAAAAAATCTTAAACAGAAGAAAAAGACACTGACAAATAAAAAAAAATAAGAGATTTGAATTGTTTCTATTAGTATAAATGAAATAGTGTTGGTGCACAAAATAATTTATGTTTTTAACTAAGAAATGAAGATCCATCGTCATTATAAAAATATTAATAGAAAAAAAAACCCACTGTTGTAGATGGGAAGGTAAGATATAGAAGGGAAATTTAATTTAAATCTGTATACGACGATATTGCTAACGAATAACGATTCTGAGCGAAGTTCGGTTAATCGTGTTTTGAAATACCTTAATTTTATCGATTTTCATAAAAATTTTCACTCGAAGATACGCTCGATTTTTTTCTTTTTCATCATTAAGTACAACTAATGATGAATCTTAAATTTGCGTGAATTTCTGTTAGGTCAAAACAGTTTTATTCAATTAATTCTAGAAAAAAAAATCTCAAATACCATTATTCCTATGTTTATTCCAAATAAACAGTTTAAAAATAGCCAAGATATTTTGAAAATTTGGAATATTAATATTCTGTGGAAATTTCAGGTCTCTGCGATTGTTTTTATGTGAGTTATAACAAAAAGAAACAATGGTACCAACATTACCATACATGTTTTCATTTTTCCTACGTTTATTCCCCAATTATTAAGAAAACTACCCCGAAAATGAAAAAAATAGACCTTTTTAATGCACCAACTAGATCAAAAATTATTTCAGAAAAAGTGCCACACTTGAAAATATTTTCTCGGTTTGTAAACATGGCGGGTTGTTGAATACAATTTTATAATCCTGCGATATAACTCGAAATTGATTTCGGGTATAATAAATCGCATAAATGTAACATATTGTACCGTTATGTACTGTCCGAACATTTACATTGCACGTGTATTATATTGTTCATACGGATTAACAATGTTTAAAACTCTTCACATAAATAATGTAGTACGAATTGTTATAGTGTTAGGGCAGCAAGTATCGAATTATCGTTAATACGAATGACACATATTGGGGTATTATAGCTGGATTATTCTCATTTATTAACATCGAAATAACGAATTCGTATTATCAATCATTTGGCTAAACCACTGACCACCCCTACCGGTTATCGCGTACAGATTAAAAAACTAAACTTAAAACATAAATCTATTCATTACCCAGTTCGCCACACCGATATATTTCTACGCCCGATTATACTATATTAAATTATGGTACGCAGGTATAGAGATCCATTTGCGTGTTATAAATCCAAACACACTGGAAATGTTTAGCACACGCATTCATTCAAATAAATATATATAATTATTATTATTTTTTTTTTATGTAAAACTGCGAACATTTAATTGCGAGAGATTTTAGTACACCTGAACACACCCGTCGCGTTTTATTATTAAAAAATAAATATCAAAACCGACAAAAGCATTTACTCGACCGGAATTTATTTGTCGATGAGAGCGCAGTCAGTGTTGGTCTCGTTAAAGCGAACAAAGTATTCACTGTAGAACTACAAAAGGCTCGTTGGTCCGGACGAATATAATTAAATAAAATCGTGCTAGTTGTAATTGCTAGCGAAAAACAATAGGCGTCCAGCAAGGACAGGTAAACGATGGTTTACAGAAAATAATCGGTTCTGGAAACCGAAAACCCTTAAAAAATTAGTAACCGGAACCGAATTTAAACATTTTCGAATAACCGAAAACCATATTCTTGAATAACAAATATACCACTGGGTTTTACAATGATTACATATTTCGTTTTATATTTATAATTATTTTTTTATCGGTTTCATCATCAAATATATAGAATTAAAAATACCCATAGATAAGCAACGAGCTATGTAATAAATTGTACCTAGTGCTTGTTTATCTTTGTTGTTGACATAATATTATAATGGTAATTTTTTAGAGAATTTTAAAGAAAAAGATTGTGCATAATTATCAAAATGCAATTTTGCTACTTAGATTGATCTCTAAAAGACTGAGTACTGATTACCATAAATATACAATGTATATTATACATAATATTTATATATTATTATTTGATGTAAGCAGATGTGTATAAATAATCAAACAGATACTTACGAATAGACAAAAAAAAAAAATGTTTGGAACCAGATTTCTAAATTTGTATTTTTCAAAAACCAGAATCAGAATCTTTAAGTAAAATAATTGGAACCAGAACCAGTACCGAGGTTCATGTCCCTGCTTACTGGTGTCTAGTATAAAATATTAAAAAGCTACCTTATAAATATAACCAAAACGTGTACTGAGTTAAATATTTTCGCGGTTTGTGGCGTTTTTGTAAAAATACTCGAGTATTTTTTACCGTTTTGAATGCTTTTTATATTACACCCGGGCCCAAATTAATTTCCAGTTCGTTAGTTCTTTATTATTCTGTACCAAGAAGTGAAATTCGCCCGGAAATTAATTATATATAAAATGAAAAAAGAACCTCGCCTGATGCATTCTTTTATTTAAATTTACGATGTCAGTCGTAAACTCATAAATATGGAAAAAGGAGAAAAAAATGTGTTTCTATATTCAAATTAAAAGTCTCGTTTTACATCCATTTTAGACATTCTCGCGTCACTGTATAATGTTAAAAAACATATTACAAAATAAAAATTATCTTTAAAAATAGAAATAGATTATAAATATTTATACGTACCTGATAATAAACATAATATTTAACAGAGTACCTATAGGTATAATGAATAATTTTTGAGTAATAATGACACGTTAAAAAACTGTATTAAAGAGTTCTAAAGTATTAAAATTACAAAATGTATCGAATCATCCTCGTAGATAAACGGAGTCATTCGTTTTTATTAAAATTTAAATCACCCCATCTAAATACACATGCATACTAACTTTTTGTTTTGAAACAAACAGACTATTTATAATTACATTTTTCAAATAACATGTTTAATTAAATAACGAACAAAACATTTTTAACGATTTTATTTTTAAAGTACAAAACTTCGAAGTATTTTTGAAAATTCCTCGCGCAAAAAATGAAAACAATAATTTATCCCTTTTTGGCTTCAAACCGAGGACTTCTAAAATCACAACTATATATAGCAGTCGAACAAAATAAATTCCTTTTACTTATTTTTATAGCAGCTTTAGGATTTATAGTCTTTGAATTAAAATTAATGGACGTCTACATTTTGTATTACACCCGACATTAAGTCGAGTAAAAGTACAACTACCAATACTTTGAATAAATTTAAAAATACATCCGTTTAATATGAAGGATTTTAACAAATTTCAATCCGTTTTTCAATTATATCCTTTAGGGAATACATTGTTCAAATTATTGTTTACAAATCCACTATTAGTTAAGTGCATATAAAAAGCCAAACAGCTAAACATAATAAAATCAAATCTTTATTACTTTTTTGTTTTATTATATAAATAATTAAATAGGTACACGTAAATCGTATTAATTTTAAAGACTTGAAAAAATGTAAAACGTGCAACAAACGAAATTTGACTCAAGTTTTACGCATTTAGAATATAATAAATTCAGAAAAAATTAACTATAAAAATGGTTATTAATGCCCTATAATGGTGATATATTTTTTAAGGTCCAAACGTGGTAGCCGTAACGGACAATACTTGAATCGTTAACGAAGAGAACATGTTTTCATTCTTTAGTCATTCAAAAACAAACACCGACTGCGCACGTATTTAAAGAATTTCGGTGTAGTCTATTGTTACTTTTATTTTATTTTTTTTTTTATTCCAGTGGTCTATATAAATTTTTATCGTGAAGAACCAAAGAGTAATTTTTTCACTAGTGTCATCACTATATCGTTAAAAAAATCCATTCTGCTATTGTGTACGGGGATTATTTAAAAAAAAAAACGCATTTTAATACTTTTGAAACGCCGAAGACAAAATAACATAGAATAATTTTTCACTTGATTGACGACCATCGATCGTCACTTTACAAACATTAATGGTAGAATTTTGTATTGTAAAAAAAATCGATTACACAGAAAATCGCTGTTATGTAATATTCATAGAGCTCGGTAAATTGTTAAGGTTAGTATTAATTGTGTTTTATTTCTATGGTAGCCAAAGTATCCCAAGCAATCAACAAAAATAATATCTATGTATCACGTTGTCAATTTTTTTTTTTTTTTATTTGTTTAGAAAAACTGCTAGGAATCTAAAAAAGTTTTGTAAGTAAAGTACCACAGGACAGAAATTCCGTGTTTTTTTTTAGGTATAGTATGAACAAATCGGAGCATTTGACTAACCGAAAAATTGTTTTCAGAGAGAAAAACCAATAAGTATAACGAATAGCTACGGTACACTCAAAATCTAAAATCGAAATATTGTTGGTAATGGTAATTGCTTATTGTAGAATTCACTATAAAAATTAACTTTAAAAATGTATTAATACGTTTTCCATTTAAACTATATTATGAAATACAATAAATATTAAATATAACAACATTTTAGTTAAAAATATTGTCTAGAAAATAATTTTGGGTTCCATCACTGGATGGCCTCTCCCTTATATGGATGTCATAAACGAATTATTTATCATCACATTTACTCATTGTGCAGCACAGAATAAATAGTGAATTTGTCTTAAATAAAAAAATAAAAAATAAATAATTCTTTGATATTGTTTTGTACTATACTTTTATGACTATTTGTTATAAATTAAAATTGATTCAAAGTAAAATATAATTTCCTATAACTAATTAAAGTTAATTGTTAGGTATTGGAACGTTATTATTTTGTTTTTGAACATCGCGGGACCACAATAATAGAGAACAAAATACGGTCGAAAAGCGTTCCCTTTAAAAACTAAAAGATGCCTAATAATATTTCGACCATGACCTATGAATTTTTGTTTTTTTTTTCCATGCAACAATAATAATATGCTCTACCGAAAAAACAACCCCGCGATGACCGGGTGGCGATTACATTGTCGAGATGATGGAATAGAGAGAACAAAATCGAGGTACGGGGTCAATAGGATCACTAACACAAACGATCGTCGGACTAGACTGCTCGGCGCGACATATAACAATGGCTGATTTATTATTTATTGTACACGTTTATAATATATAATACTTGTACGCGTATGTATACCTAATATTATTATACTCGCATGTATAGCAGATATGCAGGCGCGTTTGTCTTAAATACAATAAAAGAAGAATAAGAAAAAAAAAAGGCACGCGATGTATCCCGAACACATGTGCGACCAACGAGTATCCCATGTGTACTGTAAAATTTCATTCCGTAACGAAACGGTCGATTTCACGCATTCGGCGTATTTGGAACATGCGTTTTATGAACACGACGACGGCTAAAATGGTGTCTAGAGCGAAATGTATATAACAAACGAAACTACTAAAATTTAGAAAGAAAGAAAAAAAAAACCCCTACGAAATTCTCAATGTCTTGGGCCTTGGGTCCGACGTTAAAAGTCGTTTGGATGAAAAAAAAAAAAAAAAAAAAAAAAAAAAAATGAAAAAACTAATAATTCGATTTTGTATTTTGGACTTCAGACGCAGGACGTGTGCTTAGAATAAGTTATTTTCATTATAACAGTCCGAATCGCCAACGTGAGTGCCGAGACACTAATGAAACGAAGAACGAAAAAAAAAAAAAAAACCAAACGTAACGTCTGAATACTTGTTGAATACAAATTGGAACTCAGTTGGCCGGTTTTGCTCCGTGGTAAAAGATATATCCGGAAGGTTTTTTTTTCTACCGTGTTTTTTTCTACGTAAAATAACGATAAAGTATTTAACAGGCTCAACAAACCCATACGCAGTGCTAAAATGAAACGATTTAAAACATAAGTATTATTAAATATGCCATTTTTAAAAATATATCTAAAACTTTTATGTTTATGGCCAGTGGGTAACCTATAGTAATTTTTGTATTTGTTAATGTAATTATCTAACAATAAAAACAATCTCCGACTAATATAATGTGCGCACCTACGCGATAATACATTTGTACGCAAACATAAAATAATTATAATTGAAGTACACTCTATTAGCTAAAATTTAGACATAAGTATTTTAATTTTCAATGGGCATGTTATAATAAATTATTATAGTGCTGTCAAAAATAATGCTGTGTGATTTAAAAACATCAAATTTTCGAATTAAAATAATTCATATTTAGAACACGATTTACGAAAACGGTCTTTAAATTAATTATTTTTTACTATATTCGTGGTGGAATGTAAAATAGGTTTCGGTATTCAGATGGAAAACTAATACTGCAATATACAATGATTAACATTTCGAGATTGGTATAATAGTATTTTAGTACCTAATGATAAATGAATAACTCGTTTTATTATTATTATTATTATTATTTTTTTTTTTAGAGGCCCGTTTAAAATAGTAACAAGATTGAATTTATAAAACGTTATAATAAATTATAATGTTTATAGGGTTTTATCGAAATTTAGGCCTATGGAATTATATTCAATGGCCATTAACGTTCAACAATTTAGTGAACGAACAAAGAAAAAAAAAAAAAGAAATATCAGTTTAATTTTATGATAATAATAATTTAAGATCCTGTAGAAATGTTTTGAGTTTGCAACGAGTTTTTTTTACATAGTTTTTAATATATTATATACTTTTTTAGTGCATTATTTTTTCAGGTTAAAATAAAGGTGCTCAACAAATTGCACCATGAAATATTGTTTTGATGTATTTCACAGCAGTTAAATACATAATTGTATTCCCGTATTAAATTTAAAATCCATTGTATTGTATTTTGAACTATAATAATCCCATAAACTTAAAACGTTCATCAATGTTATTTACAAAAAGTTCGGGCGATTTGCATGCTTGGGTACTGTTTTTTAAACATTTATTAACATACGTAAATTGTTGTAAAATATTTAATGATTTGTATAATAATAATAATTATATACGCTATTACTAGATAAGTGGCGAAGTATTTTTGTATTATGACGTTTTAGTAGAGATTTTACTTTAATTTCAACAAAAATAATACTACAGGCTCTCTGCTACTGGCAAATATGATAAAAACATATAAAAATACATATTATTTAAAACTTATTCAAAACTATAATTTTTTAAATGTACAAAGTGCCTGTCGTTCAATGGAAAATATATAATTTTTAGATTGTACGCATATACTATGGTTTACAGAGTTGCTAACTTTTTGATGGGATATGTTGAAAGTCAAACCACCCATCATCCCACGTCAAAAATAATTTTAAAAAATAAACAATCAAATGACGTCATACTTAGAGTAAAAAAATTTAAAATTACTCATTCGATTTTCATACAATGTTAAATCGATTTTATTTTTATATACATACATTACAAATTGTTAGGGGAAATGTGACCTATATAAGTTTTAATACTATAAATTCGTACGCTGGAATTTTGTAAATTATGTAAGTGGTAGTAGCTTATAAATATATATATATATATATTTTTTTTTTTCAAGAAAGTATCAATAATATAATCTACAATAGAACCGTGGTTCTAACACGCGTATATATTAGATACTGAGGTTAAATTATAAACGATAATAATTTGTTCGGAATTATATATCTTACCGATTGTAGTGTATATATTGTTGACTACAATTAGCATCTCATTACACAGCGGCGGTCAAATTTTGTCATGGTGGATGGAATAAGGTTGATTTTTTAACAATTATTATTATAAACATGGTTGGGTTTTTTTTTTTATAAATATTGAAGAGAAACGAGGTCATGGGGGATATGTTCCCCTCACCCGCCACCAATGTGACCAGTCCTGATTTTCGTCACAAGTTTTAAGTAGGTACTATGTTATTTTCTTTTTCTTCGGATACCTACCTAATTTTAAATATTCATCTGTATTGATAAATTTTAACGTAATTAAATGACAGCATTCGTTTAAATTAGATACATCTAGTTGAATCGAAATAATTATAGGATGTATTCAATGACATTTTTAAAAATAAATTTGTCATAAAAGAGTAACTTTAAATATCAATGAAATCGAAAATGAACCCTCTGAATGTTCACGTAGTAAGTATAATGCTTGTTCGACGAATGCGTTTAATTAATACGAATCGTAAAATTAAATTTCGTCGAAAATACTAATAAAACTACTCTAGAAATTCAAAATTATTCAAAATATTTACTATACCAATGTATTGCATGCGGCAAAAGCTTTGAATTACTTTGGATATTTCTTAAATAATGTAATATGTAATGTCGTTAATGATTATGGATATACAATATTGTATGAAGTTATAATTATAATATAATATAGTTTAATACATATTTACATGTGGTAAAAAAAAAAAAAAATAATAAATATAAAAGTCATGCCGTGGTGTTATATTTTACCGACAAACGTATTGATATGATACCCGGTAGTATATTATTATCTACGAAACATTAACCGGATAAGCATTAAAACTCATCGCCGTTACGTTTTTAAAGTTCTCATTATAATATTTTTTTTTTTTTTTTTACAGGATATCATTTTGAATATAGAGCTACTTAATTCGAGATCGTGTTTATTTCACGGGGAATTCCTGTGTTCGTGTATTGAATTCAGTAAAACCGTACAAAGATATAGGACGGACGAGAATCTCGTGGCGCAGGTGGTCCACCGGTTCTCTCTATAACATCTCACCGCTTACTAAACCCCCAAGTATACCGGTGTGTACATACATACGTACGATCGCAGCCGATAAAAATCTCTACAAAGCCACTGTTTTTTTTTTCTTCTTTCCATCGCTTTTCCATTCCGTCTCTTTTTTTTCTGTACGCTCGAACCCCAACGCGACCCCATGCCGCATATATTTTACAGTGCTGTCAAACACGGACGTTATTAATAGAGTATCCGCAGGGCTACATTGTCCATGAATGACAATATTCGCATTACGTGATAAATACGAACCCATTATCCATTATCCGACCAGTGCGCACCGATAATAACAATAATAATAATAATAGTATTATATACGTGTATGCGTAATAAATTGTGCGCGTATATATATATAATAATAATAATATATTTTCATCCTTAAATTTGAATACGAGTCCGTGGCGGAGAGACTATACGTGTCTGCGGCAATAATCGAGTGGGTTTAAATATTTGAGGTGAAAAAAAAAACGAGAGACACGTTTTACGATTGTTATTTCTACGAATTATCGTCGGGGCGATGAAAAAGAAAAAGTCCCGATTTTATTAGCTGTAAAAATCCTATTGGTAAGGAAATGGTTCGGACGACCAAACGGTTTGGAGATTATGGACAAATGGAGACCATAATGCATTATTTACGGCATTTGATTGTGAATCCGCGACACGTACAGGCCGTCGTTAATTTTCGTAAAAATACCGTAATACTGCTGTGTATTCGTTCGAATCGCTTTTAAACGTAAACTAACATATTTATTAATGATATTCGAATTTAAAATTATACATTTGACGTCCTCCAGTGTTTTGAGAAATCGTGAAACGAGATACAGATGCGCTTGGCGTTCCGATTTCGACATTTCAAGTCTATTAAGAATAATGGACGGGTCGGTTTCCAGCATAATAAAAATACCGCAGTCGTGTCAACAAACTCCGTGCGAATAGTTTACGCGACGTATTAACGTTGTATTTTCTTAACGCAACATAAATAAATACTAATAAAATGTAAACGCCAAATAAATAAATATGCATGTGAATTGTACCGGAACCGAGAAATAAAACACAAACGGATTTTCGTTTGATATATGAAAACACATATTATATATACATAACAAAAACCCAACAAACACAATCATTGTGTATAGAGGATAAAATGGTTTTGAAACCACAAAGGAACTATTACGTAAAATATTCGTAAATATATTAATTCGTTTCGATTTCCTATTACAAATAATCAAACGTAAAAAACGGTTTTTTTTTTTTTTTAAATTAAATGTAATTATTGAAAGTAATGTACGTGTGTGCCATTATATTGAAAATAGAACCTTAGGATTACTTATGATAACTATGATTGTTATAGTGATAACGTATCGTTTAACAATATTATAGTTATTATTCAACAAAATATGAATTATGAAAACGTTATCATTGAGTATTTTACGCTAAACAGTATACGAG
Organism: Tuberolachnus salignus; assembly: GCA_956483605.1. NCBI lineage: Eukaryota > Metazoa > Arthropoda > Insecta > Hemiptera > Aphididae > Tuberolachnus > Tuberolachnus salignus. The sequence continues at coordinate 37,188,288 of OY101434.1, forward strand.
GTTAACTATTTATAATTATGTTAGTTAAAGGTTTACTCTAAGCGTTCAAATTCGTATGTATCTTTTACGTACCCGTAAACGTATTTTTGTAAGAAAAAATGTGTCTAATCTAATTGTGATCGAAATCGTAACGGTTTTTTAAAGACTAGCCGAAATCCATTCGACAAAAAAGTTGTAAAATATATAGATACCTATCTATACGCAAATTAATATGTCGTACGACTTGTTTTCAAAACTTAAAATTTCTTGCTTAACGATTAACTTGAAAATTATACAATTTGTAATATGTACCATATTATATATAATATTTAGTATGATCGAAACAACAATCCGAATAACATATCATTATCCTATCGTTGTTAACTATATATATATATATATATATTTTTATATATTTTTAATACGTACACTTCCTATCAATATATAGGAATAAATTATTCGACGTTCGTTATAAGCCGTGGTTTTTTCACGGATCCTGTAATTTTCTCATTGTAGTACTATTTGAAATATACGGTATTCGTAATTTGTTCACGCGGTATATATTTTACATACCAACGTACACGACAAATCCGATATGTTTATGACCGGATGCAGTGCCGTGCGTGGGAGTCCAGAATTATTTCCATTTTAACCTGGAGAGGACGCCACCACCGGGTAAACGTTAGTTGTTGAAACCGACGAAGAACAACAATAAAAAAAAAAAAAAAAAATTGAAGACAAAAACCCTAGGCGGGATCTTGTTATGAACTCGCGGCTGTATTATAATACCGCTAAGAATGTAAGAATAATTACCCCATGAGGTCCTAAAACGGTAGACGAGAAGAGTAACATATAATTCCTATTGACGAATAATATACGAGTATATATAGGAAACCTGTTTTATCCCGATTCTATTGATAAAGGGAGCCACAGGCTTAGCTATAAGGGGGTCAGTGGGAAACTGCCCAAGGGTGCCAAAATTGTTTGGGACAACATTTATTATTGCCATTTAACAATTGAAAATGTATTTAATTTTAACGGTTATTAAAAAAAAAAATCTACCTATTAAATAGTTGGTCAGAAATATTGTATCATTAAAATTACTTTATTATTACTATTATGTGTTTCTCGATTGGCCGAGTTGATATATGTCTTAAAAATTTTGGTATAAAAAATCTATTATTATGACCGACCAATAAAAATATGAAAATACATATAAATATCTGGCCTAATATAATGCTATATGGCAACAAACCTTGTTTTGCGTTTGACTATTATTTTGTTGAATCCGACTGTATTATTATTGTAATAATCGTAAATATATAATACGCGTATTATATTTTTTTTTCTAATATAATATTATTTCACTATTAATAGTAACGTGATAAATATAAAATGATCTTTTGGTGGTCTACCGGGAACAACACGCGCAGAGCGGCCAATCAGGAATATATAGTTTTTTTATTGTACGCGATGACGTTTATTTTGTCGTTGCCGTCGGTTTGGTGTCGGCCGATTAACAGTAAGTCTGTATATTTTAATAAATAACCGTTTTTTTTTTTTTGTTTTTTTTTTTTAATAGTACAATAATATAACGACACCGCGTTTTGTAACGTTTTGATTTTGTTATTTATTCGTACAGTGCTGCCGTGGCTCACTTCCAGGGGGGCCGCCGTACGAGATTCGCCGTCTTCGTCGCCGCCGGCGGAACGCGAAAACGAATCGGAAAATATGGCACTAATGTTGACGGCCGTCGATAACCTGACCGACGCAATCCAAAACACCGGCGTTCGCGGAAAAGACAAACTAAGAAAGATCAAGGCCAACATCCTGGTCCAGGTGTTCGATCTCATCCGGCAGTACTTTAGTACTGTCGACACCACTGAACCATGCGCGACCACCGCCGGTGCATCGCAGTGCACCACTGCCAGCACACCGTGTGTCACTACCACCACACCGTGTGTCACCACCAGCACACCGTGTGTCACGGCCAGTACACCGTCAGGATACCGTAATCGACGCCGACGGCCGCTGTCTAGTGACCTGCCGGCTTTCGGGGCGGGAGTCCAACCCAGTTTGGACGATTTGATCCATGCATTTGAAGATGAGATCATTATCCGGATGGAATTATAGGGTAACTACACCGGGAAAAAACTAAGAGAAATCTGATATGTTAATCAGCAGATTAATTTAATTAAAAAAAAAATAATTGATGTATAGAAAGTCTTTAATATGCTAACCGAGTGTTAAAATATTTAAAATGACACGTTGCACATCATAGTATCAATGATCAGTTTTTTAATACTTTGTATGTTTACAATTATAGGTGTTTTTAATTGTTCAGCAACCTAACCTAACGTATACATGCTTCAATGTTTGAAAGCAAACAAAGACAAATATTATTTTGACGGTAAATTGTCAGGATTTATTCGAAGATAATGATCACAGAGACATAAGAAAATGATCCAAAACAAATTAAATATTAAAAAAATATTTTCATAACGAGTTTCCTTTGAATTTGATTTCGGATGGTCGATGGAGGCGTATCAACGCGCGCGCAGCGTACGGATAATAATAATGATTATGTGTAAAAAAAAAAAATAATTATGATTGAAATCTAGCAATGCCGAAGCGTTGCCAGGTCAGTCAGTATAATAAATATTAAATTATATCTTATAAAAGAGTTTTTTCTGTTCATAATACTTATTTTAAGGACAGAAACATGATACTTTTAGAATCTAGACGTGCAAGACGTGTAAGTCAACATAATTATAGACCTATGTATTATTGTAAAGGAAACACACGATAGTCGGTTAGGTTATTATCGCTGTAATTGTACGTATATGTCACGATTTTCATACACATAATAATTGTATACCTATACGGAATCATTCGTATTTGAAATAATTCGAACGGAGATGTAATTTCATTACGAAACTTCCATTAAAATTAACATATTATTATTAATTTTTCCTTATTCATAAATCGGAAAGTATATACATTTAAATTTCAAGAATTAAATCAAAATATTAAAATTAATTTCTATTTGGCTCGTAGAAGTACGTTTAAATAACTTGACAACTATAACTATATTGACTGTTTCCGAGGGCACTTCTTTTTAATAATTATGATTCGCGATTACGATATATTATTACCATCGTTGTACAAATATACTCGAGTTATACAATATTATAGCTAGCATCTTTTGGACGAACTTTTCACCCCATTAAACGGCCCGAAATGTAAAGAGAAACACAAAAAACATCGCTCGTTCATCTTTTATTCACAACATTTCCCCTACTTCAAGTTTTCGTTAACAAGTAACATTTTCTTTTACTGATTTCGCACAGCAAAGAGAAAGAAAATATATATATATATATATAGGTATCTATAACGGCAAACATTGTAACTTAACATACAATACCCACTGTACTACTATATTTTATATTTAAACTAAAAACTGTCTAAAAACAATTTATTTGAACGGCGAACAACATTTTTACACGTTTAATTAAACGTTTATAATTAAACACCAGCCATGAAGTAAATTACTATTTTTAATTGGCTGTTAGAATAAAAGAAAAATAATTCTAAAATAACTGTATATAATAATATTGAACACAGTTTGTACTTAAAATAGGTTATTTTCATAATCCATAAATTTTACAAATCACAGGCAATCAGAAAGCTAAAAGTGTTAAAGGTATACTCCTTTAGAATAGTAATTCATATTCGTATTATGGTTTACTTTAGTGTTTTTAACTCGTATTGAAAACCTACCCATTCGTTAAAATGATTATAAAAACTAATATTCAGTACCGCTACGGGTATTATAATGGGAAAATACAATAACGAAATTGTAACGTATCGATGCCAATAATCCGTGTATCGTAAACCGTCATCCTTGACCTAGGGGCGGTTTGATTAAATTATCGAAACGAGATAAAATAAAAAAAAAAGTTTAGCCTTGTTAACCACCATACGCGTAATGTGCGCGCGCGTATATGACAGGTTTTCGAATATTATTACGTACGGATGAATATAATAATATTATGGCGGTATTTCGGTTTCGTAGCTATTTTAATCTGGTGTTTATAATCGCCGGAGTCCTAAACGGATTTGTAAAGAATAAGCACGAAAATAAAAACCAACCGACAAACGAAGAGAGAGAGAGAGAAAATATTATATACGACGCGACGGAATTGGCGCCTCGCACACGTCATGGTAAATGGGACGTATGCACGACATAATTCGGGATCGAGTGAGTATTTTTCTGGTCTCCCCGACAGGCCCGTAGGTGTGAATTGTAAATTATAAAAAATAATAATAAAAAAAAAAAAATACCGGTTCATAAATTATAACCGCAGCATACACAAAGTGCCGCGCGTTTTATTCGCTTTATTATATACCGTCGGGTTATATGATTGGTTTTCAGGGATTAAATTTCACTACACACGACACGTAAAATATTACGCGTAAACATATAAATAGGTACCGAACTACGACCGACTGTACGCGTGTAGAAGTATAATAACGCGATGGTCCTGTCCGGCTGCCCGGATGGGTCACGCGAGTCCAATATACAGTTTTCTCTATTAATCTTGTACGATATCATTTTACGATTTCCGTCAAAAAAAAAAAAAAAAAAAAAAAAAAAAAAAAAAAAAAAAAAAAAAACGGTGCCTACGGATTTTCGATATTTTTATGTGGACATTTGGAATAGTTTACAACGATGATCATTGTGTCAAATTGTCGAACGTGTTTAACAAGCCGAAATAATTTAATCCAAAGAAACTAGGAAATTTCAAATGGTTATGAAACAGCTTAAACATTTCGGTGAAAACCACTAGGAAAATCTCGACGCTGTAACTAGATTCCGATTTCGACAAGAAATCTCTCGTGTCGTTTTTTGATTAGGAACAAGATTTCTAATCGAAAATTACCATTCTCGCGGACGGAATAACAAAAATAAAAATTCAATATTGATTATAGAAAAAATATTATCCGTAAACGTATAAATAAGCACCGAACTGTATAACGGCCGATTGTAGACGTATAATAACGCGATGGTGCTGTCCGGTTGTCCGGTTTTCCGGATGGGTCACGCGAGTCCAAGACACAGTTTTCTCTATTAATCTTGTACACAACTCGTTAGTAATTGCCGTGTGTATACGTATAATAATATTTCACTATAGACCGCATTAACCGCACGTGATAAATCGCACGGGTTGGACCTGCGAGAACTATCGGACGATATCACCGCGTGCGTCTAATTCCTTAGGAATATTTTAATTTATACAATAATAATCGTACGTCTCTCCGGATAATATATCGAATATACGGTTTTACGAGTCCGTTTACAAAAAATGTATTGCTTGCGTTTTATTTCAAAATTAACAAGCGTGAACAAAAAAAAAAAAAAATATTGTATTTGTGTAGTTGTCAATTAGTACGGAAAAACAAATCATTATTTAATCGTACAAACGAATTATTATTTAAAACGTCATTAAAAAAATAATAATAATATGTATATCTTTAGGATGCGGCAAATTATAACATTATGAAACTCACTGTGTCCAGGCGTATTTTATTGATAATTTGTTTTGTTATTTTAATTATTAAAAAACAAAAATATTTACGTAGACAGAGACAACATAACCTATAAAATATAATGACATAATCGTTATGAATTTATAATAATGAAAAAAACCGATTAAAATTAAAAATATAAAAATGTCTAAAATATTTTTTCTTGTTTTATGACGGTTACGATTGTTTGTGTATTTTTTTTTTTTTTTAATTTTAGTAATAATTTCCAATATTATTGATACAAACAAAAAATATTTACTATTAATCATCGTTATAAAAATTATAAAAGAAAAAACTGAATAAAATAAGCGAGTATATCCCCTATATAAAACTTATACAAATATAAATTGCAATATTATAATATTTATTTATTGAATTATCTGCAGCATTACAGCACCGTTCTCGCGGCGTTTACCAACAAATAATATACTTGACAAAAAAAAAATAATAATAATAATAATCTTCTAAATAGTCGTCTATGATGCCGACACCACAATATCTTTGATTAAAATTTAACTCCGGCAACATTACAGTATATAAATACGTAATACCAATAACACTCGAACCAAAGACATAACCGAAACGAACATTTTAAATTATCAGATGGGCAATTAATACAACGGTAGTTAAAATCAAAAAGCCATTTTGTTAAACAAAATTATCCGAATTATTCGAACGGAATCAGTAAAACCCATTATGATATGTTTAACGCTTATTGTACGAGTCGATCGTCGCGTTCACACGGAAATTAAATACGAGTTTAAATCATGAATTAATGATCCTTATTACTGATAGTCGTAAAATTAATTTACCATTTAACCATTAAAAAGTCAAACTAATAATACCGTTTAAGTTGCCCGTAGATCCGCATCTATAGTAAAACTAAAACGAAACCTAATAATAGAATTACAAATATATATATTTTAAAAATTAAATAATATATTATAGTTTTATTATATTTTTTTCATTTTAAATTTGATATTTTATCGGGTAATATTAATATTTGAAACGATTTTTTTTCTTAAAATATATATACAATGGGTACACATTAGTTTCGATAAAAAAAAAAAAAAAAAAAAAAAAAAAACCAATTTATTATTTGTTATGATGATTCTACGTACGACAAATAATACTATTCTTCGACGGCGGCGTAAGTATACGCCGTAATGGCTATATATATATATAAAAAAAAAATAAAAAAAGACTATAACTATAAAAAAAAAGATTATAAATAGGTTATCCGTTCATTCTGTATAGTTTATGACACTAACCAACCGCATTGTAATAATATTATTATTATCATCCAGGTATTAGACGCGTGCGATTCGTCGTCACCGAATACGTTTGAATGGAATATTCGTGTCGGATATATAATATATTATTGTAATAATATATAATAATAATAATATTTATAATATCCGATCTTTGGGGCAAGATAGTTTTGAGCACGTTATTGTCCGGTATTTATATATATATATATATATATATATATGTATACATATACAACAAATTGATGTCTGTACTTATTTAAACGCATATAGAAAAAAAAAATAATAATAATTAAACATTACGCTCGACTCTTTTACTTTTTCGCCATTGAAAACAACAGCTTACGATGATGATGATGAATCTTGTGTCGAATTCTCGTGTATTTCTGCTCGGTCGAAACAAATTGTATTCGTATAAACATCGGAAAACAGTACGTGCAATTCCGTGATATTTACGATATCCATAAAAATTTGAAATTCAAACGATAATAGAAAAAAAAAAAAAAACGAACCTACGGATGATTTTCGATATTTTTACATGACCATTAGGAACAATTTACAATGATGATCCTTGTGTCAAATTTACGAACATTTTTGAGAAGCCGAAACAATTTAATCCACATAAAACAAAATAAAAGCTAAAAAAAAAAAACTTAGAAAATTTCAAATGGCCATAAATAGCTCAAAATATCGGCGTAAACGTCAGGTGTCTACGTTTATTTTTAACTGATTTACAAAAAAATTGAAAATAACAAAAACCTGGGTAAATATTGCCGGTTTTCGTTGTTTCCCCTATCCAATGTTAGAAAAACTACAAAAAAGAAAGAAAAAAAAATGACTTTCTCGACGCTACAACTAGATCTCAAATTCAACCAGAAATCTCTCTCTTGTGGTTTATTGATCGGAACGTGATTTCTGATCGAAAAGTTCTATTCCGCGGACGAAATATAAATAAAACAAAAAATAATAACAATAATAATTATATATATATATATATATAAAACAAAAAAATAAATAAAAACACACTTCATCCACCGGGCGGCGGCGTGTATAAAAACTCATTTTGACGGCACGCCAGCGCGATAAAAACGCGGTGTACAAATAATAATAATCGTTACACAAACGGTTCGGGTTTTATGCGTTTTAACCGAGTCGGTTCTTTGCCAACAAACGCGACCTCCGCCGCGCCGCGGTGCCGATTATTGTCGCGGCGGGCATATACTTGACGGCGGCGACGGCGTACGCCAACAGTTATATTGGATGCGGTTTCGCGCGCGCCAGTTGTAATTATTACGTTTATCAAACGGCGGGCGGCGCAAACATAATAATATCGACGGTATTCCGGTATCGTTACCGGTATGTTAAAGTTACAATACCGCGATACCAAATGGTATACCGGTATTATTTGAATTTTAATGGTAAAAACCAAATTTAATAAAAAAAAATTGTTTAAACCTCCCCCCCCCACGCACACAATTACATATCATTGTATAACATTATTGTATCATTGCAACTGTAGATTTGGACAAATTGACAGCACGAACGGACAATAAACGAATCGTTCCCCGCGCTCAATAAACGATAAACCGATTACGAGTTGAACAGCTCGACTCGATAAACACGATTTCCAAAACCCTAAAAACACATCTGCGGATAAATGTTAACCGACTAATCGAAATGACCGAAAACGCCAGTCAGCCCTAATGGGACCGCGAGGGTACGCGAATGCATACACGCTTAACACGCGTAGACGCAGAGAGAATAATAATAAAAGATAAAAAAAATGCATAAAATGTATAGTATAAAAACAATCGTTGTGTGATTTAATTTTTTTTTTTTTATTTTCCCTGTGGTCAACCGGATATATAGCAAACTATTTTAGCGATTGACGCGCATTAGTGATTGTAATTATACAATAGTTTCTTCTGAAGAAATAAACATAAAACCAATCGAAATTAAATAATCGATTTCTGAAATGAGTTTTTGAATTGTGTTATACGCATTTTTCGGATGTTTATGATTGTTTATAATACGTAACGGACGCAGTTGGGTTATAAAATGTTCAATATAGGTTTTGCATCCCGGGAAAAAAAAAAAAAAAAAAAAAAAAAAAAAAAACGCGATAAAATACGACTCTGGCCGCCGCGCGTTTTTCTCCCCCGCATTAAATATTTTATTTATTCTCATTCATAAGATATTTCTACCCGGCGGAAATATATTATACGGTACGCACGATAATTATACAAAGGTCGAAAATAAACCGTTTCCGCCGGCCAGACGTAAAACAGATGTGTAATAATATGTTATTATGTTGCGCGAACGCGCGAGGGGGCGAACGCGGACCGGCCCGGCCGTTACGCGTTTTTCACGCGACCGGAAAAACGCAAACGCTATCGGATCGCGGTACCGGACGGCCGGACCATAAATCCGGTGGCACCCGCGGTAGGGCACCCGTTTGTACCTACGCGCGTTTCACGCGGCCTACGATATTATAATAGAAATCGGACAATACCGCGCGATAACGTTTCGCCGTTATTTTGTATTGTGTACACGCGGACGACGACTATAATATTTATATATATATATATAATACACAATACGAATTTTATCTCGGAGAGCGTATTATATTATAAAATAAGAGACGATGTCGGCGGCGGCGGCGCAGTCGTCGCAAACACACACAAAAGTCCCCCGTCCTCCGGCGAGCCTGGAAACGTCACGTAAACGAATAACTTACTAATCCCGCCGAGGACGAGAAGATCAATTCCGTGATAAAATAATAATATTACGTTACGAATTCTCGACACGTCCCCGGACCGTTCGTCGTAGAGTCTGGCCGATATTATATATATATATATATATATATATATATAAATTTTTTATAATAATATTTACGTCACACGCAAATATGGTATTCGCGCGATAAAACGATTTCGACGACATCGCGCAATTTCACCACCGGCGGGTGCAAAACACAATATCGTATTATAATAACACCCGGTGATTGTATTTACAAAAGGAATAATAATAATATTATTACGCTTATCGAAATTATTAACTAAGCTAAATTTTTATTTTAAAATATATATATGTTTTTTTTTTTTTATATAATTCTTAATCAAACGAGAGTTATTGTATTATATATTCTGCACACGCATCGTCGGTCTACGGCGGCGTTTCTCGGTCGCCAATAACCTTTTCATTATTTTTTTTTTCCTTATTTGGTCGGTTACTTATCGAGAAAAAAAAATGTCTACCGAAAAGGTGGGTGCACAATTCGTCGTCGTCGTCGTTATATACCAGTAAACTGTCCAACCGGAATGCATCGGCCCCGAAAATCGAATATTAATTGTAACGAAACCAGATAGTATCGCTCCCGGAGTCCAGGTTGTCCGGGAAATGATAACAAAATGTTAGAAATCCGACTAGTACAGGTTGTACCGTTGTCTAAATATCAAATATATATATTTTAGTTTGGCCAGTTTTTTTTTTTTTCCCCCACAAACTATTAAATAACTATTTGAATAAGCTGCCCGCCAGTAAAATTCCCGAATTCCCGGCAGTCCAATATCACCCAGGTCGTGGTATCGTGTTGGTGGTTTTCCAACCGCATTCTGGTAGGCCAATCAGATGATAGTATTTTAAACCCAGGACAGTTAATAAGGTTTATAATCACATTTATCTGGATAATGATAAAAATCTGAATGAAAAATAAATTTATATACGAATTTATCTTACAAAGGTATATTTGATATTAATAAAAATATCACTAGATACCTACAAAATGTACCTAGATAAATTGGTTTAGAAAATATAATTATTCGTCAAATAGTCAATTTTGTTAACTATCTAGATAAGATAAAAGATGATTAATTATTATTTATTTAGATAGTTATCTTCGCCTACCACGCTGGTCTACGGTACGGTATACTTTTGTTCGATTAAACATTGTATATTTGTATGTACATATTGTATATTATAATACTCCACATAAAAAACAATATTTATTTTTTACCAAGTTCGATATAATATTATATGTTAGGTAGGCAGATAGACGATACGTGTTCGATAGAACACGAACGTCAAATATTACGTATTGGATTATGCAACACCACGGTTATAAGTTTGTTTAGTGAGGCGGGTAGATCATATATTTTATATATTATTTTTATGCATCGAGTAGATGCGAAAATATATATGATTTTTTTTTGTTTTCTTTAAAGTCATGATATTTATTTGTATTAGGTCCGATAAATTCCATCAGCATATTATAATCTCAAACACGCCTATATGATGTTATATGATGCAAGAGTATAGCTATTGACACGACCATAACAAAAAGCGCATATATCGTCAACACACCGTAGTACGTTTCGGCTTGGTTTCGGTTGAGTAATTGAGAAAATTGAATATTGGGAGTGGCCAGTAGTAGTCAATGGTGGCACCTATCCGACGATAATTGACATGACATTTCACCGTGCCATCAACAATACTCGGTTTTATTCAATTTTCATTATAGTAAATTATAAATTTAAAAATTAATTCGACGAGCAAAAACAGTCTACTTCAGATCCCCTATAAAAGTTTTATGATATTTTTTTTTTCTTCCATTCGTAAAACTATGCCTACGTGAAGACTCCATTGACATATGGTAATACCACCTAATACATATTAACTATTAACACGTAAAAAAAAAAAAAAAAATAATAAATAAATAATACAACTCGATTGGTAAACACGTTTAGAAATTATAAAATACATTTACAATAGTCATTCATAATAATGGTTAGGTTTTAATCGACCCTTATAAGCTTATTATTATTATTATCAGGGTTAGGGACTTATAGCAATTACTTATATTTTTGGTTTGACGTTAAATCGAAGTTAAATAGAGTGCTATCGTCGAGTATAGATCAACGACGCCATATAAAAATGTATGTCGTGTTATAACGAATTCAAACTTAAAATTCGAGAATGTTTATGTTTGCTTATTTCAATAGTTAAAAAAAAAAAAAAAATGCTTTTTACTACTAGTTTTGTCTTCTTTTTATGCTATTATTCCTACTTTGTTTGTAAGTTACTGACAAAAACGTAGGAAACATCGATTTTTTATCCCCTACAGTTTCAAAATAATTTTGACTTATATATATTTTAATTTTTAAATAATTTATTTCCTATTTTTCAAATTACAATTATACGTATTACAAAAAAGATTACTTTGTGTTAATTATTTTTGTAATACGAGAAAATCGTATTTTATTAATTCTATAGACGTTAGAAGACGGACTTTTATAGTCCGATTTTTACTTTTTTTTAAATATTTTTTGTCAGGAGTTTTTATTAAGCGGTTTTTTTTTTTTTTTTTTGTGGATTTTAAGTGCCGAACCATGATTTATTACAATATGATCGCGGCGCGTATAGTAAACCGTCTAATAAATTTAATTTTTATCATATTTCTCTACGGTATTAACGTAAAATAATAATAATTGCACGCGGTTAATATTTGAATAGACGTGTTTATATATGTATATATAAAAAAAAAAAAAAAAAAACGAATCTCATTAAACCTATACAATGATCGTCTCTTCATATGGGGATCGTGATGGGCTGTGTCATTTTGTCCCACTACAACAATGTATCCAATAAGGGGAAAGGCGTACGGAGATTTATACAGCTTTCAGTGTCAACTCTCGTGGATACGTACAAAACTGTCTGGCGGCCGCGTCCGCGTATAAGTGCAAAAAAACACACCGGGGGGACAGGATCCTGTTTGCAAATTAGCAAGTCCGTTTTTGCAAACACGATATTCACACGACGACGACGGTCACGACGCACACAATGCGCAGAGGTTTTATAAATCCCAATCCGTTCTGTTATTTTATTTTGTATTTTGTATTTTTTTTTTTTTTTTTTACGAGACCGTCCACGCGGGATTATAAGGATATTTCGTAAAAAAAAAAACTCGACATTATAATATTATTAACGTTATCCTATCCGTACTCGTGTATTCGTTTAAACATCGCAAAACGATCGACGCCGTTAAAAATATTGAATAATAATACCATTGATATTAACACGTCATTGCTCTTCGATTGAGCGCGGGTATTTAGTGTTAATGGTGAACAGCTCTATTACCTGACTCGGCAAACATCGGTTATTGAATCATAAAAAATATACAGTGAACGAATTGTAAAAATCGAAATTGAACAAGTTAGAAAAAAAAAAAATAAACGGTATAATAATTATTTAATTAATCAACGCGACATAATAGATATTACTCGAGATAACTGATGTACTCGTAGCCTTTATGTATTTAAAAAAAAAAATCTATTATTTTTTTTTTGTTTTGCCTCCGATATTTCGGTACGTACGACGAACGAAATATATTCGAATTATAAAATATCTAGATAACGTTCAGACGTACGTTGTACATGCCAGCACGCCGTGTTTCGACGGTGCCCCGGGCCATAAACTACCGACCCTAATAATTATATTGAGCCGGCCGTGTAGTTTGCGGGTACCTACATGACGTATGTATTTATATTTTATTTTTTACCGAACGTTCTGACGAGCAGAAGAGAATTCCTATAGCGTTAGCGTATGTATTATACCTGCCGAAATAATTATCATCCCCTTCATTCTTGTCCGGGGAGTCGTGTAATATTATGTCGTTATATAAAATTGAAAATAACGCCAGGCGTGCAGCGTTATAATTGTTGAAAATATCGTTGACGCGATAATTAATAAAGATAAAAACACAATCGAATAATAACGAAATTAAATAATTTTAATTAAATTAGACAATTGCATTTATAAAAACCTTGTTAAATATATAAGTATTACCTAGTTAATCGTAAGTAAATCGAGAAATAATACATAAATAGCACACCAAAAATAAAATAAAATACCTATAAAAAATGTAACGGACAACATAGTTATTTATATGCAGTGGCACCGAAATCATAAAAAACTATTGCGAATCCAAAATATTTTTACTGACTTAGGACCCACCAAAAATCCGTTTACTTGCAGATACTTTAACTTCACACAATTTGCTTAATTATGCATGCTAAATTCCAACTCTTTCAAAAAACTTCTCAAACCAGACGAATTTTTCGGCGTTTTATAAATATTTATTTTGAAAAAAAACGTGAATTGGAAAAATTGTTTTAACGCAGCGTACAAAACGAACTAATTGTGTTGGGCGGATTTAAATTTTGAAAACTGATTATGATTCTTTAGGTTCTTTATTAGAATATGTTAGAAATAGAAATTGAATTGTTTTACTGGAAAACGTAAAACTAATATGATTGTATATGTTAAACATTTTTAAAACGGTATTTAAAATATTTTGTCTTTTACTCGTGATGATGATAAATAAAATTAAGCAAAAATAATTTCAACGTATCCTAAAAAAGAATCTAGAAAATGTAGACAAAATCAAATGCAATTCCTACAGTTTGTCTGGCTTTTGGGTCCAAAACGACGTCAAATTCGTCCATAAAAACGACACAGCAGATTAGTGGATAAGTATATAATTACGGTGGTCATTGAAATGTAAGGAATAAAAATTCCAAATTTTAATCGGAGGGAATTTAGAGACACCCGCCACCAATCCCCTTAATAAATAATTTGTTTAGTTTTTTCAATAATCATATTAAATAGGTAGACAGATACTGTAGATAAAACATTAATGAAACCGAACAAAACGATTTTTATTTGAATAAGTGTGTTTGTGTGAGTGTTATTATAAAATATTATAATATTATTTGTAAAACAGAGTGTGTGAATATTATAATATTAGATAAGGTAGGTATGCGTTTGCGTTTTTATCGTAATAAATAACGACGATTGTCGTAACGATTTTGCCGACGGTGTATTGAAAAATATACCGGGTGACGACTACGGTTGCCTTGGGAAGAAATCGAAAAGTCTACGCACGTGCGGACGTCATCGGCGGCGGGCTATTTCTCACCTATGCAACCGGTCCGCGCCGGTCAGCGTGACCGGAATCGATTCATAAATAAAGAGATTCCAAAACGAGGAGTTGGTACGTACCTATCTGCCTACAGACGTACAAAACCATACAGAACACCCTGGGCCAGATGCGAAGAAGATAGTGAGACATGCGCACGTATGCGAGAGAGACGGACACCGGTGGTGGGAGGGGGAAAATAACACGAAAAGAGATTTTAATCCGGTGTCCGTCGTCTGCGTTTGTGATGTTGTATGCATGTATCACGGGGTATCGTCGAGACTCTATAGCTCGCGGGGTCAATGACAAAAAAAAAAAAAAATAAAAAATAAAGAGTGAGAGAGGGATCGAGAGAGAAATAACAATCAATCCATTGTTAAATCTCAACGACAGTCGTCGATTGCACGATGTGAGGACGATTATAATCGAAATATAAATCGAACCGGCCGCCAATTCGACCGTCCGACGATGAGCCTATCCGGTAACGGGGTCAGTAATACGTCATTATTAATAATAATAATATTATTATTATTATTATTATTATTATACGATCGGCGATTTTAACGCGTCTATAACAAAATATAATTACGGCATGTCTTCGTTTCGCGCATAATATAAATATGTTTGTGAATTCCGTCCTATAATATAATAGCGGTATAATTTGTATACGTGTATCGATTGACTGATTACTGACGGGAATCGGTGTACAAATGTTTGATAATCTCATAGGTAATCTGTGGCAATCTTATAGGAAATCGTCGGTAACCGTTGAGAAATGTATTCTGGAATCTGCGGGTGTGTACGGCGCAATATCCATCAGTGGTTTACACTCCAGGATATTAAAATACCGTTGAGGGGCCCGGAATCGGTTTTCCAAATGCTCTCCAATATAGTCAACTTCGACATTTTGTTTTTTTGTTTTTAACCAACCTTATAAAGATAAGACTTTTCCACTAATCTAATGCCCGATACCGATTTAAGAGCACGGGGTACCGACAAATATGACGTTTTACATTTAAGAACAATATTGGATGATTATACACCGGTTAAAAATAATAATTATGCCGATTATAATACTATATCAGTCGATATACAAATAATCACGTAAAACAGACCAAAAGCCAGACGATATCACGGGGTGCGGCATTAACGGATTTAATTTTATGTTTCAGTTATTCCCCGGGGTTTGATCGAGACGTATTTCTGATATTCAACTTTATCGTTAAGAGTTTATCGATAGTTGGAAAAAAAACAACGTAAATTTCCATTACTTGTATACACACGTTCGATTTTTCGAAAATCGAAAATCGTCTCGATAAAATCCCTATAAAACCGTTTATTGTCGACTTGACGGTTTTAGTTTTTAACCAATGTAAAATTGTCCCGGATGTACGAGTATAGACGCCGAAATTGTATTACTTTTTTTTTTTTTGTTGTTGTTTATCCGCCGTAAAGTACATAACAGTATTCGAGAAAAACGATTTTTCACCCGTTAAACACAAAAGGATCGTATTATCTTGTGTTGTGTGTTAACGTATAATCTTCTATCGGCACCGACAATAAATTAATAAACGTTATTATTTTATTACCTATAACATAATATATTATCGATCCCGCTACAAAATACACCATTACGGCTGTCGGGTTGTTTTTCAAGAATGGAATCGTTTCTCAGAGAGACCATCATCGGACGTGGGGCGGCGCGTCACAATTCTTATTCGATTAAGTGTTACACAATATGATATTATTTTATAACTTCACCGGACGTACGGTGTTATTTACATTCATTATTTCAAAAACACTGACTACGGACAACAATAATCATATTATTATATTATATAATAATGCGTAAGCATTAATACGTTGGCGTTCACAACACATACATACATAAAAAAAAAAAAAAATGTAGAAAACCGAATGATTGAATTAATATTGACTTTTTATTGATAATAATAACTAAACGCTATAAAGACACGTCGGCGATTTTAGTTTTTTTTTATAAATAATACCTAGCAATTATTATTAGCTCGATATTTAAACGAAAAAAATAATTTGTAACATTAAAAATACAATCAATCGGGCGATATCATTGGTTATTTAAATAAAATACACGTTTAGTTTAAATTTGTATATAAAATTTAAAAACAATCTCGAGCAGTTAAATCGAATACGTCAATTAAGTATAGCCGTTGGTGACATTCAGGATTTGCCCGATAAAGTGGCAACTGACTTAAACTAACGGTCCTAAGGCGAGGGCGGAAAATCGCCCGCTATAAAAGACTGTCTGCCGTCAGGAAGGTATAAATATATAGGTTTTAATTTCTTTTTAATATGAGTTTTTATACAAGTACTTACCAAACCACCGAGTACGTTACCCGCTTCTATGCTTACCTTTTAATATTGAACATTATAGAAAGATTTTCGCTAATATATTTATCAGTAGATACATATAAGTTTTTATATGTACCTACGTTTTACAATTAATTTTTAGTTAATCCATAAACATTCAACTAACAATATAATATTTAAATTAAAGTATGAGTATGAGTGTAAGTAAGATATTATACATGTTATATCATTCTACTGACAATCTACTTTCTTAATATATAATACGTTGTGAATAAATTCGGTAGATAAATGTTTAAAACAATATTATTCTAAACATACACGAATACGTAAATATTTCACGAGTTTCTCTTATTCCGTAACGAATAAATTTAATTAATGTTGAACGTTAGCTGGTTATATGAATTTATTACTAAAATAATGTATCCGACTCGTTTAAAACACCATACAATAATCACGTATTTTGAATAATCTGCACCATAACTGTACACGGCTATAGTAATTTATAATAATAATTTGTACTCACGTTTGCATTCATTTGGATCGCGAACCGTGGCCCTAGCCCAGGGTCTGTCGAAATGGAACGGTTTGCAACGGTCGCAGTCTCTTCCAGCGGTATTATGTTTGCAGTCGCACACAAGCGACCCACCTGGTCCGGACGGTATGCACTTGGAAGCGTGTCCGTTGCACTTACACCGACCGCCGACAGACAAATCCGACACCGCGTAATGGTACGTGCGGCCGGTCGACGAAACGGCAGTAGTCACCGGGATTACGGTCGTTTTCTCGGGTTCGTGTCCTTGCAACTCTTGGTCCGGGTTCAACATCAACAGGTCAGAGCCGGTCTTGTTACCGGTCAAAAGTTCTTCCGAGTCCGACTTGAACTCAATCCCGTCTTCGTCGGCGGCGGCCGCGGCGGAGGCAGAGGTAGCGGCGGTCGTAGTTGTAGTTGTGGTAGTGGTGGTGGTGATGGCTACACCAGCTATAGGAGAATCCGCTGCTGTCGGAAAGTGTAAACGGTTGAAAATTATTTTCACGTCGGTGGCCGTCACCCAGTCCTGGAGCACGGGACTATTGTCAAAGTCGACGGCACTGGGGCGGCCCTCGAGCGTGCTGAACGCAACGCGCGAAGCCGATGACCCGGCCCCGTTAAACCTGTGCGAGTCGGTGCACAGGGCCTCTTGCTCGTTGGCCTTGGTGATTATAGCCCGATTCGGCCGGCCATAAACTTTCCGGCACTGTCCCGAATAGAACTGGAACGGTTGCCATGTCTTGCCGTAGTCCATGCTCTTGTAAATCGCAATCGAGTCCGGTTTAGCGGCTTTCGGGCAAAATTGCAAGTTTATGTAAGTGAGCTCGTACTTTTTACCCAGCGACAGGGTGAGCGTGACGTTGTCCGGAGGCGGGAGCGCTGAGGCCGGGTCCACCGGTTGCGCCGACAGTGTCTCGGACCGCCAGCACGTGGCGTTATGCGGGTTGTTCGGGTCGGTCAGGTATGCGGTCGAATGCCGGCGTCTGGATTGCGAGTCGTCACACACATGGCACACGCCCTGCGAAGTAGGGCCCAACTCGCAATACCGTTCGGGACCGCGGACACCGCAAGTGCTGGTGGCTTCCACGCGACCCCCGTACGCGGCGTTTACGAAATCGGGCACGCACCGGCGGGCCCGGTCGGCATCGTAACACGGGTCGGCCGGGTCCATTTCGGCGCCGGCGGACGCGGCCGCGGTGATGACGACGAAAAATACGAGGCACAGACGAACGACCGTCGGCGGCGTAACGGCGGCAATTCTATTGGACGTCATGTTGTCGGGTTTTCGACTGCGGTCTTCGGTTTAATTTTTCCCCGTTATTATTCGTAATTTATATTATACGTGATTGTCCTGCGAAACGCGAATTCAACGGGATCGGCAGTAAACACCCATTTAACCGCGGTTCTTTAAAAAAAATTATCTTGATTCCGATTGTTTTATTGGGTATATATATATATCCGATTTATTTGTTATTCGACGCTGTGCGCTTTTTACACACGATTGGCCGTACGCCAGACGAACATCGCTCCTCGCGACATTATATAATATTGTTATTATTATTACGGCCGCACGGGGTACAAGTGGTATACCGGTCTGTACGCGCAGTACTGCGGGCCCACCGTAAACGACTCGTCACTCGCTGTGCACACTAACACACACTGGTACCGCGCGGCGGTTAGCGTTCCGTGGTTGCGCGCGGAACCACTACGGCGATGCACGGGACCGGAGACTGACTGACTGCCGCGATCTCGGGCGGCAGACACCGTGCCGCGCGTCTGACGCGCGCGGCTGGCCGGGGCGGAGCGGGTCTCGTGCGCTCCAATCGGGTAGTAATAAGGACTGGCGGGGGTCGGAGGGGAGGGGCGGCGGCGACGACGGCTGCGGCGGCGGTCCGGTCGAGCGACCGAGAGCGAGGTGAAATTGGCAAACCGGCAAATTTTCAGTAATTGTTACCTTTTCTTCTGCCTGCCGCCGGTCTTCTTGTTATCATCTTCGCGCGTTCCGTATAATGTCTGGCCGGTGTACCTCGCGCGAATATAATTCACTATGTACGCCGCGCCGCCCACAGTATACAATTTATAAATACTGCAACGATATATATTTTTAAGGGGCCCGAGCCACCCTTAAATAAACTTAAATATTATATTTATTTACTCGTATGTGTACGATACACAGGATGTCTAAAATAATTCATAGGCAACCCTGAGATTCACTTAAATCGGTGGCGCGACCAAGGGGTGTGTATTGGTTATCCGGACACCTCCACGAACCGTATTTATGGGAATTTAATATATTTGTTTAAGCTTATGTACAACAATAATTATGCTTCAACATTTGACAATTACATCTGTCTGTATATATAAAAAAAGATGTCTTGACTGACCGTTTCATAATCAACGCACAGCCTATACTATGATAGTTAACGACTTGATCAATCCAATCATAAACATCTTCTAAATACTCATAATGGTTACAACTTATATAGGTAAAATTACTAAAATTGTAGTAATATCAATCAGTGGTGTATTTTGGGTGATTTTTCGAGGATTGTTCAAAATTTTAGGACCCTTACAAATCCGCTTTTAGAATTATTTACTGATAAAAAAAAGACATTGAATTTACTTTTTTTCAAATTATTATATCAACACTTGACAAGTAATTTTACATTCGAAACTCATGGTACATTAGGGGAAGGGATTATTTTTTTTTTCATTTTTGTTGTAGTTTTCTTAATAATCGTGGGGGGGAGGGATGACCTCCATGTCTGGACACTCTCCTCCGACTTAAACAAAAAATATATTATTTTGACTAATAAATCATAAATCTTTTAATGTTAAATGTTATCAATATAGGAAGATAATTTTTAGAATAAATGTTAGCATTCAGTTTACTTACTATTACTAGACTTATAACTTATTGTTCTTATTTATTCCGGTATATAATTGTACCATATACCGGAGTTTCAAATGAAAAATTACTCGTCAAGTGTTGATAACTATATCTATAGTTATTCGAAAAAAAAAATACGTTCAATGTTTTATTTTTGTCAGTAAATCGTTTTCATAGCGGGTTTGTAAAGTTTTTTAAATTCTGAACACCCCCCCCCCCACCAAAAAAAAATAAATAAATAAATCATCCATAAATACGCCACTGCCCGCTCGTATTTATAAATTATCGTAGTAATTACAAGGAGTTCGGGGGGGGGGGTACATTACCATAACAATTGCGGGTAATTTTACCGGGTCCTCTACTCGTGAACGACAATGGTTGACCGAAAGAAAAAAAAAATAACACGGTATCAACGGTTCAGAACGTGATTATAGTGGTTAGTGTAAAACAAGCGTTTTAACATATATATAAGGTTAGGTGGTACGTGTAATTTGTAGGTGAAACGACGACGTCCATACAATATATACTTCCGTTAGCAATAAATAGTCGGGTCGTGTTACGCGATCGCCACGGTGATTAAACATCGGAAAAAAAAAAATTGACGACTTAGTAATTCGTGTTGATACAATCGGAATGTGAGCAATAAATAAAAAAATAAATACGATTTACCGGTAGAAAAACTACAATTATTATTCGGTCAATCGCGTTTTACGACTGTTATTGAGTATGCCAGTAGGATTACCGTCCGTGTTTTGAAGGGGTTGCGTATAGGCAATTTCGACGACATTTTTGAAAAAATAAAAAGTTAATAAATGGTAATTTATCGATTCGCAAATTTTCAAATTCTCTATCGAATAAATATCGTACATATTCGTCCCCGTGTACTTTATCACGAGTATTTTTTTTTATGTAATCGTAATACGTAAAACCGTTTCGCGCGGGACTACCGAAATTTCATAGCGATATTTTTTTTTTTAAATTTTATATCATAAATGCGATAAAAGTTATATTTTGAAAACTTTCGGTACCTATAGTCAGTGGCGCAACCAAAGAGGATGTTTTGGGTGGTCTTGAACGGTGTTTTATGGAAGTTTCTTTCGTTGGCCATTCAACAAATTTCCAATATCGTTTAAAATGTATAACGTTCAACTGTAGGTTTGAATAAGATAATATAATAAATATTAAATAGTAGTCATTTTAAATTCTATAATTAAGAACTTTTCAAATAAAAAAAAAAAAAACTGTACCACTGGCGGACACCCACTTTGAAAAAATCCTGGTTGCGCCACTGCCTATCGTAGTGACAATAAAACCATTTATACAATTATAATAATATAATAATTGATAAATTATGACGATAGTCAGAATATAATACAAATGTTTTATTATTCTTACGTATTATCACATTTATCGCAAGAACCGAATACAGGTCCGTTTATAATATTAGTTTCCGTAATAATTTAGCTTTGAGAATGAGTTGTCATCATTTTTCTAAATACTATACAGCCTCGGTCAAAGCAAATATACATACATGTACGTATAATCAGAGCCCGATTTAGAATTTTTGAGGGTCAAAAGAAAATAATTGGCCTATTATTATGAATTGTAAATTAAACAATATTTCAACGTAGGTATTACAAGTATTAATTAATCTTCAGTGTGCCGCGCGGATAAAAAATTGTCCATAATTAGATTTAAAATGTTTTTCTAAAGTTTATTTATTTTTAATTCAAATTTTATTGTATATAAAAAAGTTAGCGTAAACAATTTATGTTTTATTTTAGTTAATTTTAAGAGAAAAAAAAGATATATCATTTTTATCAAATTTAAAAATTACATTTGTATTCTTTCATTTTTATTTAATATTCCAAATAACATAAATATATATTTTTACATATCAGACAAACATTCAGGACATACTTCTACTAAATGATCTCTGTGAATACAAAATTGCACATCAACAAGCTGGTGTATCATGTACTAATATAAAACGCGTATAATCAACTTTATATTATCTAATAATGACATATAAATATAAGATAGATAAAATTCCAGCAGCCATTATACACCACCCAAAATAACATTTAAACATAATTTAAAATTATCGGGACAACTATTTACTGAAGGTTAAAATTAAAAGAATAATTAATTCCAGTAGGTGGGCCCTGGACAAATATCTATAATGTCCTCACTAAATAGAGCCCTGCGTCTAATATTTACAAGTTGCAATACAACACCAATATGTAAAATCATGGATATCACAACAATTTGCATACTGAACATAAATCAACTGACGATAATATTTGATAAGATAGAACTTTTTATAAATAAACTACGAAAACAACTTGAATATAATTTTAAAATTATTCAGAAACCGTAATACTTTGGTGATAAAGCATCAACTACGAACCACACGCTGAAAAAAAAAATTCGTTTTTTTTTTTTTTATATAACGCTACGCCCTAACTAATATATCCTCGTAGCAACTTCGCGAAACACAAAAATATTTCACGATACGGTTATTATTTCACGAAATGGTGACTCGAAATTAACATCGTGTAATTTAGATTGGTCAATTCGATGTGGTCGACCCACTTTGTGCGTTTAAAATTTAAATTGAATATTAAATGCATATGTTACGCCGAATATGTGAATTTGTCGATTTCGTGAAACCAGCAAAGTCAAAAAATATACTTATATATTACCTATAGGAAACAAAGTACAAACTAAAGAAAAAAAAAATTTTCCGATTTTGTGCATAACATAATTTATACTGAAAGTTATAAAAACATTAGCATAATTGAAAGAATTGATCATTAAAACAAAATTAACTAAAAAAGTTGAATCAAGTTTAAAATAATTTTTCGTTAACCCAGGTCTTCCGTATTACAACTACGACCCAGATGACACGCCGAATTATACATGCATGCCATTTTTTTTACACGTGCACCTTTTTTTATGTGCAATTAGCACGACAGGAGCATCTCCAATATCTTTTGCCCATTCCAACTGAATTCAACCGAACGAGTTCACGTAATGATTACTCATTGTAATTCGGATTTAAATCTTTAAGAAGATCTTCAAATTTATTTTTATTTTTTAAACATGCGTTGCTTGAGTTGTAAAAAGTCTTGAACGCATGTTGTTAGCAAGGCTAGTAAAAGAACGTCGTTCTTGTAACTGCAACAAGTCAGCAAGTTCAGATAACCCATCGTACATTATTCCCGAAAGAACACATTTTAATTTTTAATACTATAAGACACAGTGCAGTATTAAAAAATATTATATTAGACAAAAGTTACAGAGTAATAATAATTATAAATATATAATATTATAAAATTATTTAACTATTACATAAATTAATTATAACTAATAATAATATACATTAATATATTTAATTGGTGTAATAGTACAATATTATGTAATCAATTTTATTAATAATAATAATAAACTATTTGCCTAGGTTAGTAACAAATTCGACATCCGTTAGAATACGTCTTAGCCTATATACTTAACTCTTTCTTTTGATTCTCTCATCATATCGATAGAAGCTATTGTAAAATGGTTATACAATACTTTATAATTGTTCCATACAGCTTTTAAAGTTTTTTCACTGGATGTCACCCACCTAATAGTAAACATTTTTCCAATATGGAGTAATGTTTGTTCTGGTGAACACTAGCCTAACCTAACCTTGTTCCAGTGAACAAACATTATTCTATAAGTTTATGCATATTTTTAGGTGATTGGTGATATATTGCATATAATTTGTCTATAAATGATTGAAAGTGTATGTTTGTTCCTTGGATTTCTTTTTATGTATCTAATACAGCTAACTCCAACCGATGAATACAGCAATACCATTATTTGTAGTTGTGTACCTAAACCAGAAATTCTATCTAGCATACTAATATACGCGCAAACACTAACAAAAACCATCAAGTTTTCTTTTAGAAAATCCTCATTTAAACCATATTTTGAAAGGTCAATTAAAATAGCTTTTTTCAAATAATCAGCAGTTGTATCTTCTATTTCAATAATGTTAAAGAAAAATGTAATTACTTCATGGTTATTTACTACTGCCACTCTCAAACATATAACTATCATAGTTTTCTGACTCAATGTTGTAGATTCATCAACAATAATACAAATCTTTCTTTTATTTTCTAAAATATCTAAACATAATTTTGTTCGCATTTTAACACACATGTACGTATATTTCCAACAATAAGTACTATATGACTTATTCGTTTGAAGAATTTGCCTCATTTCTAAACCAATCATATGAAATATGCAATTCTAAAAATTCTTTATGTACTTTCAATGTCAATGCTAGAAATTTTCAATACTTGGGTATGCATAATTTCCAATTTCTGTGTTTCTAAAGTACGTTCAGCATTTAAATGAGTTTGTGAAAACTTATGTTTTGCAATTTTCTTCCATAAACTTAATTTCTGTTTTCCCACATCATTATCTACTGGAGTAATATTTCCATTAATCCATTCTTTGTAAACATGTGTACCTTGGTGTTTTGTTATGTTAAGATTAACATTACTACATACTTTAAAACCTAATTTTTTATTATTAAAAAATAGCCATGATTATTTATCCGTAAAATATTTCACCTGCTTATTTTCCCAACAATCTGGTGGTTCTGAAGTTAATAATAATTCTCCACAGTTTCAAGGTATTTTACATTAACTTCCACCATTATAAAAGATTAATTAAATGAAATGTAGTACAATAATAAAAACTAAAATATTATAACCTAACTTGTATAATAACTAGTTTATTTAATAATTTTTTAAGTATAAAACTTACAACTTGTGGCTGCAATTGTAATAACTAGGGTTCGGGACTTATAGAACTTATAATCATCAAAATAAGCATTGAAAAAAGCACTTAAATACTTCATTATAAGCATTAGAATAAGCAAATTTTTAATACAATTTTTTTCTATATTATTGTAATTTTTACACTTAAAACAAAACAAATTTCATGTTTTTAAAACTGCACTGGTTAACTTATCTTTTTCCATTATAAAAACAATAAATAAATGAAGACACAAATGACGACAAACGCAACACTGCGAATGACGTAACCGAAACCAACTGAACGCTTATTGTGCTGATCACATCTTGATCGTCAAATAATGTTTATTTAATCTAGAAATTGTGTTTCCATAATACAATGATACACTATTATAGCATTGGTAATTTTAATCGTACTGTGATCAGCAATGACCGGCCTAATTAGTAGATAAGTGAGCAAATACCAGTTTATTATTAGGAATTATGATACAAAGGAGAACAGTTATTTTCAGTTTTAGCTTTACCGTGAACAAAAAACAAATAAAAAAACAGAAATTAAATAAAATGTCTAGGTTTTTGTCAGTGGCACATTATAATTAAGCAAAGGTATGCAAATAAGCAAAAATTAACAGAAAAACTAGAAAAAAGAGATTTGTATAAGAACAATTGAAATAAGCTAAAGAAAGCAATTTCAAATTTCATATTTTAAATAATTAAAACATGATATGAGTTTCCATTGCACTCTGCTAGATTTTATGTCAAGCCAAAAAAATAAGTAAATGCTTGAAATCCCGAACCATGGTAATAACAGTTTTGATCATTTAAGTTCTGGATTAATAAAAATGTTTTGCTGTAGTATATTATAATAATTAATAATATATATTAAAACGATTTATTAGTAAGAATAGATTTGTCTTAGTTTTTAAATAAAACTATGATAAACTTAAAATAATTATTATATTATTTATCTTATATACATTGAATGTAATAAACAAATTATTATTATTAAATACTAACTTTAAATTTAATCAGTGAATCCGGAGAAGAACAAGACTCCACCGTTTCTTTTGATTTACTTTTTGGGAAATACGAAAATAAAGTACCATCGCGTTTATTTCCACTCGTTGTCTTAAATAATATTATTTAACGAGAAAATATAAACACAGTAAATTTGTAAAATATAAGATTTAATAAGCAGACGTACGTGTACTTTTGTGGAATTACAAATGTACAATATCGTTTTGCATAGAAAAAAAAAACACAATACAGGGAACCTCGATTAACAATACTAAGGAAAATGTTGACTTCCATGACGTGAATTTAATCCGTCGTTGGTAAGATTTTCTCACTGCGATATTATTTTGGTCACCACTGTCTTATATCGGTTTATAGCCTGGTGGTAATGGTATACCTTATCAGATACATTTAATCTAAAAATAGATGGACATTAACCGAAATTGTAATCGGTTATCTATTGTCGGTACCCGTCCAACGTTACGGGTTACGAAAAATCAGAAGTGAAGTAAGGGAGATCATTTCAAACCGCAAAATACAAAGACTCAAATACTTCATATTTCAAGTTCTGATATACTTTATAACGCGACAATGTACATATATTACAACATTGTACACACGCATACATTTAAGATATAATATTATACATTATTTGTAATTCGTTAAATAAAGTCTCCGTTAACCGTGGTTTTCATTTATCCGTTCGACCCAACCAAATTGTAAATATATTGAAAATAATTGTATAATTAACTGCTAACTGTCAAATTACCTTCACTGGAAGATTTCTTTACTCCATTATTCATGACATAAAATCATTTATTACTTACACTCATTGTTCAAGATGTAACGGATTGTAGAAATACATGTTATACAAAATTTGTATTGCATTTTTAACAAATTAATTTACTTAATTAAACATTTATACATAATATGTATATTTATAGAGATACAATATAATATATTATATTATACTGTACCTCTATGACAACCTTAATAAAATAGGTATATCTTTGTGTCTTCTTTGATTTTTTAACTAAAATAACTTATTATGTTATATGTTGGTATAAATTAATTTCAATTTCTTAGAAATACTTGATTATATTGCTGGATATATTGTCAAAAACATGTGCAAAAATGTTGTGTGTCCTTACTGTATAGATTTATTATTTTAATAGGTGATAATACAGATCATAGCTATGCAGAAAGTTTAAATTTTACACCTTTTGTAAATCTAGGTAAATTAAAAACTGTTTGATTAGTCATATCAAGAGCTAAAAAAATCTTTTCAAACTGTTGTTATTAATAAAAACACATATCACTGTCATGTTCGCAAAAACTAATACATTAACTAAAAGAATTCTATTTTTTTCCCCCAATTTACATCACATTACATTAATGTTGATATTGGTTCACCAAATCATGAGTATAGCCTCTTCACTGCACTTAGTCAAGGTTTTGTTAATTTAAGAATACACCATTATGCTAAAGAAATAAATTCTAAATAATTTTTTAAAAATAAATCATCATTAAGGCAAAAATTAATGAATCTTTAATTCCCAACAAACTTCAGACTAAGGACAACCAGCTAACAACTATGGTATAATTTTTAACCCTTGGAATATTTTATTACTCTAAATAATGTTATGCATAAATTATGCATTATTTTTCATAATCAAATGATTAAGTTCATTAAATATACATTATTAGACTTGTACAATATGTTATTGTATTAACATTTGGGAAAAAGATAAATTAATGATATCAATTTCTAAACTCAATCAATACATACACCATCACATAAGTTTTTCAGAACTTATTGTAGTTGCTCTTAGTGTTATACACTTGTTATTCTTATTATTTACATTTTTTTTGTTTAGAAAAAAATAATAACTTTATTATAATATTATATTGTATACTCTACTACATTACATTAATGTTTAATTATATACAGGCATTTAATGTGATTGTCAACATTAATATAAAACAAAATTGTATTGTATATATAAAACATTAATTTGTACCTAGTACAGTGGGTTAAACATTTTTAATAAGGGGGACCACTTGTTTTGTGTAACAATCATCGAGGTATATAAACTATATAGTACGCAATACATATACTTTGGCCATCGAGAGAACGTTACTCCATTGCGCATTTAAATGAACGAACTCTGCGGTTTCGTGCTCACAAATTTGTCTCTTTCTACTCACTCACGATCGGCAGCCAGCGTTTGGGCGTGGGAATACACGAGTTTTGGTCACCGACAAGTAGCGCTCTGTCGATGGCCACAGTATAGTTTAAAACTTTTTGGAAATAAATAATACCTAGTACCGGTTAATATATACGTTAAAAAACGGTTTTAAAACACGACAAAATATATACGCTGCAGTCGGCTCACGGTATTTTTTTGCCCTGCAGCGGTGGGAGGAAATGAACGAATGCGTTGGCTCGTTTTTCGTTACGCAATTCTTGTGATGTGCGGTGCGCGCTCCAGTGTGGTTTATATACCTCGATGACCATTATATATTCCAACAAAATTATAATTCGATAATAGATAACAAGTTTTGATGGTAACGAAATGGTTTGGAATGCTCATCGGGTTATCATTGCGTCCAACACTCCTCCGTTGCTCGTACCACTGCCTCTCCAAGGTTTATGGACATAAACGCGTACCCTCTCCATCTGCTGCCTAATAACATTTCGAAATATACGATTTTAAATATGAATTTTTTTTATTACCGTGCAGCGCACCACGTGCTCAGATCACATCCAAATAAAACTATTAATCAATCGAATATAATTAATAAAAATTATTATAATTCTCACCTCAGCAATGTGTAAATCAAGTATTTCAGAAGTGGTAATTAGTGGCAGGAGCGGGCAGCGATGGGACCGAAAGCATATCCGACATATCCTCTTTCAGCGCGGCCCAATTGGTATTTTTTTCGAAGAATTCTTTTGGTAATTTCGTTGCCAGTCCCATTCCGCACAATAACCTGACCGAAAACCGCTTCGTACGGATTCATCTTAATAGCATGATGGTATGTGATGTTAGAACGACCACTGGTACAAAGTCGAATCCGTAGCTCCACGTGACAATATTGTCGACCCGCATCCAAGTTACAACTCTATTCCGTTTAAGTATATCCGGTTTTGCGCATGCGTACTGAGCCGCCGGACGCGCAGAAGCTGATGCTCTGTGATTGGTCGCCGTCCGTCAGCAACCGACGTCAGCGCGCCTAGTCGG
Source organism: Tuberolachnus salignus (assembly GCA_956483605.1). NCBI lineage: Eukaryota > Metazoa > Arthropoda > Insecta > Hemiptera > Aphididae > Tuberolachnus > Tuberolachnus salignus. Next base: position 37,217,937 of record OY101434.1, read on the forward strand.
TAACGTTTATGGGAGACGATGCGTGGCGGTGACCGGTTTTCGTCGGTCGAATGGGTAAACTTAAATAGAATAAAGCATCGGTCGGTTCCCAACCTTTTAACATCCGCACACACAATATTTTTCACATACCGCTTGAACCAAATCATTTTGTTTTTGTTTTACTTATCAAAAAATAATATGCATACGTTGTATTACATATTATATTTTTTTTTTTTTTTTAAAAATGTTTATTTACAATCTATATTTAATATAATACAATAAGTAAATTTGAGTAATTAGAATTTTTGACACGAGTTCGCGTGATAAGAGAAAATATCCAATGGTATTACTCTTCAGACATATTATATGAAGCCTTTTTATTGTTACAACTTTTTGTTTTCGCCAATCAAATAATGTCTTCGTGTACCACCATCGGCGTAACTAGGGGGCTTCCCGATAAACGTTTGTAATATTTTTTCCTTCCTGGTTAAAACTTCAAGTCCAAATACTTCATGGGTTCATTGTGTAGATTAATAATTAATAATAATTAATGATGGATTTTTATGAATTTTGTTTGTCTGGGAATCCTCTAGCCCCTGTAATTGATAAATCCCAGTTACGCCCACGACCTTTTCGCGTACCACACAGGTTAGGAACCGTTGGCATAGGCTTTAGCGAATCCTTCAGCGCATAATTCAGCCTCTTTCTACGGACTCCTATCTTTGTGGGTAACGTGGCCGACCATTTACTAGTATGAAGTCTGGCCATATCGAAGCTAATTCTGTTATTTTATCTGCAGTGAATTTACGACCATTATCAGACTGTAGAACGTTAGGGGCACCAAAAGTAAAAAAAAATATGTGTAATAATTCTCAGTGGTCGATAAAATGAAAACTTAGTTAAGTGGTCTTTGTAATGAAGAATGTACTCACCACTAGATAAACTCTGAAAGTCGACAAGGTCCACCACTTGCCCTCGTTCCTTCAGACACGAAGCTAAAATAGGCCGCACAACAGCGCCTTTTTTTTTTTTTTTTTTTGATTTCTCCGTACACCTATTGCAATTGACAATGAAATTGTTCACAGCAGCCATTGGAGAAGTAGTGTTCCTTTATTTTCTTGTGCGTTTTCGTCTCCCCCTTTATGTCCACTGGCCACATGAATGTCCCGATACTATTAGTGAAATTATCAAGTACCGCCAGAATTCCGTTATCGCGCTTCCGCATATTCGTCGAACGCCAGCTATCCTCAATTAATACGAATTTATTAAGACCATAATAATACCGGCTATCTTTTTTTTTTTTTTGGTGGTAAGATTATAAATATTTGTTAATATTTTAATTGTTTGCACCTCCTCCTTGAACCGTCCATTGACGGTCGATTGATAATTAATAACGTAACAAATAACACATATTCTAAAACCACCATTCACCGCGTAAAACGAACGAACCGACTGAACATTATGTAATATAGATTGTAGGTATATTATTTTATTTAGATTATAAAAAAACCATAAATAATAAGATAAAATATTTTATTTTTAAATTACACGGGGGGGGGGACTACCTTATTATTATTATACACAGTTCAAGTAAGGCTAAGTTCACATGAAGAGCGTTTTGAGTCAGTGTTCACATGAATTAAAAATTTTACGCGTTAAGCGCGCGTATAACTATAGTCAGTTGTGTTTTTTATTCCGGCGAAGATGGACGTAGCAGAAGCTGTATGCTTATGGACCTTATATAGACGAATGCAGCGTCGTAGGCATAAAAAAAAGGAAACGTAGGTATTGAATTCATCCACTTTTAAGTGATAAACAGCATAGTAGCTATGTAGTTGCAAAGGAATTAACCGCCGACGTGGGTAAATTCCAAAGTTTCTACAGAATGTCTCAAGTTGCTTTTCATCATTTAGTGAAGTTAGTTGTACCACATATAACAAAGAAAAATACTAACTGGAGAACGGCTTTGGAAGCAGAAGAAAAACTCATAATAACATTCGAAACGTCGATAACGTTTCCATTTATGGGATTTTATTATGGGGATTATTACGTCGTATATAAACACTATTAAATTAGTACGATAGTATTTAGTATTGTCACTATGCTGTATATACTACTATGGTGTATAATACTAAAATATGATAAATATAACATAAATAACATGGACATACAAAATTTATAATAATATAATATTAATTATATTATTATTATTATTATTATTTATTTATAATTTATACGAAACTTTATTGTTGAAACCAAAATTAAAAGTTTCACGAAACCGTGGTTGCGCAACTATGAGCAATTTTTGTTTCACGAAACTCAGTGTGCGTATCTATTTGATTTTCAATTGAATGGTTTCATGAAACTAAAGTTTCACATTTCATGAAATTAGTTTCTTAAAACTAGTTTCTTCAGTGTGCAGCCCGCCGAAAATACAATTTATATGATTGTTAAAATATTTTTAAATTCTTGTCGCGCATATTACTTGTGTACCATCAACAAATTTTGTATTGTCGAACTCTTGCAGTAAAAAGGCTGCCTATAATTCATGAAATCGACAAAACAATTCTGCCGATTTTGTGAATAAAACACATATACCGCACAAAATAATACGACACAGTGTTGATGGGCCACTTATAGGTGGGAAGTTGGGATGTAGAGGTGAATTTAATTTATATCTGAATACAACAATGAATCATTGCCAACGGAAAACAATTCTGACCGAAGTTCATTAATCATGATTTGAAATGCCGTATAATTTTTAAGATTTCCATCAAAATTTATACATAACACAAATATTACATTTCCTTCAAATTTTTTGTACAAGTTTTCTACCAAAAATCTTATTCAAATTTTCAAGTGTTCCCCACTTTTTAATGTTCTTTAAAGCTTTCCTAACAATTACGAAAAACCAGGAAAATTGACTGCAATCATTTTTCTTTTTGTTGTAACGGTTAAAAACAATCGTAGATAAATTAAATGTTTACTGAATATTAATATTAGCCTTTTCTAAGGGTAGAGCGATTTACAAGTCACTACTTTTCATTACTTAGTTGTAAAAAAAAAAAAAAAAAATAATAAACTTATGATTGAAATTATTTTCTTCTGGATGAAGCTTAGCTTTATTCAATATACCAAGTTTTACAATAATATTTTCCTTTTTTTATATATCAATATAGTTATGATTTGCATAGTTTTTATTCTTATTTTTATTAAATTCAATCCATTATCCATGTAATATTTAATAGGTATCAGGTATTAAATTCAAATTATTTACAGGAATAACAATTATAATGAAAAAAAAATATCAATAATTAAAAAAACTATATTCATAGTATTTAAGGAGCTTTTGGAAAATATTTTTTTTTATTTTCAAAATTAAATACACAATTTATACAAATAAATGCACAATAAGTGTATAAGATAGAGAAGTGTATAGACCTATAGTGTATAGACTATATAACATAAATTTGTTTGAATAAGAAGCCACCAATTAATGACACTTAGCTAGGCATAAATATTATTTATTGATATATTTTTATTTTAAATGGTCACGACATCATTTCCTTTTGAGTCTGCGTTGTGGATTTTCAGGAAGTGTCAAGGTATGTAACTCCCTAATTAGTGGGTTGGGGTGATTTTCTAGTTTGACAAAAAACCGATTGTAAAATAATTCCGCTTCCGCTATAACCGGTTTGATACCTAGATCTTTGTGGAGAGTTAAATTAGAAACAAAGAAGGGAGCGTTAGTAATTTTTCTTAAAGTAATATTCTGAAAGACTTGAATTTTATTTAAATTAGATTTTTTTGCCGATCCCCAGTGTTGTATTCCATAGTCCATTTAGGCTTTAGGAGAGTTTTGTATATTAATAGTTTGGTTTTTCAACTAGTATATTTATTTTTTAATAATAACGTTTTTAGTGATCTAAATCGAGCGTTAAGGATCAATCTTTTAGTTTTAATATGTTTGTTCCAGGTTAATTTTTGGTCAAGAATTAAATCTAAATATTTAACGGCATCGAGGGGTGGGTTAGGTATATTATTGACCAAAACATTTGGGCAAAGACCGTGTCTAAGAGTAAAAGTTGGATGGGCAGATTTACTGTGATTAACTTTAATGCGCCATTTTTCATACCATTCAGAACATAAATTAAAATCACTGTCTATTACAAACGGTAGTCTCTGGAAAGAAACCAAGCGTATATTAAAATATAAAACTCCTTCGTGTCCACTAAAAAATGCCGACAATACTTTAGCTATTACAGACAAATAAAAAGCCATGGTATTTTAATCTCATCTATCTGAAACCTTTAAACCACATAATGACATCCGTATCCCTCAGCATATAGAAAATGTTAAAAGATATCTAAACTCTCCATTTCCACATGCTCCCCCATAAAATACTTTACACCCAATGAAGTTAAAAATATGATAATTAAGTATTCTTGTAAGAAATCTCAAGGCTTCGACCTGATAACAGCAGAAGTCGCTAGATGGCTGCCAAAAAAGGCTATAGTGCTTCTAACCTACATATATAACACAATCTTAAGACTGTCATATTTTTCACTTATCTGGAAATTTTCACAAATAATAATGTTTTCCAAGCCAGAAAAATCACCGGATATCCCGACTTCATATAGACCCATTAGTCTCTTACCCTTCCTGTCAAAAATCCGTGAGAGACTAATTCTTTAACGCTTATCTCCTCATTTATGCACAAACAATATACTCCTGGCCGCACAATTTGGCTTTAGAGCTAAACATAGCACGATACACCAAGTTCACAGATTAGTTGATGTTATAAGCACACCTCTGGAAAAAAAATGTTACTGCATAGCTGTCTTCTTAGACATTTCTCAGGCCTTCTGTTTAAACTTCGGAAACTTTTACCTACACTGCTCTTTTTTTAAATTAATTTTTACCTTACGGATCACCACTTTCAAATATATTGCGGCTCATTAAAGTCTGACATAACTTCAATTAACGCCAGTGTACCTTAAGGAGCTATCCTCTCACCCTTACTGTTTAACATATATGCCTCTGATCAGCCCACAACTCCAAATACCACAATTGCAGACTATGCCGATGATAAAGAAATTTTTTCAATTCATAACAAACCAATTATAGCCTCTGCTAATTTACAATTTCATCGAGATCTGCATCTAAATGGAAAATATTAAAAATAATTTCCTAAATGCTACTACTTGATTAAAATTAAAATATATTTTAGGTTCTATATTAGAAAGTGTAAAACAGGTCTGAAGTTTGAACAAATTGTTATTATTTTATTTGATTAAAAAATTACCTACAGTTAACATAATAATAAAATATATAATATACATTAATAAATACAAAGTGGTATGTAACAATAAGTATATAAAGTGATGTCCATAATCGGGTATCACGACAACGCGACAAATACATTTGCAATCAGTAGAAGAATAATTATCACCCAAAGTCCTGAAAATATATAATAATATTATTTATTTTCTTTTACAATTTATTATCAAATAACTGCTATAATATACCTCGAGTGGAATCTTTTTTTAATATCTGAACAACTTCTTTGGTTTCATGTTCTAATCCAACAGTTGTTTTATCCATTTTCACCAGCAAATCATCAACTAGTTCTGTATTACAATATGATTTTTAGTATTACTTTGCAAATTAATTTATATTAAACTAACCATTCTGTAGATCAACTTCACTACTTATGGTGATAGCTATATTTTTTTGTCTTGACACAATTGATGCTAGTTCATTCAACCCATCGTCTTGTTCTACAAAAATTAAATCTTAACTATATAACGTATACTTTTAAAATATTTTTAAACTTTACCTTTCAGTAAATATTGTTGTTGTTGTTTTATATTTCTATTCATTAACGGTTTTTTAACATCATCATCTTCATCACTATCTAGCCAATCGGAAATTGACTTTTCAGTCCATTTGGCTCTCATTTTAGTAGTACTTGGTCTCATCAATTCCTGATGTTCTTCTTTGATAATGTTTCTGAAAGAAACATAAACAATACATTATATATAAAACAATTATTTTTAAATGTTTATTAGATTACCTGCTTTGAAAACGTTGGTTTACTGAAATGTTTCTTGTCTGAAGTAACTGGACCATAAGGTTACGCTGTTCCAATTCAATGAATGAACTATTAAGTGACATAGGTAACTCAGAAAAATTCAACAAAATATCTCATTGAAATATAAAATGTTAGGCTTTATAATGTATGATGTTTACTGCAAATTGTGATTCACTAGTTATTACAGTAATTTTGCTGCATTCAATTTACCAAATCGTACAGATATTAGGTATTCTTAAATATATATATATATATTTACAAGGTGTCTCACCGTGTTTTTCCAATATGAATTTCTCTGTTAATATTCAAATTAATTTTTTTAACCAGAATTAGTGTCAGGAAGACACTCATTTAGAGTAAAATTGTTTTATATATAGTATCCAGCTTTTTTTTTAAAACAATTTTATGTAAGTATTTATTATTATTATTTTTAAACCTAACCCTTTAAGTTACTTAAAAAAAAAAAAAAAAAACAGAATTGTGGTCCCAAGAAAAATATTATGACTACGAAACGAACAAACAACATTTTAACAGGTAGTTCTAATAATACACCACTATTGACAAAAAATTAATTTTTCTTTTTTTGATGGCTATCTAATTTTTACAATATTGTCTGAGAGTTTAATATATAAATACCAAATAGGGAAACAAAATTGTATTATTTATTAGAACTAAAAATTCAGTATTAAAAATATTCTCATGTCACTCCAAACGTTAAATATTAATGAATAATAAATTGTAGTGTTAATATTTATACATTCAAATTTTGAGAAAAGTTTAAATTATAGAATGATATTGAACCCAAGTTTTAAACCAAAAAATTGAAAATTTTTTTTTGTTAAAATGAAATCGTTATTAATATAATAATTAACTTAAATTTGGTTTAAGAAAAAATCATAAATACAAAAAATTGATCGGTTCACTCTGTAAAATTTGATTTATTTACGAATAATTATTTTAGTAACTATATAATCTAAACAAACCCTGCTTGTAAAAACTATACCTATTACTAATAAAAGAAACAAATAATTTATTATTATGATATTACAAATTTGGTGCGGTAAATCATTAGATTAGGTTTTAAAATATATGATAGCCATAATAAGCAAAGGATACATGTTGTTAGATGCAGCAATTTTTTTGAGATTATTAGACAACTGTAGGACTTCATCTTTAAATTGCTTAAGTCTAAGTTGAATTTGTAATGAATATGACCGATATTTGGCAGAAGACATCGGCTCCAACGTTCGTAAATCTAATAATTCTTCGATTTCCAAGTACAGTCTATCACATGATTCATATTCCAGTTTCCTGGAAAAACATAGCATTTATATTTATTTTTTATTTTTAGTTGTAAAATAGTATTATAGAGAAAATTTTAAATCTCTAAGAGCTCTTAAAACATAAAACGTTTAAATCTACAATCTTATAACCCGATGAGTCAAATTTCCACTATTGAGAGGAATTCACAAAGGATTCACTGTACGTCATATTCATTTTTTTTTAATAGTGCAAAAACTATATTGCTACTATTGCTTCTGAACTAAAATGATTTTTGTCAGAATTTAAAGTTTTATTGAAATATCATAATCTTTTGGTGATAGCACTGGTAGCCATTCAAAATGTAATATAATGACTAGTACGGACTACGGCTTAAGATATCCTTAATTGTGTACGAACACAAAACTGATTAAAATTAATCCGTCACGTCGGATATCAAAATCATACCATTACTGTCAGCGGCGGATTTCACAGTCATTTAGTTGGCAAATGCTGACGGGGCCCCTCTCCTATATTTTGTACTAAATGTATCTAAATTATATAGTTAATTATTTTCAACTTTTACCATAAAAAAAAAAAAAAAATACAATTTATATTGCACACCGTAATATCATTTACCGCAGTATATGTTACCAATACATTTTGTATGGATTTGCCATACTTTATTCGAACCCTTAAATCCGCAACTGATTACTGTTGTTTTCTTACCACGCTTCCTTGTCGATGTAAACGAGAGCCATGACGAAAATAATTTGTCTTCATCGACGGTCTTCTTGAGTGTAAACACAAAGGAACGGGAAAACGGCAAGATACACAACATAAATAATAATAGTCCAAAATGATCATGCGATACGTTATCACTTATCAGTGCAGTTGTGATGATTGTGTGATAAGAAGCAGCTGTTTTAGTCCGTGACCGTTATCAGCTGTTGCCTCCTATCGATCCGCTCGAGAACGGCCTGCCACCGCTTCCCCACTCCCTCGACGCCGCAGTACCGATCAATTATTATCAAGAATTGTTTTATTTTTTTTTTTTTACCGACCTGCCGCCGTGCCACGCCGCCGCCGTCATAAGACTTTAGTGTTGTTTCTCACACCAAACGTCGTTCTTCGCCTGCGTCGCCAACACGGGGCTCATTGTCCGGGTACATTCACTTTTCTTGTATCTACTCTTTTTTTTTTTTTTTTTCTACTACGCGTATTATCCCGACCGACGTGTCCGTCCGCGGGTCATGTGTATTATTATACACGACACGAGTGTAAACAATAATTTCGGTAGGTAAAATAAAATGCTGGACGACAATATGTCAGTTTCGTCGAGTGCCGCCGCCGCTCCAACGCGCGATACACGCGAAATGGAATAGTAAACGAAGACAAACGAATACTCGCCGCAACGATTGCCGTAATAATATAATATACTATAGCCGACCGTACAGATCGTCCGCGACACAACACTGGCTAACAGGTAAATGATTCGAGTATCGCAGCAACGTCCAATAAATTGTTGAAATTCGTTAAATTCCTAATGGTTCTCGATGCCCGCCGTGCCGGCAGTGTGTTGCATGTATCGCCCACATTTGTTACCTATCGCCACTGGCTGCGATTACCTACCATAAACAACTTGGACATAAGATATACGAGCTCGATTTCCAACGTCGTTGTCGTGTTTGCCCTCTTTAACTGGTTCTCGGGCCCTCGTTTTAACCATTAGAAATTTGTACGGCTCGCGGTCTTCTTCTGAGACCGACGTTCAATCGTTTATTACTACTTATGTCGGTTTGTCAATCAATGGCTTTGGTTCATCATTTAAAACCCAATCTTCTTTCTATACTATAACCGAAGACCCATTAACTATACGCGGGCAGTTCGACCGCGGATAGTCTCTTCAAGTTATTTTTAATAATTTCAATTTATCCAATTGTTAATGTTTTAGACAAGTAATACAGTTGGTACTTCTTTATTGGTATTGTGACAAACGCAAGACCGTACAATATATTATGTTTATTTTTAACTACAGTTTAACACTTTACGACCGAAAGTTTTATTAGGTGCACGTTTCCTGAGAATGAGTTAACGAATTTCACCATGCTATATTCTCCTGATTCATTACAAATCCGTGTTGTTATATGATTAGATTTTGTTTTCGAATTTGATGTAATAGGTAGACAAATGTATAATTATTAATTGTGTGATGTTCAAAACTATAATAATTTGTTTTTTTATTTGATCCAAACCACCTATTATTCAATTAACATTTCTTTGCATGAGCTTTCTATATCCTGTTAGCTATTATGTAATAGGAATACACTATCAATTAGTTTTAGGTATTTATTATAGTTCCTTGAAATTGATTGGGCGTCTTTATTTGTTGAGTACCATGATTATTACATATACGATAAACTTAATTCAATTATCATGTATCTACTCAAATTTCATTTGTTATTGTAGTTATTACTGTAAGATAAACATAAATCTAACTTCTGAATAAATGCTACTTAGAGGTAGTATTTGTATGTTGTTTTTTAATGTGCCCAAAATCGTCATTGTCGTACAGGTAGGTACCTAAACATGTAGGTACTTAATTAATTACTTATCTATAAAATAACATAAAAATCAGTAATTGAGTAAAACTTTCCTATTTTTATATTTTGTACATTATTTACTGTGATGATATTATCATATAATTTTTAATATTATATTTTATTACATTATACTACTCTTATAGTAGCTACATTGTATTTTGTAATGTATTGTTAAATTTTATTAGTCATTAAGCCATTTTAATAATTTAGATTTATCTGTCATACATTAAAATTGGCATCGATCGACCGGACAACAGCACACACTATCATCCATGCCTACATCCATCTAACCTATATATACATGTCCGATTTCCCCCTCGGCGCTCATTTATTCACCGGCTCCCACACTCACTTATTCTCTTTCACGGATATCCGCTACGACTGGCAGACGTGTCCGGAAACTGGCTCAATCGGCGATTTTATCATACTCCTCGTGTGTGCTCTTATGTCGCATATATACTAAATATGTTCAAGTATTTAAAAAAAAGGTGTTAATTGTTTATTAATTCTATACATACAATATTTGCAAATCTATTCATACACATGTAGAAAGTCATAAGAATTTATATGGTCAGTGGGGTTTACGTATTTTATCATCTTTGTCTCCGTCATTACATTTACTCTCCCATTATAAGTCTTTTATTTTATTTTACTTATTACATTACATGTATGTATAGGTGTCTTGATCGTATTACTTTGATTTCTTTGGTATTTATTAGGTACCTAAATAATAGAAGCTTTAATAAAACCAAAGCAGGTCACTTTAATCACTTGTTTATTTTCAATTTGTATTATTATTACTTCAATTTGTACCGCAATTGTATAAAATATCATTTAACTAATCAATTTGTATGAAAAACTCATAAATTAATTTTTATTGTTTCAATATTTAAACTATTCTGGTTGTTTTATAAATTATATTATCGCATTTGTGCTACTACTCTAATAATTGCACGTTTAAAGCAATAGACAATAGTTATTTCCATTTAAAATTATTTACTTTTGTAATTAAATGAGAAATAAATTATGTAGATATCCATTTTATTTTATTAACATATAGATAGTTATAATGAAACAGATATATTGATAAGAGACATAAAAATGCTTGTCAACAAAATATCTATTTGAATTGCAATTTATTGATTATTAATATTTTATCTGAACTTGTAACATCAAAACAAGTGAAAATTTGTAATATTCAAAGTAGTTTTATCAATACAATACAATACAATAATAATAAATTCAAAATCTGACTAGAAAAATCATTAATGTTAGCATTTTTTTTTTTAAAGGTATGTCCTTATTAAAAACTATTCTATAGCCACTCCAGCTAACAAGTTAATACTTATTGTTATTATAGAATGGGAACTTAAATACTATAATTTAATGCTATGGTTTCAGGTGACTTCATTAGAAATTTAACTAAACTCAATTTTATTTTAACGTTCTATCAAATGTATTTAAGATTAATAATTAAAAATTTATACTCTAATGAAAACCTATAAATTATGAAACTGTGTCCATAAATGAATACTTTTTTATATAATGAAAAATTAAATAATTGATAAATCCACTGAAGATTATAATATAAGTTGGTCAATAATACTATTACCTAATTGTCTTGTAGAACTTGTGTACAAATAATGATAATAGGTATTTATTTTTTTTCATTTTAGAATGGCATCAGATAATACTGATATGACAAATGATAATATTGAAATCATTACTCCAGGAGTTGTGCAAACACCGTCTAATCCAATATTTTTACAAACAACTGCCGCACAAGTGATTGCTGGTCTATTCGTTTGGACTGCCGTATTTGTTACATGCCAACAGGTAAAATAATATTCAGATTAGCATTAGTTCATTAGGTAAAAGTCGTTAAGAATGTTTTTGTAAGGTGTTGTAAGCCTAACTTAACCTCCTCAGATTGTACCGAAGGACAAATTGATGTTTTTTTCCCGATGTTGTTTGTGTACACCTAATGGGAATTGAACTATTATTATAAGTCTATACTTTACAACATATTAAACGTGTAGGTTGTTTGTCTGGTATAACCTATGAAATATGTTTCAATTTAATACAGCCTTAAAGAAAATTGATTATTAAAAATAATTTACAGTGCCTTTTAAATAAAAAAAAGACAGATTAATTCGCACCACGATGGGCCACTGTTGTAAGTAGGAAATCGGGAGGGTAAGATTTAGAGAGGAATTTAATTTTATATCTGTGCACAACAATAGTCGCAACAAACAAAGTTTGTGTTTAATCGTGTTTTGAAATACGATTTATATAGAAATTTACACATTGAACGCGCATATAAAATAAAATTATTACATTACGCTCAACTCTTCTTTTTTACCCTTAAATACAATTTATGAAGAATCTTGTGTCAATTTTTTGTGCATTTCTACTGGGTTAGAACAATTTTATTCATATTAATAGTAAATATAAATCTAAACTTAAATCGCCGATAACATTTGAATACGTACAAAACAAAAAAAAAAAATCATTTAACAACTCTCAAAGACCGCCGGAATATTTTGAAAATTGTACCACGCGTAGAAAGTGATCAGTGCAAGTAGTGTAATTATTTGGACATAATTATTTTCTGATGTTAGGTTAGTCACATTACAAAATATATTATTGTTTCCTGTTTTTAAAATAACGTTGGCAATCTGTTTTTTTTTTTTTACATTTATATAGGAAAATAGATTTAAGATAATTCAAAATGGTAAATATTATGATGATAAAGGAAAATATTTTGTTGACAATTTATGAACACATATCTCTATTTAACTCGAGTGTTCGCATTACTGTCCGATTGTATCAATAAATCGATTTTAATTATAAGTAATAAAACTTAATTAGATATTATAATTTATCAAGCCTATATTTCGGTTGATTTCTTTTAAAAATATTTCGAATTTGTAGGCGATTTGAGCAGTCTGTATTTTTTTTATTAACTATTAATACGATGTGGACGGCGGGGGGCCTCCATAATTTTTTCTCATACACGGCCCTGCGTTTGTTTGATACAATTTTTTTTTTGGTAGACTCCATTATTATGATACTATTTGATGTAAATGTGACTAAATAATAATAATAATTTTGGCGTGTCAAATCATAGTAATGACCAAGGTTTTAAGTATCGACTGTCAAGGTGAATACTGATGGCTTTGAATCCTTTCTTTGTTCATGACATTATTCGCAATGTATTATTTTGTTCTTAGTGATAATAAAACCGCATTGGGCGTTTAACCAACGTCTAAATATTGTTGGTTTTGTGCGTATTAACATTGAAGAAAAATCATAAAATGAAAAAAAAAAAATTGAACTGTTTTTAGGTGGACTATAAGTAGGTACAGTTATTTTATTATTCGGACAGTAATAGTCGTAAACGATTAGTCGTGGGAAATAAAGTTACGGTTATCATTGCTATAAAATATTGTAAGACTCTATTATAATATTAAACGGGGCAATACAAAGAAAATTAAATTTCATCCGATCAATATTATAATTGTAACAATAAATATCACTTAAGAAGTCTTAAACAGCGTAATATGGACAATTTGATTCTCTCGTCGTTGTGCCCAACATTCAGGGGCGGTCCTTATTGTATAGGCGAAGAGTAATTTTTTTTTAGATTTTCCATAGGGCGGCCGCCCTCGGAATATGTTCAAAACTATACACGAATAATTTGTGTTAAGTATCATTGGTGAATCTAAAATATTACCCTAGGGAAATAGTTCACGTCTACCGTTGTAAACAGACCATTATATAATTATTATTGTGTATTCCGTTCGCTATGTATTAATATCGCCTGCGTGTTACTTTAGCGTTTACCGCGGTAATTAAGACGTTTCCGAAAGAAAGAAAAAAACGAAAGTTCCGAGAGAAAACCGTTTTTTTGCGGGCTTTCAAATCCAGAAACAATCAAAGTGCGAGAATACGAATTTCTCGTAGAGAAACTTTATAACAATAACGAACGTTATTATAATGTTCTGGGAGTGGAAATTGCAACGGGAGAACGAAATTAATAATAGATTATTTTCATACGGTCGCCGCTATTAAAACGCATAAATTATTCGCGTGATAGTCACCACTTGTAGGCGTCGTCGCTCCCGACGAATCTGAATAATAATTATTGCTCCTCGACGAGAAACCGCAGTCTAAAAATAAAAACAATTTCGATTTCAGAAATTATCGTTTTCGAATGAAAAAATAGAAATACGTGTTACGACGTATTTCTATTGGTACCCGCCTCCTACTGATGGCTTTTTATTTTTATTTTACATAACGTCGAATAACATGCAAGACGACCGTCTATAATAGTTATCTATACCCAAGTAATGCACATAACCATTTTAGTTGATTATCATTTGTATCGTCGGACAAAAATTAATTTTAAAATTTTCATCGTGGAACTTTTTCCGGTCAGTTAAAACGCTCCAAATTGTTCACGTGGCGCCCTAAAAATTTGCGTAATTTAAATTTGTCTAAATTCTCCAATAGTTGTTCTAAATTATTGAAAAAAAAAAAAACTGACGATAAATGACGGTGAATCGGTTTTGTCGATTTTTGGGGGTTACCTTAGCTACAAAAAAAAAAAAAAAAAAATACCACTTACACTACAATAAACCTTGCCGTTTTACCGAGCTCCGCTTAGAATCGTTTTTTGTTTGCTTTCAGTATATAAACTACATTATCCTCTATCCTATATTCAATTCTAACCTCCTACACTCAACTAGCCAGTCTCCCCGCGTTGCAAAGTATTTGTTTATTGGTTTTTTCCCCCCCGTTCTCTAACGCAATATTAACATGTATTATCATTATCATACGTTCTAAAAAACAATTTCAAGTGACACCATCATATTTTTTACAATTATTATTTCAAAGTATAATTTTTATATTCGAGCGCGAAATGTATACAATAAATGAAATTTACATTAACCATTGTATTTATTTCGTTCGTTTTTATCTTACGCAACCGGGTCAGCCAGTTAGCCCTTCAAATATAACGCTATCGGGGAAACCAAACAAAAATATTACGTTCAAATTTTGTTATTTAATCCGCCCACGAACCTTTTAGAACGTACGTATACTACGAGATAAAAAAAAAAATTGCGTGTTTAAACGACCTGATACAAAATCTCTACGAATCGATATGAATAATACAAGCGAAACGCAGGCGCTAAAATAATATTTGTAACATCGATTAAAACCAAACGATTCTAATAAAAATATTAGAATTGTGTTGAGAATATTATGTTTATGGATGTTGCTTGTGGCTTTTTACAAACAGACTGTTGACGTTTACAATTAATAACTTAACAACTTTTAACAAACAGTTCAATCAGTTTTAATTTTTATATCAAGGGGCATGCGCATAACCCAGTGTTTTGCTCAAAACGTGCTTTATATAGGAAAAAATATAGAGTCTAAAAAGTTGTATCCATATAAATCGGAAAATAGTACGCGAAATGTCGTGATTTTCTGTTTTTTTTTTTTTTTTTTTTTTTACCACCAAATAAAACACTTATATGATGAACCTTATTGTGTCACATTTTCAAGCATTTTTAACAAAATAATTGCATTCACAAAGACTAAAAAAAACTTAATAAAAAAATGTGACGTCTAAAAAGGGTTAATTTAAGTATTCGGTGAAAATCCCAGGCCCCTACGATTATTTTTAACCCAATATTGAAGAGCAATGATTCTGGTAGAAAAGTTGTTAACTAGTAAAATCAATGCATTCCTCGTTATGATCAGAATCTCGAATGAGTTACAAAAAATTGTGAACATTAGTCATATTCAATCTCTAATTATAGCGTTTAGAAGTCCAAGTCTAATGGGCCCCGTTAAAAGATTTCTTTCCAAAAAAAAATAAAAAAATAATCGAAATCGGCTCATTTTACCAGTGACGGACTGGCAACAGTTCGGCTCACGAAGATTTGAATACCTAACGAATTGGCGGCCCTAATAAAATGGGTCTAGATCCATTTTTTTTAAATAACGAACTAACAAATTTAAATCCTTGTGAATTACATTTGTTTAGTTTCGTAATAGAGCTTAACAATTCGATACAACAAGGTTCATCTTAAGGTTAAGTTAGGTGAAAAAATATTATATTTTTGTATAAGCGTTTAACGTTCTGATGCACGATTAAATAAATTCATTAAATACACGGGAAATTGTAAATACTTCAAAATTCGTTAATACACAAATAAATACGATTTTCAATAATTGTATTTATTTAAAACATGGTGACTTAATCACAAAAAAGAAGAAAAAAAGAAATATTTAACCGAGTTGCGCTCAGAATCGTCCGATTGCAACGGTTATTTTATTATTATGTTGGCCTTTCCGACGCGCGTATTCTGCACGGCCGCCGACCCGAGTTGCCCGAGCGACCCGTACCGGCCCAGGGAGCTATTATGTAACTACCTAACTCCCTGCGGGAGTTTTGTCGGTAACACCGCGCGTTTTTAGCAAAAGATTAAATCGCGCGCCGGGTACCTATAAAAAATAAAAAAATAAAAAAATATTAAAAAAATTAAAAAAATTAAAACACTTTATGTTGTAATTTTGTAATAGCACGCGAACGCTCGCAAAGTCCATTGAACTCCGGCGATGATGGACCGAACGGTTGACGTATGGCGTCGTAGCAGTTAAACAGCACATATACAAATATTATTAAGTATTATAATAAAACTTATGAATGACCCTCATGTGTACGTTTGTTAAAAATAAATTACGACGGTACTCGAGTAGCGAAATTTTCACAAAATGTATACCCGTATAATATTAGGCATGCAGAATATAATGAATACCTACGTACGAGTGTATATATAGGTACTGAAAATGATTACCATAAGCGAATATATAGGGGGGTCACTGACTGCGGAGTTGCTATTTTTTTTTTTTTTTTTTTTTTGTGTATATCGTCAACGGTTTAATAGAAAATACATTTGTAAACTATTATTATTATTATTATTATAATAATAAATTATTTTGAGTCTTCGCGCGCGTGATCTCATCGATTGTGATAAAATTGAAACATAAATAATAGTTTTTTATACGTTTATAAACAGTATATAGTAATAAATTGTTTTACGGCGACCGGTGGACTGGTTATTAGGCGATGCCAGCGATATAATAAATCGAAAGAAAAACAAAAACCTTGGTTAATTCCCGATAAATACGGTAGAGACGGACCCGCGAATTTGAGAGCACTCGAATATCGACGATAACAAACGTCGTGATGTGATAACGTTTAAAAATATATATAAAAAAAAAAAAACCACCAACGACCGACGAGTAGTCGTCATTATAGTCCACGGTATAGTATTTTTTTTTTAAAAATTTTTTTATCGATTTGTCGAAGGACTTTTAATCGTTCGGACTATACTTCTATACGTCCCACGCTCGACTACTCGACGTTTTCGAAATGTATTTTTACTTGTTTGTCTGTCGGCGTTGAGCCTCGCGATGCATGCGATTAGTTATAGGTGTACGTGTTCCGTGGGAGTTTTTATTATTATTATTATTATTTTATATATATTTTTTTTTCTTTTCTATACCCGGAACGGTTTCGATTATAATGTACAGTCGTGCTGTGCAAATCAGCAAAATTAATAATACACGTTTTGTATTGTGTAGGTTCGGTCTGTATTATATTTACGTTTCGTTTTTAGCTTTGATGCGGCACGCCGAAAATTACGCGTAGTGACGACGACGACGAAATTTAAAAAAAATAAAAAAAAAAAAATGGGTAAATTTTAATTTACCGTGTCGTTTTTAGCGACGAGTCGAATATAAAGAATGAGAATAGACCGAGAGGGCAGGGGCCGCGGGACGTGACGAGATACAGTCCGGTGGCGCCGAAATCGATTTAAAACTATATTGCAGGATTATTTATATTGTATTCAGCGTCATATCATATACACAAACCAGGAAAAATGTCCTGTTTGTCCACGTTATTACGACAATTACACGGAACATCAATAGTGCCAATTACTACCATCGCCGTTCGTCCGAAACGAGTACGAGTACATCGTGGCGGTAATAATATTCGGGCGTAGGTTTCGGCGCCACTGGACGATGAGAGTTTGGTGGTCGCGATTTCACAAATAATTGTGGGGACAAGAAGGATCCGGTAAGAGAAGACGTGGTCAGATACTTTTGAGGATTTACGACCGAGAATAGCCGACCCCTAATCGATGGGGGGGGGGAAAACGGCTAGAAGGAGGAGGATTGAGGAGGAGAATTGCGCGAGATTTGATGGATCGGCATCCGGGGAAAATAACTAGCGAATCGCGATTTCTTCTCGCGGTCTCCGAAACCACTAATAATGAATCAATATTATATATTTTGATAATTTTACTATGGATAAATAATTTTACCGCGATTTCGATTGTGTTATTATATTTATCGTCGCGTTTTCCAATATAGCTTAGAAAGTTTGAATTCGTCGTACTGCATATAATAATAATAATAATAATAATAATAATAATCATATCCGCCTCGTTTTCGCCATCGATAGACCGTATCGGTAGTAGTAGTAGTAGTAGTAGTAGTAGTATTAGTGTGTATAACGTGTGAAATCTATTTGTATTATTATTGTATATTTTTGTATTACTATTGCCCAGAAAATACCGTGGATAATGAACAAAATGTATCGTTTTCGACATTTTTCAGATATATTATCACCTCCGGTGGAATACGAACCCGGCGGAACAACGATGGATAATCCGAATATTGTTCATAGTGCCCATTTACGCGCTCCACTCGTGGGTCAGTCTGTTGTTCTTCAACAACGAACACTACTACGTGTATTTCTTTACGATCCGGGATTGCTACGAAGGTGCGTCGTATATCCGAAATAATTTATAATCATTTGTTTACCGTACAAAATAAACAATCGTCGTGTGTTCTCCGTTGCAGCTTTCGTGATATACAATTTTATGAGTCTGTGCTACGAATACTTGGGCGGCGAGGGGAACATCATGAGCGAAATCCGCGGGAAACCCATTCAGTAAGTGCGGGTGTGGCCAACTTTTTTTTTGTATATATACCTATTAAAACACCGTGGCGTTTGCAAATCCTACAGCTCACGCTCCCGCCGGACGGGTATTCAAATATTCGTATTTGAATGCGAACAAAAAAAAAAAAAAAGAAAATAATATAAATTTGCACGACTTTAACCTGATTTTTAACGATCGCGCGTTTGTCGTATTATTATTATTATTATTAGGTCTAGCTGGCAGTACGGGACGTGTTGTTTGACGGGACGTACGTACACAATCGGTTTCCTGCGTTTCTGCAAGCAGGCGACTCTGCAGTTTTGCTTGGTGAAACCTGCGATGGCGTTCGTCATTATATTTCTACAGTACGTCGGACATTACCACGACGGCGATTGGAGGTAAAAATTAAACGCCCACTACTGTATAATAATTTTATTATCGTATCGTACAAACGAGTTGTTGTACCACACGTCACTTCAAATGTCCGTGTTAATTACACAAGAAACACGACGGGACGTCGTAGTATCTAATTATAATGAATCGATGTAAACCGTTAAGTTTATTTCCCATTTTTGGACGCGTGTTGACAAAATGTTCAATGTAACCCCCCCGAGACACTCAAACGACATTTTACCCGATAGTCGAATATCGTCGTTCCGCACTCGCTGGAGCAGCATCTCTTCTGACTGTTTCAATAGCCGCAATTATTATTATATTCGCGGTTTTTAAATGTCTCAATGTTTGTTAGCCGGCAATGATGGTCGAGAAAAACGGTATCTCTACATTAGAGGTACCTTCATAGAACAAACAAATCACAGGGGATAATATCGGGAGTGATTTGTTTAAACCAACGGGTGCGATACACCCATCTATCGGGAGGACGAACGCCGTACTTGGTTCGCAATGCACGTTGAACAGCCGTCGGCGATTGACGTTTACCGTGTTCGATAACACTAAAAGCTTTCTGTTTAGCAGTTGTGGTTATCGTTAAATAATAGCAAACAAACATGCCAAAGTTACATGGGTAAAGGGACGTTCTTGATGTCCAAATGAAACCTCAAAAAGTGCCTTAAATGCTAACGGATTGCTGCGCGAACCGATTTTCAAAGTTGTGGTATTCTTTTGTAATCACCCTGTATATTATATAGCGAACAGAGAAATATTTTAATTTATAAATATGTTTTTTTTTTCAGTATGGACGGAGGATATTTGTACGTCACGGCTATTTACAATTTGTCAGTCAGCTTGGCTCTTTACGGATTGTTCCTGTTCTATTTCGCTACCAGAGATCTCCTGATTCCGTTCGAACCGGTCTTGAAATTTTGTACCATCAAAAGTGTCATTTTCCTGTCATTCTGGCAAGGTAATGAAAAAAATTTCTTTATTACTAGGATGTTATTGAAAAAAAAATAAAAGAATAATTTTAATAATTGGTATTTTTTAAAGGTGTGTTGCTGGCGGTTCTGGAAAAAGCTAAATTCATTGATCCGGTCATCGATTCCAGTGGTCAACCCACGAGTGCCGGTACAGTATCGGCCGGCTATCAAAACTTTTTAATCTGTATTGAAATGCTGTTTGCTGCACTGGCACTGAGAGCTGCTTTTCCATACGAGATATACGCTAATAATGCACAAACAACAACGGGAAATCAATCCAGTTCGCGCACTGTTACTATGCAAAGTATTTCCAGTAGTTTAAAGGTGCGAGCATATGAATAATTTTTTTTTGTATCTACAATAATATGTTTAAAACAAACATTTAATTTTTTCCCCGGAGGTTCTTGAATATAATTTTTATTTTTTTAAATATTATTTAGGAGACCATGAATCCTAAAGATATAATGACGGATGCCATACATAATTTCCATCCACAGTATCAACAGTATACGCAGTACAGTTCAGGTAAAACATTTTAACTTAATGTGGCATGTGTTTTTTTTTTTAATTTTTGAATTGTTTGCATATTATAAAGACTGTAACGATGACAAAGAAATTTTAAATATATTTTTTTTTAAGTTATGAATTTTATTTGTCAGCATGTTTATTGTTAAAAAAAAATTTTAAAAATACAGTTTCATATAAATACATTATACATATTATGTATATTGAATTAGTATAACACACCTTTTGCATTTGAGCTTATTTAGTTGAACATTTGGCTTTACTAAATCATAAGTTTCCAGTAATGGTTCATTTGTTGTTATGCAGTTATAAACAAATTATAATTAAATACTGGAATGAAATATTGAGTTCTTTGTAAACTACGAGTAATATTATAAGACAATACTGTAAGTATTCATTCAGTGTTCATTGTGTTTGATGAACTATTATTGAAATAATTTTCAAAATTTTAAACTGTAGTGACTAATTCCAGTATTATTGATATTTAAAAAATCAAAATGTTATACTACACACATTCATAACAAAAACTACTTTAATGTCTTCTTTAGTATTTTTAACTGCGAGTTATAATTGAGAAAAACATGTGTTTAATCGAACAAAGATCCTACATATCAAATATGTAAACATTGGACATTATGAATATAAAATTAACAATACATATTGGTAATGTTATCATGTAAATTTTCTTTTGTAGAACAACAACTAATACGTTTTTATTTATATTTTTTTTAAACACTATTATTTTGAAATATATTTATTATTATTGTTTTGAGGTTACAAAACTTACAGAGTCAGTAATATTTTTATTTGCAGACGTTGGTTCCTCTCAGACTTACGAAAAATTATAAGCATGGACAGGTGTTTTCATTGTATTTTGCTCTCTTCATTATTATTTTTTCAACCATTTAAAAACCTTTATTTTTATTTATTTATTTTTTTTTTTATAATTTTTGTTTTCTTTTAGATTTTATGTTTTTGATCATGGTTTATTATTTTTATAGATTAACTTGTACACACCATTTTATTTTAATTTCAAAAAAAAGTTTAATATTTTTATATTTGTAGTGTAATTAAACTTTGTATAATTGCTTGATTGTTTTCTTCATCAGGTGTTGCGACGTGATTTTATAATTATTTATTTATTTTTTTTTTTTTTTGTTATTAAGTACTTAACTCTGTTAAAAAAAATATCCATTGTTTGTGTCATTCTATCTTTATTGGTCGAAAAAATGACAATATGTATTTTCAATTAATAGGTACCTTACCTATGTTTCCCCTTTTGTTCTTACTAGTCAACGTTTTTCTACAGAATAGTAAGTACATTGTCTTGTTATTTTTTAATAAACTAATGAAAACTTGTTAACAATTTATTTATTTTTTTCTAATTTTTATACATTTATTGCTTGTTTGTAAGACATATTTGTAAGCCTGTGATCTGTATTTAATTACTAGTTGTTTAGTTTAAATTATTATGTAATTATTCTTATTTAAAATATATATAATTTAAAAATATATTAACAAAATCAATATGTATTTATATTAAATTATGTATAAATTAACGGTTTATTAAGATGAACTATATTTTTTTAAATGAGCACTCTTTTATTACTTATAGTAACAAGTGTTTGGGGAACAATCCTCGCATTTTGTATTTTATTTTCCATTAAATGTAAAATTGGATTAAATGACAAACTTTTTTTGACAATTCTGTTTTCCTAATTTACGTATTAGACAATGTTTTTGGTACACAATTGTTAATAATTATTATAATTAAATATTTTCGACAAAAATTGATAACGGTATATACTGGCTATAAATAATTATACGTTGCACACAAACAGGTTTGTCGGTACACATCTATGTGAAATATTATAAACATTATTAAAAATAGAATATTTTTATTTAAAACTGAATTGAATATTATAGGTGGCCAAAAGAATTATGGATCGAAAAGCAGCGGAATCAAAGACATCAATGGAAAATCAAAGACTGCGAAGAAACAGATGACACCTATATATAATGAAAAGGCGATGTTGCTGAGCTCAGACGAAGAAATACCTTAATTAGAATTATTATACATCTTCCCCTGGTTTTATTTTGTTTCTATAACCTTATACACATATAGTTCGTATTATTATTTAGGATAGGTTAATCCAAATTAGTCTGTATAACAATGTGCAATACACTACCATACTAGTCAAGTGATTATTATTATTTTAAACATATTGCCTTAAGTAAACCTTACTTTCATTTGTTGTTATTTCTATACTACTAATGTTTTAACATGAATTCGCCACAGTTTCTGCTTAAAACCAGATTGTAGATAAGATATAATTTGCACTACTCGTTTTTGGTACTATCAATATAATATTTTTATTTTCCATTGTTGAAACGTCAGTAATTCAATTGACACTTCCAAACGTTCTGTACAAATCAGTAGTCAGCTATTTAGAACTTTAGATTATGAATCATAAATATACTTCCATATTATAATCTACTGTTATCTATAATAGTACTGACGTTTATGTTTAAATATATTCTAGTCTTATGAAATTATTATTGTTTTGTTATTACTATGTTGTTGTTTTTTTTTTAGTTTTTATACTTAAGTAAATTTTACAAAAATCACTATTAAACTGTAATGTAATGTTTCTTGTAGTATTACATAAAAAAAAGTTAATTTTATTTTGATAATTTTCACTACAATTATTTGAATACTGTAACATGTATACATTTAATAACTGAAATTCAATCAAATAACCTAAACTCCTATTGAAATTATTATACGTAACTGAAATCGCTCTGTTCGCACTAATGCGATTCAATTGGAATCAATACGAAATAACATTAATCTGTCTCATATGATGTTATTTCTTAATAATTTTATAACTAACACACAATATTGTTGTAAAATTTGTGTGACATTTAAATCTTACATTATATATTCATATTATTTAAAAACTATATAAATATTTATTATTATCATTAAATGTATAATTAACATGACAAGTTTAAACATTATTTTTTATTCATAAATCAAAAATATTTATACGTATGTTTTGAATATTAATAATAATATTATGTTATTAGTCAATACTTTTAAAACTATAAGATTAACTATTTCTTTTCACTTGATATTTTACAAATTGCATTCTTCTAAACTATTGTTTTAAACAAAATTAAATTATTTAAAACTTTAATCTTCATGTATTTAATGTATTTGTATTCGTCAAAGCAACAATTCTGTTGACCCGTTTGTTTGAAATTATCTTTTTCCTCAAAGAAAATTTGTCTTTGCAATAGTACAAAATTTACTAAAATTACTGATAGGTAGTTTTTAGCGTGTTAAGTGAAATTGATGAATTGATAATAATTATGAAAAATGAATTATACATTTTATTGTCTTGTAAATTTAAGAAGTGTGAATCGATTAAATATTTTAAGTATCTGTGCTAAATTTTTATTTTGTGTTGTATGTTTTTTAAGAAAAATGACTTTGTGGATTTCTTTTAATGTTTCATTGGAAAACACCAGTTCTGTGGATATAAATTACAAATCATATTAAAAAAAAATCTACAAAAGTGGAGGAGACAAAAATTATTCATCTATAAAACATTCGGATAATAATATTTTGAAATATGTTTTGTTTAATTATACTTAATGTAATGCACCTATCTTTGATTAGAACTAAAAAAATCGGGTTTCTCATGAACCGAGTATTATAAAATCAATTATTACGATTGATGAAACATGGGTATATGGATATGATCCCTAAACCAGAATTCAATCATCGCAATGGAAGACTGAAAATTTACCTCAAAAAATGTCAGGTCCGGTCAAACATCAAAGCAATGCTCATTGCTTTGTTCGATATTTTCGGTTTAATCCATTATGAATTTGTACCTCCAGGTTTTCTGTTAGTAAATTACTATTCCAGTACTCTGAAGATTACAAGAGAAAGTACGCCGTAAATGGCCAGAAGCGTGGGAATAAAAGTCGTGGTTTTTGCGCCATGACAATGCACCAGTGCACTCAGCACTTTCCAACGTGAATTTTTGACGTCCAAAGGTATACCAGTGGTACCACGCCCACCATATTCGACTGACTTAGCTCTATGTGGTGATTTTTTTTTTGTTTCCGAGACTAAGAACTACCCTCATAAATTAGAGATTCGAAGACATTAACGAAACCATCCATAACGCGACAGAAGAACTAAAGGCTATAAACTTTGGAGGAAATTCGAAGGTGGCAAGACCGTTGAAGCTAAAGGATACTATTTTGAAGGTGATCAATTTAAATAGTTTTAAATATAATTTATAATAGTATTTATTGAACACACCTCGTAGGTTTTTAAAAAAAAAAAAAAAAACATAAATCAACTGATTTTATTGATAAAACCGTTTTTATTCCATTTTGGAAGCGGTGTCACAATATTAAGCTTAAAGCCGACTGCCAAGAACTAGCTTAATTTTGGTTTTAGCGTTAACGTTTCTATTATAAAATTAAAAGAGGACAATATTCCGGAGATGCAAGACGATGGGTTTTTTTCCGAACATCGCGGTCAATTTACTGTTTAGAACTATGTCAACATTTTTTAAATCTCTAGGACTTCTCGAAAAACGCATTGTCTCGAAATCCGGGATTTACTGTCCTCTTTTAATTTTAATTATAATAGGTGCTTTTACTCTAAAACGAAAAATTAAATGAATTCCTTAAGGTAGTCTGCGTGTATAAATGTATTTATCACTGAAAACCGACGGTCACGTCTTAAGTGGGGCCCCTACACGATCAATAATATTATGTCGATATTTTTTACAATATTCATTTCCCGTAAACATCTCGATATTATTATTCAGTATTCATTCGAACCAATATTCTCTGGCCGTTATGCAAACCCACAATTTTTATTGTGTATTGCGCGATGAATTTCCAACCCTGTGCGATTTCTTCAATATACTGTACAATCCTATAATATCTATTCTACACCAACGATAATATTGCGCAATAACAATTATAGAGCAATATAATAATAAGTCGTGTACGGGCCGCTTTACAGAAAAACATGGCTATAACATTTTTTTTTTTTTTTTTTTCTAGAAAATACGTACAGCCCTCGGAAATATTATTCTTTTTTTTTAATTTCGCCATTTGCGCACAAACCTCGAGTTCAATCTAAACGCCACAGTTTACGTTCCAAGTATAACGCGGCAAATGCCGGGCGTTTACGCTACGCGACGTAAAAACCGTTTAAATCGTCTTACAATAATTGTGCGTGTAAACTCGATAACTGAAAACGATTTTAGTCGACATTTTCAGAAATATTATTCCGAGTATTCTCAATAAAAAAAAAAAAAAAAAAAAACAAACAAGGTAACGCGAAAATAATAAATAGAAATGGAGGAGGAGCTCCCCGTACTATTCGGCGGGCACTGATTAAAGCGGCATCGTCGTGACACATTGAAATAATATTGTTTCACGTTCCACACACAGTGCCGCCGTTCGGGATTATTGTGTTATTAATATTTTTCGGATGTTTGACCGGAGAAAATGTTTGCAAAGCTAAAAGCGGTAGGTGTGGGTTTTGCCTATCCAGTTCTATAACGGGGGAAAAAAATCGGTTTCGTTCCGGAAATCGACGTTTTGTTTTCGGCGCGTTTTAAATTGTCCGGCTTGTTTGTACGATAAATAATTATAATGGTAATAATTTTATACACGAGACATGTGCGCGCGTATATGTTTTAGTAATAGTTTTTTTTTTTTTTTTTTTTTTTTTTTTTAAGTTAATAGTTTTAGTTCATTAGCTTTTTACACGCCGCGGCGTAGAAATCCATGGGTTTCGTGAAATCGCATTTAATACAATAAATACGTTTTTGCGCTTATATATTTTTAGGTGGTGGTCACTAGTATTGTTTACTTGTTTTTCGACCTTCATGGGTATATTTTCAGTCCCGACAGAAAATTATTAACGATATAATAAAAATGTCCACTTCCAGTAATATTCCCGAATATCTACACACCTTATGGGGTGGGGAGGGCACCACGAGCCCGTACGGAAAAAACCAAAAATATATTTACAATAACCTAACCCAAGCGAAAAACCCGTTGGTTTTACAATGACGTGCGCTTTTTTTGTTACTGTCTGTAAATAACTCTAAGTAAATATTAATTAAGTAATTTACATATATATTTTATTGAAATGAAGGAGCAAAGCTCTCTAGTTAAGTATTTTCGCGCCTTTTTGGCAGTTCACGTCGATTTCCCTATCGAATTTCGCTAAAATTGTAACAATATCTAAAATAGTGAGGCCCTCGCGATATTTTAAAACCCTGGCGCCTATGGTGGAAATGATAAACTTCTACAAAATTAGGTAATTTCTCCTATACGGTCACTGTGTATACCCCTACACTATATAACTCCATAAGCTTTTTATTAGATTAAAGAAAACCGAAAAAAAAATAATAGTTTTTTTTTAAATTAAAAATCATTTTTGAATAAGTTTTGTAAATTACGATAGAATTAATAGAATAAATATTATAGGAGGTGGTACACCGTTTACAGTTTTTTTTTTTAATTAGGCAGGTATAAACAGTGAATTTTTTAACCCGTCGAGTCGTAGTGGTATGTTATTGAAACCACCATTAATCGGTACAGTTGGGCACTCTATAGCCGAAAAAAAAAAAAAATCACTCCAAAACTACGTTACTGATATTAATCCGTTATTATGTTATCAATGTTAATCAATTTTTTCCTCGTAAATTTTCGTAAAAATTTTGTCATTTACTTTTTTGAATTTGTAGGTGGTTACAATTATATACCACTGCGAATCTACGATGAATGATAAAATAAATATTGACGACCTTAGTCACGATCAATTATGATGAAACTGGGTATATTTCTGAGTTTGAGATATACACCGGAAAAACCGATTCAATTGAAACTTCATTAGGCAAACGTGTAGTAACAACCCTGACGAAAAATATCCAAGGAAAATATCACAGAGTTTTTTTTGACAATTTTTTTTGTTCACTTGGTCTCGTGGAAGATTTGTTTGAAAATAATATATATGCTTGTGGAACTGTAAGAGGCAATAGGAAAGGACTCCCTATAGATCAAATCAATGAAAAATAAACCACCACAAAAGAATATCAACGACAAATGTGTCATGGATCATATGACTTTCCAGACAATCGTCCAATCCAAATTTCTTTCTAATTATCACGATCCTGGTGAACTTACAACTTGCTTGAGAAAAGCAAAAGATAGATCATCGACCACCCTAACATGTCCTAAATTGGCGAAAGACTACAATAAGTATATGGGGTATGTTGATTATGCTGATATGATGAAATCATACTATGAAATCGATAGAAAGAGCAAAAAATGGTGGCATAGAATATTCTTTCACTTTTTAGATGTTTCCATCACTAATTCTTATTTATTATTTAAAATAAAAAGTCAAGGAAAACCAATTGCTTTGAAGGATTTCCGATTAGTAGTAGTTGCTGGTCTAGTTGGCATTCCATTTACATCTCCAAGAGGAAAACTACCTCATTCAAAAAATAAATCAAACCATTTCAAACCTAATATACCTTTAGAAACGCGATTTGCAAATGTAGCACACTTGCCAAAAAGTTGTACTATTCGTAGATGCCATAACTGCTCCACAAAAGAAAAGCCGAAAAGAACCAGATGGGAATGCTCTACATGCAATGTAGCATTGTGCTTAACATCAGATCAAAACTGCTTTGCAACTTTTCACACAAAATAAAAAAAATAAGTTTTCTATTTTTTTTTTAAAAAATTACGCAAGGGGTTAAGCTTGTAAATTGAGTGACATAAATATCGCCCAGTGAAAATATTTTGTCACCTAGTTGACAGTATTTTTAAAGACCGGACAACACACAATTTTTAAAAGAAAAATTTTCATTCTACGTAAAAAAAAAAAATAATTAGATAATGATTACAATAAATTTGTGGATGCATATATTAATGATCATATTATCGATATTAAATACAAAATTAATTTATTATTGCAGAATATGAGAGCATTTTTTAGTCGCCCAGTGGAAATTCCTTGAAAAAATGCACTGGGTATATATATCCGTGTAAGAGCCAACATTATTTTAATAATTCGTGTAAAAAACGAAGAGTTACACGGGCCACAACTCTAATATCTCACATTTTATTTTAAACAAAAAATGTACGGTAGTCGAATAAAATGCAGTTTACTCGAGATCGTAGCTGTTAGGTAAATGTCAAAATGATAAAAATTACAAAATAAAAGTCGTCAATGGGATTTTTGTATTTGAACGTATTCATTGTCGGTACGTTTAAATTTTAACGCGTAGAGATTCTCAATACAACAATTTGACAGTGAGCATATTTACTTTTTCGATATTGAAACAGTATGCTCAGACTCGGTGGAGAGTTTTTTTTTTTTTTTTTTCTGTGGTGGGGGGTTCTTTTCTAGCAAACATTTGATTTTACGTCTAATTTATATTATTTTGTACAAACTTTACATATTTTTCTGTCGGCGGGTGGCCGGTTGCCAATCCTCCCCCGATTTACGGGGATCCAAGTCGTCGGCCATTCACCCGGCCCAGAGCCGAAATTACATTTTGGCGCGCAAACCGGCCGATCCTTTACCCACACAAAGTATTCGTACAACAATAATAATTTAGCCGAGCGGCTGGTAAAAATATATAAACAGCTGTTTTGCAGGGCACGTGCGTGCCCCGGCCGAACTGGGTCACGCGAAAACGGACGAGACGAGTGCGAAATAACAAAGGGGTAAAACAAAAACGCCGTGACGTTATAACGGGCGACGGACACCGGTGCGCATCAGCTGCTCTGTGTTCCCGCGTTACGGCGGCCGACGGCCGTTTTTCGCCAGATGCGCAAAACTCGACCCGTCGTCGGCGCGCCGGCCGAGTTTGTACGGGCGCCGGGAAACAAAAATAAATAAATACACGCGGCATATTTTTGTTGTTTCGCAAAACGGAAACGACTACACAGTATAATGTATTCAAACATACATACATATATATATATTTTTTTTTATTTTTTTATTACATAATATAAATAGTACGTACAAATCGCCAGTATAAATATTTCGATATTTTAAAACTAACGTTTATCGTCAAAACGGTTTATTATTATACTGACTAGAGTCGTATTATATAGATATCTACTTATATGTTCGTATATTTATATATATATATATATATATATATATATATATATATATATATATGTGTGTACAGGGTCGGATTTAGGGAGGAATTTAAAGAAAAAAATATAATAAAAAAATTGAATGGTTGTACATGGTAAATTTCGTTTGGTTTTCAGTGACGAACTACTTAGTATTTTTTAGTCGACCCTAAGTAATATTTGGTCGAAAAGGAAAAAAAAAATAAAAAATAAATATGTCCCTCCTTTCCGGGGCTCCACAACCCCCGAATCCGGTCCTGTACGTATAATAGTAATAATAATAATAATAATATTTATATAAATCGCGGGCAGAAAAAAAAAAACAACACAAATAAAAAAACGTTACCCTTCGCGACGACGGAAATAATTTCAACAAATATTAACAATTTTTCAAGTATACACATAGACGTAATAATATAATATTAAGTGCGGGTAACTGCGGTTGTCATCGTATCAACAAAACACAATATCAACTATCGATAATAATAATATTTTTTTTTTTTTAAGTATATCACGAACAGAGAGAGAGAGAAAAAAAAACGGTTAATATAATTAATAAATCAACGACTACGTTAATAATATTTTTGATAAAATTTATATACGCAAGTACACACACAATAGAATTTGGATGGTAAACAATTTTTTTTTTCCTTATAATAATGCCAAATATGGGTAGTAATAATAATAATAATAAGTAATAAAATACAATGGTGTTTGTAATATATATATATATATATATAAAAACCGATTTTTTTTTTTTTTTTAAATATATAATAATTAACAGCTTAAAATACAATAATAGTAATAAATAAAAATAATTTTAATAATAATAGGGTTGGTGGGAGTGGGTAGCTGACGGAGGGGAATAATAGTATAATAATAGTTACCGGTCGCGGTAATTCAATCGCGCCGTATGCATATACGAACGAAAATGTAAAAAAAAAAAAAAAATTCATAATAATAAATAAATTGTTAGATTATAAAAACTGGAAAAAAGCTAAAAAAAAAAACGCCGAGAGGTAACCAACGTATTTATTTGTCCGTAATGTAATAATATATTTTAATCTCAAGTATAATATTTTACTATACGTACTATATAGAGTAGTAATTTAATTGAGACGCGAATAAGCCGATATACGTAAATATGTTTATACGCCGTACACGAATATAAGTATATGAATATATAAATTTTTTTTTTTTTATATCTTTAGCGTGCGAAAAATTAGACGACCGAGAAAAAACACGTGCGATTCGTCGGCGTGTGACGCATCAAAATATTTATTTTTTTTTCGTAAAATGCTATGGGAGGGGGTTAAGAGCTGATGAGAAATTTTGAAAAACGACGAAAACCGCCGAGTACGAACCGCGTCTAGGGCAAGTGTATTTTTTTCGTTCATTAAATATATTTACAGGTTATTCGTGGGCGGTTGGCGGGGATATCGTTTTTCTCATCGTCGGCAAAATGGATTTTTTTTTTTTTTTTTGGGTGGGAGGAGGGGCACCTCACCCCAAAATCGACGATCCTGGTGTAAATTGAGTATAAAATAAAAAATTAATTAAAAGAAAAAAAATACGCGATTCGTCAGACTTTTCGCGCGTCCGGGTATAAGTTATGTAATATCGTTGTAGGATGACGGAACGTCCCCCGTTAGGTTTAATTTCGAGGTCGGTCGAGGTTGAAGATAACGACACCGGACTTATATTGAAAACACAATAAAACTTATTCAGTGAGATCTTTTTTTTTTTTTTTTTTAATATATATATATTATTATGTTTCTAAGTTTGGGCAGCAGGGGGGTGGGGGTGGGGGTGTGAGAGGGGTACCACTCATCCGAAACACACGTCCAAAATGTAAATGAGATGACCGCAAAAACAGCTGTCCACGCATCTTTTCTTGTTTTTCTTTCCGCCGTTCTTTTTGGACTTCTTGCCGGACGCCCGACCGCCGGGCGAATCGAACTCGGACGACGGGGAACTGCCGTCGCCACTATTGTGGTACTGATCGCCGCCACTGCCCCGGAACGACGAAGACCGACGCTTGATGACGTACGAAAGCGCTCCGCTGCCCGTATGGTGGTGGTGCTTGTTCCGCGGCTTGGCCATGTAGTCGAGCACCTCTTTGGTGAGCCGCTGGCATGTCCACCTCGGATGTTTCCGGTTGAGTATTTGCTTCATCAGCACGGACGTCTCCTGGGCGTCCAGCAGGCCACTGGGCATCGGGCCCGAAAGGAACTCGTTGGCAGTCATCTGTAGGTACCGCACCGACAGTAGCACGTCGTCGTCGAGCACCGTCCGCCGGTTGCGGACGGTCAGTTCCAAGTGTTGCTGTTTGCACTTGTGCGTGCACCACCGTTCCAGCGCCGAAAACAGTACCTGCGAACCGTCGTAAGTACGTATTTCGTTGTATTATTATTATTATAATAATTTGGGATTCGGGACTTACAAAAAAAAAAAAAAAAAAACCAACCGTTTAACAGTCCCATTGTAAGCAATCGAAAACGGTGCGCTTCCTCGGTCCTTAACATTTAGAAAACAAAAATAAGCCAATACGACTCACCAGTTCGTTGGACACGGCCAGGCCATCGCGGCGGAACAGTTCCGCGAGCTCGGCGCTGTCCATTTCGTCGACGCTCTCGTCGGCCATCACCCGGTCGGCGTTTCTGTCGACAAACGCGCCGCAGTAATCTAACAGTGCGTCGTAGTGCTTGACCATGCTGGCGAACGCCTCGGCGTGCGCGTCGTCCGCGGCCGCGGGCATCAGATCTTGCAGCGGCGGTGCGGTGGCCCGGGCCACGTCCGGCGCCCGGGGCAGTGTCGGCGGGGCCTGCTGGCTCCGGCACTGTTCCGGCTGGCCGCCGTACAATCTGGCCGCGTGGTATATCGGCAGCACCGTGCCCACCGACATGTTGCGCGTCAGATTAACGATGCACTCGTGCACCAGATCCACGCACATGTACTTGTTGGCCAGCGCGAGCGTTTCCAGCGCGGTCGCCACCGACTTCAATTCCACCGTGCTTTTGTACATGAACCTGTAGCGAAATAAACGTTTATCAACGATTGAATCCGAACAATCGGACAATTACGGCACCGGTGGTCACCCTCTTAGTCTAGGCTCTCTAGGGTTCAACTATATCGGTTGCCGATATATTGATTTCCCAAATAATTAATAAGATAATAAGTACCTTGTATACGCGACATTTAGGGAACAATGTACAAAAACGCGTTCCGACCGTCAACGTAAATAGGCATGTTAACCAATAAGAAACTTTATTCGATCATAATTCAAGCGGGACTCGATTTGTTGATTCCATTTTTATACGAGGAACTCTCAATTTGAAAAAAACGATTAATTCGTTTGGGACTCGATTTATATACGGCCTAAAAAAAAAATGTCTACTAACCCATTAAAACCTAGACATTATAGTAGCGGTTCTCAAACTATTTCGTCTCACGGCCCCCTTGATAAAACTGATGGCCTTTTTTTTTTAGTTTAGATAGGTAATTTAGAAATATAGTAAATACACTTTGGGAACCACTTTTATATTCTATTATATAGTACAATATATAGGTTCTTTAAACATCGTCGCTTGATGTTCGTTTCGAGTATGCCCGATGCGTGTTATAATTGTTTTCGGGAGGCGAATCTTGTTTTAAATAATAATAATTTTATTTGACCACGGTCATCAGGAGGAATTTTGGATGGGAGACAGTAATAATTCGTAACATATATTTTGGGATAAATCCACTATGGCGTAACGCCAAAATCCGCATATTATTATAATATAAAATCGGGCGATTAACGATAAAATTAATGAACTCCGTATACCAATAAAAATAACGAAACGGACGGAAATCTATAAAAATACAAATCAAGCCGAGTGAATTATTCGCTATTGTATATTTTTATAATGTAATAAACCCAATCTCTTCGAACAGTTTCCCGACGACGTTACGCAATCGCAACGAATCCCAGTTGAGTAGGTACGTGAAATTATAGCGGAGACATCGCAAATATCGCCAAAATCGACATTATTAGCGCTCGGTCAGTGATTTCAGAATGTTTTATCGAAAATTCGCAATTATTTTATTATTGTGCTCGATCAAGCAATTATTTACAGCATTGTTTGCGATCGTAATAGAACAGAAACTTGTCGTTGCGGAATAATGATGAAACCAAAAAAAAACCATCCCCGGTGGCGTGTTTGTATCCTGGGTAACTTTGTTAATTGAATAAATATATTCATTTAAATTTAGCGATATAATGTTATATGATATAAAAACCGAACATCATTTTCCAACATAGTATACTTAATGTATACTGAAGTAACATTTTACTTAGCATGATCAAAACCCTCCCCTCAATTTAGAAAAAAAAAAAAAATTGTATAGTAATTATTATTATAATATTATCAGTGGGGATCCAGGTCCATTTTGGGGGCTAAGTTTTCAAGAAGAAGAGGAGGGGTTGATTTTTGAATAATCTCCCCCCCGATTTTTTTAGAAAAGATTTGAATTTCCCAATAAATATTCTTGTTGAATTAACAATTATCTTTTTCACTACCGTAGCTATTAGGGGGCTTGGTGACACGTGCCCCCTCGATTTTTTATTTTTTATTGGTTACGCATATTATTTTAGTGTATTTTATTATTCTGAAAAATAATAGGCAATAATATAAATTATTAGCGGACTCTGCTCCGAAATTTTTTCCTGGCAATAGTACTGACATCTTGTTATTTATTGTATCATTTATGATTTATGTTTATATCAGTACGATAATTATAAACAATTAGTTTGTTAAAATATGAATTCGATTTAGAAAATTAATTTAATTTCTTTAATTTTTCATTCGACGCATGTCACAATTTCTGCTATAGACATTATTTCACAGTACAGCCCTCCGACACGCAAAGTAATCTTGGAATTGATTAAAATAAATACAACAAAATAATCAAATAAAAACTTGTATTATCTTTTCATACTCATTTCTTTCGGAAAACGAATGGTTAAAAATAATTATGAAACGATGAATACTACTGGTATACAAATAACATAACAATAATATTGGTATTATTATTTTAAGATAATATTATCAATTGTGTGTACATTGTATTAATCAAATCGCATATAATTATTGCTTTAAAAAGTCATTATTAATATCAAACATATAATTGTTAAATTATAGATAAATTATTTTTTATCGTATGACGACAGATCGACTTTTAACGAATTTTAAATTGTACATTTAACAAGACGTTTTCGATTCGATAAAAACCGTTTTGAATCAACATAGGAATTCTTTTCGAAATAATGAAGTTTCGCTATGCTGTAACAATATTATATTTTTATGAAGTTCAATACGTGTACGTATCTTGTTAATTTCACCTGCGATTTTTCCTGTTTGCGAACCGGGCCGCTTGTCGTGTAATATATACGCGCATTTCCGTCGGTTAAAATATTGTCCGTACACGCGTTCGTTTCTATTAATAGTTTACGTTTTTTTTTTTATACAGAAGTATGGTATTGGACCACGTAATAATATTTATAATAAAAATGTATTAAACGACTCACCGCTATATTTATACGTTTGCGGCGAATTTCGATATACGCGGCCAAACGAAGAAACGCGCAGTTGCGTGTACGGCGTAAGGACAAGACGTTTTTTTTTTTTTTTGTTTTTCGTTTAACGATTCTCGACGCCGAAACTTTTTAAGGCGATTTTTACGGCCGACCGTTCTCGTTACACGGATTTTCGCTCGTCTATAGACGAAATCAAACCCGCCGCCGAGGGGATTCAAAGACGTAGGATTTAACTAGCGGACGAGCCGCCGATGTGATTTTTTTTTTTTTTTCCCCCGATATACTGATATTTGAAATTTAAAACAGCGAGCCGATATTGAAATGCTCGGTTTTTCTCCGAAAATATTGGTTTTGAGAAGAAATAAAAACCTCCCGCTATCCGATATTCAAACACTACATTTATGTATCGTTATTTCTATCTGGGACCGGTCGATAGATCTTTCGCCAACAATGTCGCCCGATTAATCGTAAATAAATCGCGTAGTTATTCGTTTCTATTAAATCAATTTATACCACCGAGAAGTTCAACGAATAGTTCACGTAAATGTATACAGATAATATACAGGGTGATCGAAATGACGTACGACACTCATTATCCCGGAAAGTGTTCACTTTTTTCGGAATCTATTTTCGTAGAGTATTTCAGAAACAAGCAGCACCAAAATTTTACTCTATCGTTATATTTTGTCACTCTTATTTTTGGCGCGAAACAACACTACACCTACTTTTGATAGGTTGATATAAATGTTGGTGTTGACATCCGAAATCCGAAAATCCGGATTTCGGTTGTTAAAATTGTGATGTTATTCTTCAATTAATTTCTCACAAAACTATTATTATTATTATCTTATTGTTAATATCATTAAATACGTTTTTATAATTAAAAAAAAAACAGAAATCTGTACGGTCAAACTCAAATTTTGGATTTTAAAATTGAAAATAAAAATTTTCGGTTTTTGGAATTTAATATAAATGTTGGAGTACAATATATAACGTGTAGTGAATGACAATTTAAAAAAAAATTAACTTTTAAGGTATTATTTTCTTGAACATTTTGAACTCGGCTTAGTAACTGAATTGTATTTATATTTTCAAATTATTTTTAACGTAGCTCAGTTACATTTATTTAATTTTTTGGTTAAAATAATTCGACTTAAAACTAGTTAACAAATAAACTTGCCCAGCTTTGGCTATAATTCAAAATGTGAATCCATAGTAAAACGCGGAGTCTGCGTGACAAAAATTCGCTATATAAAAATGATGGTGGCCTATTAGCGTTTGTTATTTTTTTCGTTTCGTCTCAATTATGTATTTTTGACGGAGTAGTATTACAATAACTCTACGGTAAGTATAGAATATAATATTATTATTATTATTATTATTATGCCGTGTATGCGTAATGCGTCTACGCAGATATCCGAGGACAATATATTGTGCGTTAAACCGTTTATAAGCCAAGTAAACACATAAGAGGCACAAAAAAAAAAAAAAAAAAACCGTACAGCTTTAAATATATGTTATTCACAATTTTCTTATCTTAACGGGAAACGCGTATATTATATAGGTACGCGCAAACCGGAAAGTAAATAATCGTTTTATGAAGTAAACAGAAAATAAATAAATTTGATGACTATTGTTGTTTTTTGGTATTTGCGTTTTTTTTTTCTTCTTCTATAATCTATTCCCAATCGCGTTTCGTACACAAATATATTGCTTAAATATTTTTTGTGTTTTATTGTAATATTAATCCGTCGCGTATTCGCGAAAGTCTACTACACGCGTCTACCTATATTAATATATTACTTTATTATATTACTATAAGCAGATAAAAAAAATCGTCGAGTCGTATAATAATTATTGTACGTACGTATATACCTTCTGTAAATATATATGCATTTTTTTTTTTTTTTTTTTTTGCACAAATTATCTACCGTACTTTACCGCGGACAAACGGATTTCGGTAAATTTATTCATATTGTATACTGTGTACCTATACACAATGTGAAAAGCATAAATATATATAATATTTTTTTTTGGTTTTTTAAGAATATTGTAAAGAATGTCGTGTTCCATAAATTAAAAAAAAAAAAAAAAAAAAAAAAATGAACCGCCGCTCAAACTTCGGTTCGCGTTTCGTCCACGCCAACAATCGGCTTAATTATATTATTAAATCATATAAAAAAAAAAAAAAAAAAAAAAAAAATAATAATAAAAACGAAATCCACAATGTTATGTCGCTCTGGACGCTCCACGCGAGAGCTTAAAATATTTCGGAAGTGTAACTATATAAACGATTTTTGGCAACCTGCTTAAATGCCCCACGATAATAATAATAATAATATATATATATATGAGTTTGTAAAGAATTCCGTTCGGTAGTAAGTGTATTTTTTATCCGTTTTTATAGGCGTTACACGCGCATACCCATTTATAGTCGGCACGGTTTTTTTTTTTTTTATATATACTTACCTCGGGTTACGCCGTCATATCATATAGTATTATATATATTTTTCAAAGATACCGGCGTTTTGTTTTAGGATTTATTGTTACCGTTCGATTTTTTATTTATTTTTTTTTTTGTTTTTACGTTGGGTTTGTCACCTATGCCGAGTTTCGGGCTCGTGTCCCGCGCAAACGCAACGACAACGACGACAATAATTCGCGGCTTACCTGAGCAGATTGTCGAACGCTCTCGGTTCGTCGTCCGGTATGTGAATCGGGGCGCCTTTTTTCGACCACGGTTCGCGGAGCATGGCGTCGAACACCGGATACTGGCGCAGTACGTCCACGTGAGCGGGGAATCTCCAGCACTCGGGATCTCCGACCAAAAACGTGACGTCGCTGCCCGCCTCGTTGTTGTACAAGTGTCTCCACCTGAAACGACACACACACATGGGACCGCATTAGTTTCGATTTACGATAAAAAAAAACATATAAGTCACCCCCCCCCTCCACCCCCGTGCCACACACACACACATACTTCACCGCCGATAATTAACAATTCAAAAAAGTGCTTCGGTAGCCACGGAAGGCGGGAAAAAGAGGTGCGGAGGTAGTTATTGTCGAGTCCCGGGGCCCGAGTCCATCTGCTGTCCCTTTCACGTTTTATATATTTTTAATGACGACGTAATAATATATAATATGTATAATTTAATGAAAATTGAAACCAATTATTCGACAACTAGATCGTTAAAAGTTGTCGCATTATCAATTGGCCGCTACATATCTATACTGACGGTAAACCGTAAATTGTTTGTGCAAAATGCGTATTTGAGGCAATAATTGTACCAATTTAAATCGAGCTATCATAATCAAAAAAAAAAAAAAAACAAAAAAAAAAATGTAAATAAGCTACGTTAAAGTCAATTAATTTAAAGAAATTAAATTCAATTAATCGACTATTCGGTGTCGTATAAACAAACGGAGTTAAGTAATTCATCTTTAAGCGTCTGCTTTTACGAAAAAAACGAAGCATGTTTATTATATATATTATATTCCGTGATTCTTACGATTTAAAATTTACGACCAAAAATTGTATCCGCATAAAACAAAAAAAATATGCCAGAATATTTTGAAAATTGTATTGCATCTAGAAAGTACTACTATAAGTATTCAGGGAAAATTCCAGATCTCTATGATTATTAAGACCTAACCTAACCCAACATTATCCATTATTAAGAAATTAAAAAAATTATCTTACCAACTAATTAAACAAAATTTGCTACCGGGAACCCTCCCGCCCCCGATATCGACGATTGAACGATTGTAAACTTGTAAAAATTATAATTTATAACGAGTAATTTAAGACTGTTTAAGTTATAGATATCCGAACTACCGAGGAAGGGCGAAAAATAAATTCGAAATTAGTAATGACAGTGGTTGAAAAATTTAACAGGTAGAAAATGCGAAACAACTTTATTTTAAAACGATAATATTTATTGATGGAAATCGTTGTCCTAAAGGAAAATCATACCGTATTTATATATTTTATTGTTGATTCGGGCGATTATTAGTGTTGTAAATAAAGTTGATATTCGATGTTACATTTGTATATATTTACACCAACTAGAGAAACGTAAAAATCCGATACGGATATAATCGAGCGTAATACGTAAGTTTTAAATATTTATAGAGATTCCGATCGAACAACTTTGAATTCGGTGAGGTATTCTCGGGGGAAAGTTTGATATATATATATATATATATTTATGGAATTTTACCCAATTTTCGAGTGTCTATAATAGATGGTGTCATGTAAACGTACCGACGTATATTATAATAAAATATAATATTCCGTGTGTTCCGGTATTCGTCGACACCGCCGGCCGCGGTTCAAGGACCTACGCGCGCGGCACTGCCGGCGGCATTTCGGCAAAAAGAAAAAAGAAGAAGAAAAAGAGTAGTAGACAAAATAATCATATTTTTATATTCGTCATCGCGCGCGATCGTTTTATAGTTATCCGGGATTTTTTCGGTAAAAGATTACGAGAGTTTTCGAACAATATATATTATTTGCAGCACGCACACGACCAAACAACATCCGAAGCGAACTTTACAAAGATATCGTGGCGGCGTTGTTGTTACACCGCGCGTTGTTCATCAATCACGGTCGAGGTCGCGGTGTATAACCCGCATTGTCATAAATTAACAAATTAAATTTTCATCGTATTCCGGCAAAATACATCTACGCGATTTAATACGTTATTTCACATATATTATTATTTTGCACGATAATAATGTACGTGACCGACACGTCCGATAACGTCCAATCGTTTTGTTTGTATACGGAACTATCGATTTGTGATAAGGTTTTCGGCACACGGTCGAGTTTGACGAACAATTCGATTTTTAATCGGTGCATTTACCTTACTAGTAAAGTTTACCGACCCGTATTTTAATTTATATCTGTACGTAACGAAAAACGATTCTGAGCAAAGTTCGATTAAATACGTTATTGGTAAATTTAAATCAAAATTAATTGTTATAACTACAAAATAAATTACAATTTGTTTGGGGTTTTTTTTTTAACGAATTATAATAGAAATTTGAACTTAGAATGTTGATACAAATAAATTCCAATTATTAACCCATATAAAACAAAAAAATCGACAATTACAAATAACTATAAATAACTCGAAAAACGCCAGAATATGTGTTTGATGATAATGTCAAGTCTCTACGATTATTTTGCACAGAGTTCCAACAAAAATAAAATTGAAAATTGCACCAGAAACGGAGCAAGATTTTTGGTAGAAAAATTGTTCACAGATAAGAAAAAAAATGAAAAATCACATATCCTAGTAAAACCAATACATTCCTAGCTACGCTTAGAATCTAAAAATACAGACGATCGCGGAGATTCGACGGAAGAATATGTTTAACACGCGTCCAGTTACGTTTTGTGATATATTATTATTGTTATTATTGCCAAATATAAATTTTAGGAGCATTTGAAATGCATTAAATAAATAGGTGGTATAAAAATATTTTTACTAGTTTACTAGTATTATAGTAGTATACAGTAATACGTATCGAGTAGTCTACCAACGACCGAGTACTTTATATTATATACTTAAATACTTAAATATTTTATATAAGTGAGTTTTATTACTTTTGTTCGTACGACCTCATATTGAGGACATGTCTATTTTTAAATGTTGTGTTTTTTTTTTTTTATATTCTTTGCGCGAACATCAAATAATGTGATTCCTCAAATGTATTTAAAATATTTTATGAGTTTAAAATTTTTACCGGGCGGGAGCTTCGGAAAGTTTTGAAAAAGTATGAATTTTCGACGTACCAATTAGTGAAATCGGTCCATCCGAAACTTCAGCCAATATTATAATGTACTATACTAAAAAAATTGATTGTATTTGTATAAGGTACGTTTTTGAAGAACACAATATTATATATTATTATTATTACCGTTGCCCGATTGCGGATAAATATTATGATTTATTAAATTGCATGAAAATTATTTATATTTTGCAACTATAAAATAGCAAATTCCAAAAATAGACTGAATTGTAAATAACTCGCCGAATAACATGGCCGTAGTTTCGTCTTGATGATTTATTTTTCTCATGTCGGCGGGCCAACTTTTTTTTTTTACATATTTATAGTACATTATATATCTGTGTCTTGTGCTCATTTCCTGCACGAATTTTTCTATATCCAATTAAATGCAATCAATTAATCCACGCCGAACGGAATTTTAAGGACGTTTGAATATAGTGAATATTTTTTTTATACGAATACGGGTTATTGTAAATTAGCCGGTAAAAAAAAAAAAAATATCTATAAAATGTAGCTACACGTACGTGTAGCTTTCGAAATAAATCAACAACTCAAACGACTCGCGGAATCGTCGAAACGGATAATCATAAACAGAATTAGTTTAGGTATCATTGCCACCTAGGAGAAAAAAAAACGCCAATTAATTTTAACATAATTTAATATTAACCCGATTCCTTTTGCCTTTTTCTAAATGTTTATAAATAGGCGGGTATCTATTTCAGTTAGTCTGTTGTCTCTATGTGTACACCCGCAGAAATGTGTCGTCCATGGAGGGGGAGGACAATGTATTAAATATATTATATATAATACACAAAACAAATAAATATATAACAATATATTAGATATTTGAATACAAATTTGTTTTGATTTAACGCTTTTATATCATTATTTTCGTTGTCAATTACTTTCAATATTTTACGTATTTTATATATTTCCGAAAAGCCAGGGGGCTGGAGCAAATGTCCCGACACTGGGTGCTCCCTCCCCCTCATAGGTGACTTTGAGAGTGTTATTTCGCTACGCGATTTATTTGTGTTCAATTATTAACGTATATATATACACGTACATACATACTCGTATATTGAATTTCACTGGTACGAGCGAATCCCGTCCTATATTATAAAATCATATATGCACTAACGATGGCTTTATTCCAAAATATAGTTATACTCGAAAGACACACCGACTCGTTAACACTGCCAGTGCTCGGATAGCATAAATCTTTAACGAATCCTACAAAGTTAATTATAACTTTCGCAATATACCCTTCGACGGATAAAGATGAGTATTATTTTTGCGCGACCATGTGACAATGTGAACAGAGGCAGTTCGTCGAGGCTCGTAAGAAATAATATTTGTAATATTATCACTGACCTCATCGAACACTGCGACGATAAAAAAAAAAAAAAAAAAAAAATCAATAATTATAATAACTAATAATTGTATGTCCTCATAAAACATATCTCAAAATTGTATTTATCGTTTCAAAGTTATATTTTTAAACTATCGTTACCAATATAGGCTATTTGCGTTTGTTCGTGGGTTTTTTTATTTATAGTCGAACAACTGCAATATCGTATTTGACATAAATTCGGGACGTTTATTTAAAATGCAATCGGCGCGATTTTTACTTATAGAAAATTATAACGGTAAAAATTCAAAACCGATACGTTAAAACTTTATAGATTTTCGTATTAAATCGGCAGTGGCGTGTTTCGGAAAATTACATTTTATAACGGGCAAAGCCATACAACGCCTCTCCCGTGTTTTCCCGTATGTTTTACATAGTCGACTTATTGTTTCTCGAAATATAGCTAAACGATGGATACTTTGTCCATTTTTAAAGAACAAAAAAACAAAAAAAAATAGCCGAAATCGTTTGATCTTTCCGGTAAACCGAAAATACCCTTCTGTAGTACCCTATAGAACGATTCGATAAC
Source organism: Tuberolachnus salignus (assembly GCA_956483605.1). Taxonomy (NCBI): domain Eukaryota; kingdom Metazoa; phylum Arthropoda; class Insecta; order Hemiptera; family Aphididae; genus Tuberolachnus; species Tuberolachnus salignus. Next base: position 37,261,324 of record OY101434.1, read on the forward strand.
AATTGAATAAAATCGAATTTTTCCCCGTTCGGCAATAATAAGGATACGCCACAATGACCCGATGGATGGGCGGATACGGAGAAAATAACACAGTATTATATTATAATATATCGATTCGTTATCGACGGACGGAAAAGAAAAAATGATATTGTGTAAAAATACAGAAGGCGACGACGACGACGGACGGGACGCGTGTGAACGTTTCAACGTTATAATAATAATAGTAATGCCGAAATAATATTAATAATAACACGGTCTCGCTCGACATTGGACCGGGTGTAGTATGAAAACGTCGTGCATGTCGGCGGGCGTCTGACGGGTGGGCGCACCTTACGAGAAGAAATCTTTGTGCGAAAAAGCGAAAAAAAAAAAAAAAGAAAAAGAAAAAAAAGAGATCGCATTCCGCGGGGGCGCATTGTGTCTCACCCTCAAGTCGTATTGTATATTGTCATATTATTGCCGTCGGATCCCGTTTCACCCTTTTTTTTCCTCCGTCTCTTATTTTTACCCTGCCCGGACGCGAATATCTCGCGATCGGCAGAGTCTGCCCACCGCGACGCCGCGCACTTGTTGACCGGTCTTTCTTAACGGTGTATACACGTGCACCGTGTGTGTGTAAGTGATATACAGGGTGATATTATATTCGTTTTATTAGGAAATTTACATTTTTCGGTAAACTCTGCGATGCAACTCGCTCCGTTTTCTAAAACGGTATTTTACCCTTATGCGTTAACGCTGCGGGCGAAACCGCTGCCTCTACTTTGGATTTCAAACGGTAACCCATAGCTGTGCATATTGTGTAAGCATGCCCGGTGTGTCGGATCTTTACGTTACGGCAATATTTCTCGTATAACTATGTAAAATAGAGATTAACATAAAATAAAAAAATTTCACCGGGAAACAGTGTTTCGCGATTCGCGATAGTCGCGTCGTATGGTTTAATACGCGTATCGTACTGTCGTCTTTAGGAACTGTTCAAATCACACTCCAGCAACGGTTTTCGTATAAAAATATGGTTTTTGGCCGCTATAAAACATATTTAAGATATATTTGACTTTTAAAAGGTGATCTCGAACGTCCCCACCCCCCTAAAAGATTGTTTGACAATTTTAAGCCGTCATAGAGTGTTAGATTATACTATTTTTTTATTTTACATATATATTTCTCTGTTTTGCATATTTATATAACATAAAATTATGACCATATCCCCGTATATTATGCCATGAAAATTCCACAAACAGATTAAATTTTAGTCTAATCCTAATATTAGTATATAAACAAAAAACAATCAAAAATCGATTTTATAAACATATAATCTTTTGATAAAAATTCGCGCAGTAGTAGTGTCGCCATTAGAAAATCAATAGTACCCTCCTGTCCTACACATACACACACATATATATATATATATATATATGACGTATTGAATTAACGTAAAATAAATAATGTTGATAATTACACGAATGTGCATTGTGCAATATATATTATTTTGTTTTATGAATTTCATAATGTTATTATATACCCCAGTGGGATATTTACGGGGGTGATAAAGAAGATCAACCCTTCCCCCATATGGACCGCGGTTAAGCAACAGTTGAAAGGATTTAAAAAGTATGAGTACGACACACCGTCATATTGTTCATATAGCCATACTTAATGGTTATGAAACTTATACTACTTTATTGTTTAATTCCTCCTATTGTATCTATATAAGGCGTGTTTGAATTAAAGATTTGATGGCAGTTGTGCGCGCGGCGACTCTTTTATATTTGGAAAATCATCTTCCATCCCACCAAACGACTTGGACTCTTACGCCACTGATACCGTAACTGGGTAACTAAAATTTTTAAAAAGGAAAACACGAAAAAAACCAAATCAATTCCGAGACAATCGTCTCTAACGAGGGGAAAAAACACTCTGTATACGGCGGGATAAATATATATTCGCACAATGGCCACAACTATATCGGGGACGATTCACGATACGTGTATTTTGTCCCTGGGGGAGGATAGGTAACCTTGAAACGGTAAATGCACAGTAGTTGTATAAAATACAAATTGTATTGTGTACGGGTAGTCTCTTACCCATTGGGTGCGTTTTGCAAACGGTCCTTGATGTTCATTTTTTTCGACGATGATTCGCGGTTTTCGACCTGCATTGGTCTTGTTCGTTTTCGCACTCGTCGTATACTATTACGGTCGATTTATTCTGGTATACCACTGCAAAAAATAAAAAATAAATAAATAAAAATATTAGTTATTTGTACGTATAAATGTAATAATGCGCTTTATCGTGCTTTTGAATGGTGATGGATTTTTCGTTTCCCCGCGCCACAAGATAATATATTAAGTCGTATTATAATATTGACAAAAAAAAAAAAAAAAAAAAATCAAAAATCGTTTTCCTATATTTTCAAATATTCGTAAAAGTGTTTTTGTAAAAAAAATAAAAATATTAGTACGAATCTGATAAGAAAGCCTCCGATGGTCGGTTCTGCGGATGGAATATTCGCGAAACGAGGAACATCCACCACCACCTCCCGGAATACCGTCGCCGCACTTGAAATATTTTTGAAAATCTAAAACCGTTATGAACGTATGTATATGGCATATTATATAATATAATATTTATGTTTTCATTGAAAAAAAAAAAAAAAAAAACTAGAATCTTAAATAAACTAAGTCGATTTATTTGTTTATTGAAAACGTATTATTAAGTATATAACGGAACGATCATCGTGTACGCCACTGAATATATAGCGCAACAAAACGTCACGAAATTATTCCAGAATATTAATATTAGCCCTTTATAGGGGGGTGGACACATTTTTAAAACATTCTGGCGATTTTTTTAACTGTTTATAGGCATTTTACGTTTTACCGTTGCTTCGGACCGTGACGTTATGTCACCGCGTGCTATAATACAAAATGTAAATATCGCATAAATTGCATCGTACTATTGGACGATACCTTTTTTGATGTCCTATAAATACCGTTATATCATTGAGAAAAAATAAAAAATAAAAATACCTTTTTTTTTTTTTTTAACACATCGTTACATAAAGACGAGTAGACCCGGTGATATTATTACGTGTAGTAATTATATTTATATATTATCGATAACCTCGGCGATGGTTTTTATTTTTTTCTTTCCGCGCGATCGCCATTATCGATGTTTCAGTAGTGTGCGTGTGCGATTATTAAATTTTTTTTTCTAATTAAAAAATCAGAAAAAAAAAAAAATCGCTCGAGACAAAATATTACGGCACAACTATATTATGTTACACACGTTACATAATGTTTCGTTTTCGCGGATAAGTACCGTAGATGCCTATAGTATAATATACACTATTTATAGTTATCGGCCGGCGACGCGACGATAAAATAAATTAATATTATCGGAATTTCACGCCAAAACAACGCACGGCTTTCGTCGGTTCGTCGTACTATCCGGTGATGGCAACGACGGTGATAAACAGACGCGTCGCGGGATCAATCAACCCACAAGAAACCTCGTCCCCAGCCCGCACCGGTTTTATCGAACGGCCGTGCACTTGGGTGTACAGCGCGCAGTATACGTACACACAAAGGGCCGTGTCTAGGGTGGACGGGCAAAGAGGATTTCCATCCCGCCACCACTTCTGGGGAATTTCGACGAGTTAAAAAAAAAAAAAAATTGTAGTATTTAATACTTAAAAGGGTTCATCAGTTCCTCCTCGTTGGCCGCATTGAAACGCAAAACGAAAATAATAACTGTAAACTAGCACTACTATATCTCAACTACATGTATACGGATAATTGTACATTAAAATTGTGTATTTTGCAAAGTATCCTCCACTTGTGTTTGTTCAGTAGATATGATGTTTTTGCGTTATCGTTTTATCGTTTTTATTTCCTATGTTTGCCCCCCCCCCCGCTTCTTTGAAAAATCCTATATATATATATATTTATACTCATTACTCAGTGATTGGCTTGGAAACAACAATTTAGTACTCTGATTATGTGAAACAAATTCGCGTTCCTTACAAAAATAGTACAACCATTTACTCTAACCCCCTCCCCTCTCCACTAACTCCAAAAAATGTCACCGAGGATAAGCAAACAACATATATAATTATTCGACAAAATTCAAAATGTACACTATTATTGTACATATTTTTATATTAATAAACGGGAAATACATTTTTTTGAAATTGTCTAAAACTCTATAAGAAGCGGTGTGGGGGGTCGTCAACTCGCCGGTCTAAATATCGTTCTATATGCGTTTCCGCATATAAAAAAAATATTAATATTAAAAAATATAGGGGTACGCTGAAATATATGGTGAATTATTCAAGGTACTCAGTCCTCCTGCGCTACCCCAAGTCGAGCACTGACACTCACACGCGATTCGAATTTCTTGTAAATACAAGTTCCGGATTCTAAAATTTCCAATTTTGAAATTAGGATTTCGGACTGTTTTATGCATTTATTTATAATAAAATCACTAATTACCAAAAAATTGTTTTTAAAATAAATCAAATATACTTTTGTACAATTGTTAAAATAAAAAAAAAAACTAGGTAATAATTATAATAAGTTTAGTTAAAAAATGCAATAAACACACAGGACCTCGAATATTGTTGAATGCAAAACGTTCAGATTTGTGTCACGTCACTAATATTCGTATCGACGATATTTCGTCTGGATCACATAATATTATTATAATAATAGTACGCGTGTTCGGGGGGTCCTTGATCATAACCGTCTACAGCTTACACCACGCTATTTGATATGCTAATGCGTCGTCTGGTCACAATATAATATAACGTACAAATTTACTATTATTATTGACAACGAACAAATTTATATCGTATATATTTCGTTTTTGTGGCGGCCGGCGGTGTCTTAAATATACCCGTTGAATCATGGAAATTATGTCCTGTACACATACAGGGAGACACTTGGTGGTAAACACTTAAGTATATTATTTAAATAGTAAATGTGCGAAACAAATGGAAATGATATAATATATCTTCTCGTCGGCGTGTCCTCGGAGCAAAATAACCAATCGTTGTTCGATCGGTATCGCGTTAACGTTAACGCGAGTGAAATAATACGGTCGGTCTTTCCGAACGAATAATAGCGTAATTTTAGTTTATGAGCGTAACGACGAATGTAAAATGGGTTTACTATAATGTGTGTGTTTTTTTTTTTTTTTTTTTTTTTTTTGCGGATCTCTTAACACTTCCACCAGAAATCTCGTTCCATTCAAATATTTTAAATTGGAACTTTTCGTATAGCTGATGTGTCGAGGAGGCCATTTTTTTTCGATTTTCCCAGTTGTTATTTATTTTGCGATCATAACAAATTGTAACAGTTATCAATTAAAATTCTGTTGAAATATGTTAAACGCCGAACTTTGCTGGGAATCGATGTTCGTTTGCAACGGTTTATCGGCGCGTACAGATATAAAACAAAAATGAAATAACCCTGTATATCCTACCTTCCCGACAGTCGCCCACCAACAACACTGGCACACCCATGGTGTGAAGTATGTTGGTTTTATTTTTTATTTTTATGATGAACTAGCGCGGCATCGGTGAGTTTTTATAGTTTGTTTGGTGTCTATAAATAGTACACACAATTATATAATGTATAGAAGTTTTACAGTCGCCATTAAGTATTTTATCGGAGCATATACTATAGTATTGATTCCTTGAACTTATTTACGTGTCGTCGTATATTATTATAAAAATATCGTTGGTTTTTATTTTTTTTTATTATTTATTCGGATCTCCGATATGTAGTCCAACAAATAAATCACGGTTAGATTTGTATTTGTTTTTTTTTTTTATGAACTATAGCCCGAACGATTATAGTCGGTATAATCGCCCAATTCTCTGCGGCAGCGTTGTTTTTTTTTTTGTAGATTTTTATGATTTTAAAGACAATTTTCGCGTACGTATAGAGTTGCTTAAAAATTATAATAATGTATTATATTCAGGTATTTACTAATACACGTCGTCGTAAAACATTTGTAATTAGAAAGTTTGATCGAGGGAACATAGGTATATTATACAAGTGGAGGGTGAATAGCTATTGAAAAAAATAAAAATAAAAACACTGTTTCGTCCTTAACACGGATACAAGTTCACACATCACATATACAGTGACGGTAGCGTGTGAATTTAATTATTATTGCACATTAATGTCTTGAATCAAAATTGTACAGAATAATTAAATTAACTAGATAGGTTAGCTATATACTATATGGACATTAATTGCAAAAATCATTTTTTTTTTTACTTTTTAATTAGCTATACAGTCTAGGTATTATAGATATAACTTGTGGATACTTTTGTAATCTTGTAATATTTTAGAAAAAAAAAAATCATCGTATACGTATTGTGAACATTTTTATATGAATGGAATTTTATTATTTTAGATACTGAGCGAAGCGAATGTATTGGTTTTACGATGATGTGTGATATGTTTTTTTTTTCTCTCCGTCGTTTACCAGATATTTTGCTCCGGTTTACTAGTGTAGCACATTTTCTGAAAGTATTTTGAATCTAGCTGGTGGCTAACCTGAAGAGAGGGAAAAGGTCATGTTTTGTTTTTCGTTGTAGTTTTCTTAATAATTGGGGAAAAACCGGATTCATTATTTTCGATTATTTCTTTTCGTTGTAACTGACTGTTAAAAACAATCGTCAAAACCTGATATTAAAGTATATTAATATTTACCCTTTGTAAGGCTGGACAAATTTTCAAAGCATTTTGGCCATTTTTGAACAATTTATAGGCATTTAAATTTGTTGAGTTTTTGTTTGGTTTTATTTGAATAAAATTGATTTGGCCGACCAGAAATGTTTGAAAATTTGATATAAGGTTTACCATAAATTGTATTTAATGGTAAAAATGATTAAAAACATTGAATGTTATCAAATTAATTCTGTTTTATAAGCGTTTTTAGTGTAAATTTTGATCAAAATCGTAAAAATTATATGACATTTCAATACATGATTAACTGAACTTGCTCAAAATCGTTTGTCGTTAGCAATCGTTGCGTATAGATATAAATTGAATTGCCCTCTTTATCCTTCTTTCCCAACTTTCACCCTACAACAGTGGCCACAGTATCCGTCTTTTTTTAATTTTTTTTCTTAACCCGAGAAGTAGTTTTATGTTTGTGAAAAAATACATTTTTAGTTATTAATTATTATTGATTTGATTATAAATTGTATTATTAAGTTCTTTTTAATAATTTTGTATATATCGTAAAATATATGTATTCTGGACATTTTTTATTTAATATTATAGTACTCGAATATGTATTCCGAAAATATTTTCATTTATTTATTTGAAAATAAAATCAAGACGGAAATTATAGCGTTTGATTGAAACGTTTAAACGATATACCTCAAGATCTTATTGAATAATAAATTCATCTTGGTAAATCGTTATTTCGTCTTATGTTATTGTTTTCAAACTGCAATGTCAGAAGTCAATGTTTGTAAATATCGGTCTGTTGATTTTAAAAATACAATTACGAATACTTTTCCGCGACAACATACCCGTGAAATTAATTAAATTATAAATTCAATTGCATTTATACCGATATTTAAATTTAAAAAAATAATAACTAACACTGGATAGTGGCTATACACTATTACATTCGTGACGGGTAGTCCGGTAGTATACTTTTGACGCATAAGGGCAAACATAATAATTCGTCCTTGCCCTTTACTAACCTCTATCCCTTGTTTAACTTATTAATTTTTTTTAATACGACATTTTTTTTCCAATTTATTATAAATGTTGTATTTTAAATTACATTTTTATCAGGAAATGTAAAATAATAATGTTCGCTATATTGCCGTTTTTTATGTAACGACGTTTATATAGTATATATTCTATATGTAAATAAATTATTTATGCATTTAATTTACTTGCGTACTCGTGATATTTTTGTTTTCGAATATAAATTAAAACCGTCATTAATACGAGAATAAATTATTTCACGATATGCATTTAACAGTAATTTTTTTACGCCCTTTGAAATATCAAAAAAAAAAAAAAAAAAACCGTGATAAGCCCAAGATATTATTTATACGAACAACTATCTAACTAAATTACGTATATTTCGACACAATCAAATAATAATAATTTGTCGAATATTTATATTGGTACCTATAAAACTATATATAAAAAAAAAAAAAAAAAATGAATATCATTATATATGTATAATTAACTACTTGTTTTTAAACTTGACGATAAAACTATACAATTCTCGTATCTAGTGTGGAGAACCTCGAGTTCCGAATATACAATCGTTCAAAAATTCAAATGAGAAAATATATATACAATTGAAAACATTATTTTTATACTGTCGTGCCGGGTTGAATATCGACACACATCAAGAATAAGTACCACCTAACCTAACCGTCTGAACACTACTTTACATATTTTTTTTTTCTAAAACAGTATTATATAGTTATAGTATATACACACGTATATATACGACATTATTAGTTAATTGTATAACCAAATACATAAAGACGTGCATTTATGTAGGTACTGGCCTTACAATGGACAAGCATGTACAAAACTAACAACTGAATAAAGTAATAGAAAACAAAATCATATTCTAATATCAAATGTTCTGTCAAAATAATAAATCGTTAAATAGAGAATAAATACACGTGTGTGTCTGTGTAAAAACTGTAAATACTTCACGACACATTGGTAAGCCGTTGTTGTAGGTGATAAGTTGGATTGACAATGGATATAGTGATTTAATTTATATCTGTACGCGACGATAAATCATTGCAATCAATAAAAGATTCTGAGGGGAACTCGGTAAATAGGTAAGGTTACACGGTGTTAGTATTATTTTTCTTCCTTTCTAGGTATAACCAACGTAACCCCGAAATCAATAAATTAAAACCTATGTATCGGTTTCTTTAAAATTATTTAGAAAAACTGTTGGCAATTCTGATAGAAAATCTGGTCAAACAAAATACCACTGGGCGGAAATCCCCATTCAGAGATGCATGGTGAAAAAAACCGGAGATTTCATAAAATAATCAAAGTTTAAAAGTACAAAATCTAGATTTTAAATAAATTTTCCTATTTTGAAATCCGAATTATCGAAATGTTACAAATCCGGATTCTTCCCACCACTAATCTATACTTATATAATATTATAAAAAAGGTTTGATTTGTTTGTACGTAGGGGACAATATCTAACCTACCGAACAGACTCTAAAAATGCATTCACTAATAGAAATCTACTCTATCCCCGAGTAACATGGGCTATATAATTTATTTCGATAAAAATAAATTAAGGTAGACCGACACACAGGGTTATTGGTATTTTCGGTACGAAGATCTAATTATTTTTGTTGCTTCGGTGATTCGGATGAAAACATAACAGTTGTTATAGCCTGTTTAATTTGATTTTCACGGGGCAAGAGAGTGCCGTTTTTAAAAGAAATTAAAAAAAAAAAAAATACAAAAAACAAACAACATTTTCGACAATTTAGTATCGTTTGGCAACGACACTTGGATAATCAAACTCGGCCCAAATTCGGGGTGATGACAGCTAATATTGTATGCGTGTAATAAGTAATAAGCGTTGTATTATCGGAATATCTGAAACAGTTAAGTATAATCGAAACGGATTGCGATCGTTCTGTATATACTGCGTACCTAACCTACCTAACGAAAAATCGCTAAATAAAAACTGCAAGACGTAAAAACGCACGCGCGACGTCACGCCGGTCGTCGGTTGATAACGGCCGCGGCCGCGTTCTAAAACATAAATAAATATTGAAAATTGGCCCCGGACCTGACCGGTGTACGTACGGTGCCCATTAATAATAATAGTAATAGTAATAGTAATAGTAATAGTAATAGTAATAATAATAATAATAATAATAATAATAATAATAATAGTAACAATAATATATGCACACCACGTCATCCCGCCCGTCTTCGGGCGTAAAACGCATCGCACACGCGGCGACGGCGAGCTGAGTGCCAAATTCCTATTTCCGAACGCCGCCGCCGTCGATCCACGCGGAGAATTTTGCGTATTTTTATCGAACACGATCGCCGCGGGGTGTTTAACGTCGGATCACGCGACAATCGTACACCGTTATTGAAAAAAAAAAAATAAATAAATAATAATAATAGCCAGTGTCCATTGCGGTTTTCAAATTCAATCTACACATAAAGAAATAAAAACTATAAGGGATAATATTGTAACGTTAGGTTAGGTTAGGTTTAGGGAAGCGGGTGTTGTATTGCCGGTTTAAAAAAAAAAAACACAAAAAAGGTTTAGGTTAACCTAACCTTACTTATTCGGTGAATACTCCGGGTCTATACGTAATTTTTAACAGATTTACAACTAAGTCCTAAATAACAGAAAACCGTTATTGTTTAGATATTGTTAAATATTTCAAAGAACAATTTATCTTTATAATTATTGTCGTATATAAAATTGGCGATTGCACCATAACAGAGGCGGCTCTGTTTATAACGTATATAGATTTAATAATACATATATTATGTTGTCGGGCCTTTGAATTATCAATCGGATAACTGTGATTTATTTGTTGGATCTTTTCTGTAACAGCTCATAATTCTATCGAACCGTATCGGTAAACAGTAATTATTGATTGTTTGTATGAATTGAATCGTTTGGTGTTTTTTGCACATTTCGGTACCCATAATAAGGTTTACTACACCCTACCCCCCCGCAACACCACGCGAATAGATACCGTTGTACCGACAAATCATTTTGATCTCTGCGGGTACCTATACTGTAATCGGTACTGTTACTTCTTTGGGGGTTTTTTTTTTTTTTTTGTTCATTCGTTCCATCCGTGTAGAGGTACGTTATCCGACAGAACACACGGCAATAATTGTAATATTATAATAAACGGTAGGCACGTCTAAATTACAACGCGTTCTTGTATATTTACATATTTTATACACACGGAGCGGTTTCGAAACGACTGCCCTGAGTATAATATTATTATAATATTACAGTCCGATATTTCAGTCGTCCGCGAGATGGAACAAAAAAAAAAAAAAAAATAAAAAACACAACAGCTAGGCAGGCGAACGGGCGAGAGTGCGCGCGCATTTATTCTACCGGTGGGTAATTACCTCGAACGCCTGATCGTCGGGGCTGCCTAATAAACGGCGAGAACCGACGGACATATGCACTTGTCGATTTTTTTTTTATTATTATATTTTTATGTACGTATAAAATTAACCGGCCGGCGTCGACGACAACGACCCGTGTATACGAGAAATATAAAAAAAACAAAATCAAAAAACAAAAAAAACCCTAAACCAAATCATAGTATCCGATCGTTAAGCGCGCTTCACGTAACCGCGTCTCCAGACGGGCTTGTAAGTGTATATACACCTACCTATATTAAAAATATCCCGTCTTTTTTACCGAAATTAATATTATTATATTTTTTGTGAATAAAATCCCACTATATAAATTCCTATACAGGGGTGATTTTTTTTATTATTTTTTTTTTCATTAACCACTGTATCATGATTACTTTTTTTTTTTTTGTATATTAAAAAGGATTATAAAAATCTTATATTGTCTACTATATAATCGAAATTTTACCCTTATTTCATGGTACATGGTAACCATATTTTATTAACTTTTGATTTTCAAATGGCAACACCCCATTCATTCAACGCATATTCGTAAATATAAAAATATTGGCTTTACACCATTTTTAAGTTACACAATTTTAAACATTTCAACCGGAGTAGTTATTCATATTAACATTCTTAGAAAAATATAATTTTTTTTTCTTTTATCTGTGTTAAAATAGGTGGTCATATGAAAATCAAAAGTTAATACTCATTTGAAGTGCGAGTAGTAGGGGGTTAAAAGTTTGGAAATAGATTGTTGGAATTAAGCAACAGTAACAGTAACAGTTATTGATTATGAAAACAAAAACAAAACAGAAATCAAGTATACATAAAATCCTCTGAGAAAATCGCTGACCGTCTACCTTATCATCGTCGTCTGATTGCAACATTATATACCCGAAAAAAAATTTATAAAATATATTCTGTCGTACAAAGTGGTTCTCAATATATATATATACAGTATGACCATAGACAATAAAGAAATGGTTGGGGCACGTCTAAATCAGTAATTATGTGCTGCGCGGTCTTTTTTCCGTGCTTTGTTTCTCTATAAACAGTCGTCTGGGGTACTTTTCGAGGTTATGTTATTTTTTTCCCGACGGCGCTTTCGTCAACGATGTTCGTTGTCTATATGAGAGCAATAATTTTATTTCAAATTAAATACATAGATTTATGAAAAAAATTATCAATTTATTTTTCTATGACAGTGAAATAGTTTAAATAGTAGTAAAGTATAATATTGTTATTATTTTGAATTATTAGACACGGTGCAAATCAACATCTTAACTACGAAAAAAAAAAAAATAGTATTCCATACAAACACTTAAAATTGACCGTGTTATAAGCTACAATGGACCAACTGTTTATTTATTATCTATGGGTACGACACGGGTTTTCGGGCTTTCATGATGTGAATTCGGTTAGGTTTGGTTGGGCCTAACCTAATCTAACCTATAACAATATTAACCGATTGCTTGTAACAAAACTCAAAAGAAAAAATTATAGTTAAATAAAAACACCGTACTATTTTGAGAATTGTGTAATTTACACACATACATAATAAACATAGTTAATGTGGTTAGGAGGTATCGCATTACACATAATAATACAAATATCATAACTAAAAATATATCCCGAGAATTATTTTTAATATTATATATTCGCTCCAGTTGATGATAAAACGATATATTTTTTTTTATTATACATACAATGCGTTACCTATACCTCGCCCCTCCCCACGTAAATAAATCATACTTTTAAGTGGTAAAAAAAAAAAAAAAAAATTATAATTTCTAAAGTCGTGTCTTATTATTATTATTATTATAAGTTAAAAAAAAAAAACAAACAATATAATTACATTTGAAATATGTATGTAACGGGCGGATCTATTTAATTTGTTTTTTTTTTTTATAATTAAACGTATTATTTATTCGGTCGATAATTTTTAAAAAAAGAATACAAGTTTATTCGTTACTTGTTTTGTTAATCGATATAAATACACTCAAGTGGACCGAGATCCAAAAGCGGCTGTCACGCATTGGCATAAATTATGTAAAAATGAATTAAAACATTGCGTGGTGTAAATCAATAAGACGAGTGTACTTATCCTTTGAATTAATATGATTTTTTTCGAACGATGAAAAAAAAATATTACGATATTAAAACGGCGAATAATAATAAATGTACGGGAAGTACGATGTCTGTGTAAATAGATTTAATTCGTATAACTGACTTACGAAAATTGCGGGTATATGTACAACAGTCGTTCCCAATCCAATCCAGACAAAAAAAATGTTGAAAAAAAAAAACCGTTTATCAATCGCACCGCAATTAGGTTTTCAAGCGGAATTTGTTCGCGAAATCGTATTTGGTCCGGACTTTAAATTGAACTCAACACTAATTATCCGACTTTTCATAAATCCGCTCGCAATAATTAATTGCAGTCCGGTAAAAAATAAAAACGCCGTGCGCGGTGCACGGCAATATCAATTATTGATTTATCGACGTACTTTTTTTTTTTTTTTTTTTTAATGCTATGCGCAACCGTTACCACGCTTATGTAATACGCTACTTAACTCGTTGCGCTTTATGTCGATCCGGGCGTCGCGCACGTGTATAAACGCGTTTTTATAGCGTATCATACTATACACGAGTCTTGCACCGAGATAAAAAAAAACTTCGGTTTAAATATGCGAATTAATATTTTTGGCGGGGGATTTTCCGTGAAATTAGAAAACGTCCGCATTGCCGGCAATGCGGAATACTGTGGCGCTCCCGGGAATTATCAACGGGACGGGACGTGGTGCGCGGACGCCCGAATGATAATCGATAAAATCCACTTCTCTCCTGACCGGACAATGTGAATTTTTATTTTAACCTATCCGAGCTCTAGTAGCGTTGTAACTTAGCCGAAATATTTCTATACGTTTCAAGATTAAATTACTAAATAAATACTTAAAAAAATGTCGTGTTTTAAAGCCGACGGGCGATGGGGATATAACCCCTAATAGGTCCCACTGGCGGAGTTGATGCCGGCGCTTCACAAACCGCAGTCGGTCTTAAACGCGTTAACTCCGAGTGCAATAAGTCGAGTCGCAATTAACGACCGTGTACAACGACAATAATGACAAAATAAAATAATTTATGGAACCGATGTATACACGACGATACTACGCGATACGGTGCATAATTTTTTTTATAGTTTACATATTATGTTTATACCCAACACTTTTTAATATACCGAGCAGCAGGAAACGCGTATATTAAACGCGAGGCATAGACGTTTAGAATATACTAAACCAGACCGGGAATAAAATTACGTCTACGTGTGCTCGTCTAAAATTTTATTTTGTAGGCCAGTGGTGATTTTAAAAAAGGGCGAACGAACCTACGGGGCGGTTTTTTTTTTTTTTAAATTATACGCCCCGGAGCTATTATAATATATAGTCGCCCCCACCAAAAAAAAAAAAAAAAATTGTCTTCTAAAAGTATTAGTAGGAATTTTGTAGGTTAAGGTTGTCGATATAAATTGACCGCCGCCAATTTTACACTTGCGGCTCTTCGCCCCGCTAAAATACGGGCTTTTACGGATACTTATTGCGGGTTCATAAAGAAGCGTGACAAAATTGTACAGGGACGGGCGGATTTAAGAGAGAAAAAAATATAAATAATACAATAAACTTACCGGGCTATAATTGCGTACAGGTATACGGTGCACACGGTTTTTGCTTAAAAAAATACCCAAGTATTTAGTAGCGGCCGGCGGACGACGACGGAAACGTAAAAACGAAAAACGCGTGGTCGACTCTCATCGCCGAAAAAGCGAAAATTCGCACTCGACAAAAAAAAAAAAAAATCTGAAGAAAAACACAGCACAACACTAGGAATGGGTGACCTAGTGGATTTGTTTTTAATGATTTTTTTTTTTTTTACCACTCGAAAACGAAAGCGAACCGAGATCGCACGATCGCAAAATTTGAAACGACGCCGGGTATCGTTCGCGCGCGCGCGCGCAAATTTCTCGAGACCGAGTCGACTGAAAAGGACGGCTACGACGTCGACGACGGAATAAACGCCGTACGGGAACGCCGACGAGCACACGACTGAACGGAGCGCGGCGACGCGTGTCGGGTACTTGGGTAGACGACGACGCCGCCGCCGCCGTCGCCGCCGTCGCCGCCTCCTCCACCACCTCCACCGCCAACGCCGACGCGCACGCTAAGGGTGGACAACGTCGCAGGAGACACGGCTCGTCACCCCCACCGCCACGCCGCTGCCGTACCGGCAAATCGCACCGGGCCCGTCGACGTCGGTGGCGGCGGCGACGGCGGCGGTACATTCGATTTTTTTTATTTTACCTAGCCCGAAGCGGACCACAACCTGCACCGACGACCGACGAAATCTCGAGAGGGTCGGACGTGTGGAAGTCGTACGTTTGCGCGTGTATTACCAATTGTTGAATTTTTTATATTTTTTTTTTTTTTACAACACTCTGACTAGAAATGCATTTTTGTTATTTCCACGAAAAATCATTAATACGCGCAATTTTTAAGGAAATTACTAAATAAAAACAACACACGTACAATTAAATTTATATAGGTTATACAACTTCTTATCCTTAAAAATTATTATCAATAATACATAATATTTTTTTAAATACATTCTGTAAACTTAAAAAAAAAAGTTAAAAAGTTAGAATTAAGTTGAAAAGTTATTTTTATTAGTAACTTTAAACTTAATTAAATAGTTAAAATTCTGAACAACTTAACGCGTTGTTATGGATACGTAGTATATTCTTATCTAACACGATAACGTGCAAAAAAAGTAATTTGTTTTTCAGTTGGTTTTAGTATTTTTATTTCTCAAAATCTTCATCATTTTCCAATGTGTAATAATAACATCAGTGGTTTTGTCACCATTTGTTAATTTATCAATAAGAATCGGTTCAAACGACGGGATAGTGATAATTAATGCGATCGTCTATTATATTAAATAAATATATAAATATTGGATAAGTAAAACGATAACTCGACGGTCTTCAAATAAATAATATTACTTCTGATTAGAATGAGTGATTATTTTTTTCTCTCTTCGGAATCCCTCACTTTGTCACACGCTCACTGTATATTATAAACATTCGTAAATTATTTTATGCTTTCCTCCGAATCACCAGGACAATAATGTAATGAACTTATAAAAAAAAAAATAAATAAATTCCCACGGCGCGTATAAATGCAACGTGCCCACATTTTATAATAATAATAAATCTACAAAACGAGTCATAACATGTTATTTAAATGTTTAACATCATATTAGAGAAGCAAATATAGTTAATTTTTTTATAATAATTTTTGATTTTGTATAATATAATACAAACGCTTTGTATATAAAAATAATTGACCGTACTTAAATAATATTTTATTGTTATACACATAATAATTGAATTATACGAGTGTAATTCGATATTACAAAACGCCGCGCCGCTCGTGTTTCTGATAAAAAAAAAAAAAAAAAAAATAACATAAGTATGATGCCCGTACGAAAAATGAAAAAAACCTTAATAGTCGATAATATACATTTTGTAGACTTTAATTTTTTTATTTCTCGTATCAATGCTGTAATTTTTTTTTTCCGAGGTGTATTCCAATTGAATAATTTACATCTCATACATTGATAAATAGTATAGGTATAGTGCATGTATATATATATGAAAATAAAAAAAACAAAAATACAGACAATCGCATACACACACACACACACACGACTGACAGGTTATATTTTTGTTTCTTGTTTTTTTAATTCGCACGTATAACCTTCGGCCTTCTCGTATTATAGCTCTCAACCCTTTGTCGCCTTATTACATCGCTGCACAAAAATACCATTATTATTTTTTCCAATTTGATTAGCATTTTGAAATTCGCACGGAAAACGTGTTTCTTTCCCTCGTAACACGCGCAAAACATAAAAATTAATACCTATTTAATTTGTCGGCATGTCTAACAACAACGTGTCCGTATAATAATTTTAAGAAAATGTAGGTAAATGCTCACAGACGGGGTCGCTATTGTAGGTGGGCAGTTGAGAGGCAGGATATAGGGAAATTTTGTCTATATACTGATTGCAGCTATGTACTGAATGCAGTATTGCGAACGAAAAACTATTCTGAGCGGAATTTAGGTCAACTACTTTTTGATAGATTCTAATTAAAAAGACGCATTGACTTATAGCTACAAAATAATTTGTTTACAAAATTGTTTATATTTTTATAGAATTTTGACATTTTACTGAACTTAAAACGCTGATAAAAATAAATTATAATTAAAATAACATTATAATTTACACAAAAAAAAAAAACTAGAAAGTTCAAATAACTTGAGAAACTCGAGATTATTTTGAAAATCGTACCTCGTCTAGAAAGTGTTAATGTAAGTAAATATTTATATATTAGACTTTTTTTCACTGAGATAAAAAAAAAAAAAAATCGAAAAGAATAGACACCGTTATCTCTTAAATTATATTCTCGTTTGTTCGACGTTTTTACCCCGTTATCATGGAATGTCAATAAATGACCTCCTCATTGCGGCAATTATACGAAATTTGCTACCAGAAACCACCCACGAAGTTGACGATTGGAGATTTCTGGTCGAAAAGTTGTTTACAGACAAAAAAAACACATCTTTAGTAAAACTAATAGCTTCTTCGCCACTACACTCAGAATCTAAAAAAAAAAAAAAAAAAACTACTCTATAAATTAAGAAGATAACCCAATAATAATAACTCACCCACCAATCTGTCAATTAATATAATATGCTGTGTACAGCTATAAAACTAGAATTATATAAATATATAGTATGTATCGTTCAATTAGTGTGACTGTAAAAAAAAAAAAAAACTAGCTGGTGATACAAATATAAATTAGATTTTTTTTTTCTGTCTTTTACACCGACTAAAAACAATAAAACGAAAAGAAAAAACCAATTTCGACCCTTCGAATTCGTAAAACTGCATTATACTCACGGCGTTATTAATCCTTCAATTAAGAACCAATTGAAGGATTAATAAAAGTACTATGTACGATGGGGGCTTTTATTTTCAAGCCTATATAAGCGTATAACGTTATATAATTTGGATTTTTGCATATTAAACTAACGAAAAGTACAGGGTGGTCTACAAAGATATACCCAATGCAGGATAATGAAAATATTCAATTTCTGTTTTTTTTTTTTTTTTATGACTCATAGGGATAAGAAATACAAATATTTATCTTTTAATTACATTTTGATGTTTTGGTCAAAGATAAATAAATAAACTTTTTATTTTATTATTTTTGAACAATTTGAAGATAGCCATTTTATAGAGTTTATTCTTATGAACATTTTGACGTTTTAACTTTTTATTTTCATGTACATCGTGGTTTTTTTAGTTAACATAAAAATAGTGTATAATTTAATTCCATAGTAGTGTTTAGAAATTACCTCATCTCGATTTCTGATAAGTCTCGTTTATCAAAACACTATTACGTCTATTATACACTATAATACACTATTTATCTGTAAACCAAAAAAAAATTATTACAAATCACGAGGTCATTGAAAATAAAACAGTCGAAACGTCAAAATGTTTAGAAAAATAAATTTATTAAAGAGTAAATCTTCAAATAATAAAATTAATTTTTTTACTAAAACATACAAATTTAATTGAAATATGAATATTTGTAGTACTTATATAACTGTGATATATATGTATTTATATATATAGTCACATATAGAAAATAAAACATAATTTGATAATCGCACGAGATATCGCTATGGGTATATCTTCGTGGAACACCCTGTATAAATACTCTCTTTCGTTTAGCCCCTGTACATATATACATATTATTATTATTATTACGGACTTGTTAAAACAAAACTTTAACCAAGCGCAAAAAAAAAAACGCACAGTGTTATAGCAGTATTCGTGTTTTGAAAACGCGTATGACTCATACGGGAGCGAGCACTTGAAAAATATAATACTTAATAAAGTTGCACGACACGGTGGTTCCGTTGGCGGCGACTAGGAAACGCGTTTATTATAATATTAAAATGTGAAGACGAACAATAGACACGGTACCGCACAAATGTGTATTTATGATCGGAATTCATAATGTATAATAATAATAATAATAATAATAATATACACGCGAATGCGCAGTGCGTCTATATCTATATCGACATTTATCGTTAATAATTTTTAAAATCGGTTTGTACAATAAAAAATAAATAAATACTATACGTTATCATAGTGGCGGATTTAAGGGTTCCAATAAAGCCGGCAAATCCGTATAAAATAGTTTCGGGCCTCGTACGAAATGTATCGGCAACATTTACTGCGGTAAATGATATTGCGGTTTGCAATAAAAAAAAAGGAATTTATTTTTGTTTTGTGGTGAAAATTGACAAAAAATTAACTATATAATTTAGGTGGGGCCCCAGTACACAATTTAGGAGAATGGCCCGGTCGGTATTATTTGACGACTAAACGAACGTTAAATCCGCCAATGTACATAACACAAGCCGTGTTCAATTCAGACAAAATGTATTAAAATTATATTTCAAACTTACAAACTATTTAAATGGATCACCTTCAAAATAGTGACTATTTGCTTCTATACAATTCTCTCAACGGTCATTCCACTTTTGAAAACACCTTTGAATTTCCACCGAGGTTATAGCCTTTAGCTCTTTCGTCGCGTTATGGATGGTTTCGTTAACGTCTTCGAATCTCTAATCTTTGAGAGTAGATTTTAGTCTCGGAAACAAAGAAAAAATCACAGGGAGTTAAAGGCTGGTGCTTTGTCATGGTGCATGATGCAAAAGTTACGACTTTGATTTCCATGCTTATGGCCTTTTACGGCGTACTTTTACTCTTAATCATTCCAGTACTGGAAAAGTAATTTATTAACAGAAAACCTGTAGGTGAAAACTCAAATCGTCTTAACCAAAAAAAAAAACGAGAAAAAAATGAACATTGCATTGATGTTTGACAGGACTTGACGACATTTTTTGGACGAGGCGAATTTACGGTCTTCCGTTAAGATGGTTAAACTTTAGTTACCGGATTATATTCATATATCCCATGTTTCATCACCCGTAATAATTGGTTTTATAAAACTTGGGTCATTATAAACCCGATTTTTTAGTTCCAAACACACTTCGATGTGATGTTCCATTTATTCCTTGGTTAAACATTTTGGCATTAATTTTCCGGACACTCTTTTCATACCCAACTCATATAATAAGTTCGAATGACAAGTACCAATTGATATGCCAACTTCATTGGCTACTTCTCTGACGGTTAACCGTCGGTCATTTCTAATTTTGTTCCGAACAAATGTAGTGGTATCGTTTGTTTTTGATGTTGATGGACGCCCACGACGATGGTCATTTTCAATGGATATTCGACCTTCTTTAAAACGTTTGAACCAGTCAAAAGTTAGACAACGGCTTAGTGAAACATCTCCTAAAGTTAATTTAATCAATTCAAAAGTTTCCGTAGCATTTTCACCAATTTTGAAACAAAATGTTATGCACGCGTATTGTGCTGTAATATTATCCACCGTGAAATCGCTATTTTATACAAAACGACCGACTTCGAACGCGTACAGATCAAAGACTGATTGGAGATAACGATTTTTATTATATACTGAAATAATGGTTATTATCTCTAGTTTATTTCGGTAAAACAATATTACCCCGATAACATTAAAAGTTTTTCTGTAGTAATTTTAGTCTGGGTATTTATTGAATACACCTCGTATATTATAATGTCGGGACTGGACGCGCCACTAAACGGGTGGTGGGGCCTTATAATTTCGAATAGAAATCATGGAGTCACCTCCCGAATTTAGTCATTTCTGTCGTGAACCGCCTTGACTCCTATCCCGGGCAATCGAAACCCATCTCGTTGTTACTGTTTTCGTCTCATATAACAAACACTGCGACCCCGCATTATCGTTTAGAATAATATTTTGATAATACACATAACTCGTTTTAATAAATATTATAAATTTGACTAGCTATTAATGTTTGAAGAGCTACTCGTCAAATTCTACTTGCTAAGATAAAAAAAAACAAGTTTAGTGAAAATTCTATTTCCAATCGCTATAATAAATCTGTATTGATAAAAATAAAGTATATATAGATTATAATATAACGGGAGAAAATATAAGTAACTAGCCGTATTACCCGTGGAGACCCGTCATTTCAGAACTTTGGCTTTTATGACCCGAAAACTTATTAATAAAAAAACAACTTATTTGAAAATTTCTATTTAAAAGACCGGAAATTACAAGGCAAAAGCCACTTGTGTTCAACATTTTAAAACTCTGCGCCTATGGCAATTCACCAAATTAAAGACGAGAATATTTATATTTCACAGAGGTATTTTTTATATTTAATTCCCGGGCAGTCTATATTATTCGTATACTTGAATATCCGTGAATATCTGTGGAAACGCCATAATACATTTTGTCGTCTTTATAATATATTTTCTTTTCTATAGTAGAGCCAGAATATTATAAACACAATTTTGATATATTGCTTGTTAGAGGGACGGATACGGAAAATTCAATTTTCAATAAAATCTGCAATATTATAATAGATTATGTATATGACGAATACTAGACGATCGAATAAAAATTATGCACTAAAAAATCGAATACATATAACTAGTACTGTGAACTATATAGATTGGAAGAGTATTTCGACTTCAGGACTACGCATTGAGATTTTTTTTTTGTGGCACCGGGCAAAATAATATTATTTATATTATGTTTACAGAACAAACGATTTATCAGCAGACTATTTTATGGAGTGGCGTAAACAAGAGGAGGATGTTTGGGAGCATATCTCCTCTCTCCTCATCGGGTTAAAAACCAAACAACTATGAGTATGTATTTTAGTTATTTAATCTTGGAATATGTTGCAATATTTGTATTTCAACCGAATTGCCAAGGAATTTATGGAATAAAAATCGGCCAATTGGATCCGGTTTTTATATTCCCATTGTCGGGTTAGGTAAATTATATTATAGCAGACGAGTCTACGATTTACTCATAATTTTTCTTTTGCTACTACATACTCCCCTCATTGAAATTTACCGCGCATGACACTGATTTGATATATATATATATATATATATATATATGTATATATGTAATATGTAGTATTCTAGTCAATTATCATAAACGATAAATTATATATATATACTCTATTTTGGCAATAACAAACTATGAAGATAGTTTGATATACAATAATATAATATCATTAGCTAATATACTCGTCGCACGACGGGATTTGAATAATCGAATACGTTTTTAAAACCACCGTTACCACGACAATCAAATTAATATATTATAAATAAACTATATTAGCGGCACGCTCGATTGTTAATGTTATACAACAATCGTGTAACCAATGGAAACCATCAATTAAAAAAAAAAGCAATTTACATACTATAAGGGCAGATGTCGTGCGTGAAAAGATGTCACTGGAAAATGACGAATTCAACGGTGTATCTATCTATGATGTGTAACTTTTACTTCTCTTCGGTAGTTATCGGAATAGTTTAGAGCATTTTCATTTTAAACGTCTATATAGTTATATATATATATATATATAGAAAAATGTGCTGTTGCTGCTTGCGTTTATCGCTTATAGATGGTCTGGAAATTGTGAAAATTCCTTTTAGACACGAACAAAAAAAAAATAATAATAATAATAATAAGACTGGTCGTCCTTTATTTCTATTTACTATAGTATAAAATAATATTAACTAAATAACAAAATATTACGGTTTTATCAAGGACAGAGGATATAAATACAACTGGTCCAGGGCGCGAAACCGCAAGATTTAATAATATCGTACACGTACACGTATTATTATTATATTATAATAATGTGTTAAAACTAAATGAGAAATCCAGTGTAGTGCGCAGGGAAATCTGTGATAATTAACTTTGCGTATAACCTACACGCGGTAATAGATATGTCGGATTCGATCTCTTCTCGGGGGCTCATTATTCTTATAATATTGCCCAACATAGGTTGACCCATTTTCATTTATACAGGGCGTTTCAGGTTTGCCCGTACAGACTTTGCGAACGGTCTTGTTTATTTGCGAGCGGAATCCAAAACCCATTTTAAGCTTAATAACTGCGATTTTCAGACGCCGGCGTGTCGCTTTACGTACATATGTGACACCCCGGGTGGAGGAATATCGGAAATTGGGCGACATGATAAAATGGAGGTATTAATGGACGGGCAAATCGTCGCGCGGTCCGTGTGGTTTTGCGTTAAATCCAATATTTGACGGGATAGCTGCCAGTCTGTCGCACACGTACGTATGGTCCCGCATTGGCAAAACGTAAAATTGATTTCCGTTTCCACCGGCACCGGCGTGTGGATCATTCTCAAAGTTTGTACGGACAAACCCGAAACATCCTGTATACATGTAAAACGAGTAGGTGCCAATCAAGGCCCCCGCGGATAGATATATTATAGATAAGTACCGAGACTCGCGCAGTAGTTAAAAATATTTATGGTCAATTATCTCGTAATATGTACACTGTATACGATAGTACGTATAATGTATATAATATAAATATATTAATAACGCAGACGTAGAATGACATCATGATTTGGTCCAATATCGGTTCTTACCAAAAAAAAAAAAAAAAAAAAACACACCACAAAAAACGTTGTCTCCAACGAGACAATAATAGCCATAGGTGGTCAAATACGGACATTTGCATTACAATAGGCCCGCAGCGAGCTACTTTATGTTTCCTATTTGTTTCGTTGAAAAATTAATAGCGTGGCGACGAGTTTGTGGACACGTAGGTAGGTATTGAATTCTTTTTTACCACCTCAAGTCGGTTAACGTTTGTTTATAATAATTTATACGCACGATATATACGATGATGTGTTTTACCGAGTTATTTTATTGTATTGTACGTCAATTCCCCGCCGCCGCCGCCGTCTTAGACTATACAGAATAAAACATAATTAATGTAAATTTTTTAAACATTTACTAGAAATTGTCAATTATAATATCGATAATATAGTGACTTAAAGAAAAAAAAAGAAGTCTAAATAGAATACATACATAAAAGCAAATAATACTTAATTTACGAAAATCAATGTTACATATGTGTTATACACCGAGATACACCAAATTATAAACATAATAAAAATATAATATACTCATTGACTATTGTATAGTAATCGTTGTGAGAATTTTATAAATAAATTTCTAGATTCTGAGTCTTTTTTTTTTCCTTAGGAATACACTTTTTCGGTCAGTAAAAGTTCTCCGTTTTTTTTTCACGTCGTACCTTAAAAGTTACACACTTTACGCCCGATGATATTTTATTTGAACAATTTTTCGAAATTCCCAATAGTTTATCTAAAAGTTCGAATATTTCATATACAGCCGACTAAAACGTACAAACTAATTGTCGATGCAATTTTACGGGCAAAGCTGTCGAATTAAAATTTTTTTTTTTTCGTTCGATGCCGATTACGTAATGTTACGCAGTGGTGGTGCGAGTTTTTTTTTTAAAACAGACGTGTTGATAGGTGGGTGGGTAGCATTAGATAACCAAAATCCAAATAGGAAGTAACTACTTGTAGTACAAATAGGCCTAATCTTATGTTTTTTAAATATGCGTATGTGTAAACTAGAGATTATATGAAATAAATATAGTTTAAGTGTAATAGGCGAACTCATTAAATAACGTTATACAATACTCTAACATCTATAATTAATTCGGTTACTTGTGAATTTTAATTAATTTACGATCGAAAAATGTAAAATAGCAGTCTACGGAAAAAAAGAAAAAAAAGAGCCTATATTGTATATATATATATATATAGTAGTTATTAGATATAGACTATCAATAGACGTCTGGTAGCATTATAATTCAAATTATTTGCTAGTTTATAAAGGTGAAAGAGTATTTAACCTTATAATAAGATATTTCATTAATATTAAAGAGTTAATAAGCCGAATTTAATAATAAAATTGCAATATATATATAGACTAGCTATCCCGTACGGCAGTGGTTCTCAACCTTTTTGGATTCATGTCACCCTCATCTATGATAACCCAACACTACGTCTCCCTAACATCAAAATAATAATAATATAAAATACAAGCCCTATAAAAAATACAGTACGCAGAAAAATAATAACTACACATTTTATTTTTGCTTTACTGTTAAATAAACATTGAAATTTTAAATTGGAAAAAAAATAATTAAGATTATTGATAATATATAATAATTGAATAAACTATGAAATTTAAAAATTAATGAGAAGTTTGACTTATATTGACTATATTTTATTCTCGTGGTTTTAAATAACGATCAATAATCGTTATATTATTAAATTTTTTTTCAATAATACAACGGTTACAATAATACGATTTTTTTCAAAAAAATGTCTATATTTTTAAATTTTTTCCAAGATTTTCTTGTCACCCCTACATTGGATCCATGTCACCCCGGTTGAGAACCACTGCCGTACGGTGTTGCCTGTGAAAAATTGGATTTGTCCGTGGATTTAACCTCTTACCCATCGTCTAACTTTATCGGTTAACTTTACGCTAATCTCTTAATCGACGTAGATCAGTGAATGAGTGATTGGGGGGTATTTGGCTTTTATCTATATCTATATCTATATCTATATATATATATATATATATATAAATTGAGGTATGTCTGTATGAGATTAATTGACTCAAAAATGACGAGCGATTTTTACGTGGTTTTTTTGCAAAATATTCCGCATTGCCCGGAGAAGATATAAAGCTATTGAAATAATTCGGTTATTAAGTAATTTTAGTACAAAAATCTAATTATTTTTGTTGATTTATGGGTTATCTTGGTAACACGGATGAAAAAAAAAAACTGTTATTTATTATTGCAGTGCAACAATCCCTGTGCTGTGCGGGTATCTATGATGATATGTGAAAACACACAAACTCATCAGTTTTGTTTGTTTACGCGCCAGACAACAAAACAAAAATTGTCGTATATCATAAAGTACCGCATTGAACGAAATGATTGTCACAGCAAAAATAAAAAATATTTGTTGACATGAAATTCAGTAATTTAATAATTTAAATCAGAAGATTTAAGTTATTTTTGTTGATCAGCGATTGAAATGTACAACGTAGAATACATTTATTTTGCCGAAGCTGGACTACCCACTATCCAACTAATTTTTTTTTAAACAGTGACATGGGCAAGACAATAATACATAATGATCCAGGAACATCAATATCTAGCAATAGCAAAGATAGCTGGATCAGCTTGTCTCTTTTGAAAGAGGACTTTCGTGACAAACCCAATCTAATAATAATAACAACCGTTTTTTTTTCATTTGTGTTGCCAAGGTAACCAGGAAATTGAATTTAGACAAAATTCATGTGCGAGCATTCCTTTAGGGGATAGATTTCCAAAAATTCTTTCTCATCTCACCCTTACACCATAAGAAATATATACCACCAAAAGCCTCTAGGTCCAGCAGATTGGTTTGGGCGTTGATCAGTGAGTGGTATTTGGCTTTACATGTATAGATAGATAATGGAAAAAAAAAACAACATTTTTTAATAACTAAGCACCGATAGTTTCCCTAGCAATGTATTAATGATCTTGAACGTATTAATGTTTTTTTCCAAAAGGGATAAATTTAGAAAAATACCATACAAATTTTTCCCGTGAAAACCTTGTTTTGACAATTAGGAACACAACAACAACAACAAAAAATAGCAAAATCGGTCGAGCCGTTCTCAAGTTATGGCGTCACCAACAAAATATCGATTCATTATTATATATAGTGAAGATATATAAAAGAGTAGGGGACGTGGGGTCTTTTATCAATACTCCTCGCGTGAGTGGGTCAAATAATTTCGCCAGACTCACTAATGATATATAAGTTCGCGCCGCGTAATAAGTGAAAATAAAAAATTAACATCTTTGAAACTGTACCGAGTACCGTACAAATTAAGGATTATTATATTTCTATATATGAAAATCTACTTACAGAATACAATACATTAATAATACGACGATGAAAACGGATCTATATTATATAATCCAGCTTATATAGAAGTTTGGAATACAGTAGAACAATAAAAAAAAAATTTTAAATTAAAGATTTAAGGGACCTACTAGTCTAGTCCAATCTAATATCCTTGTTCTTCTTTCGATATCTATTTTTTGCTATTCTTATTATATTTCCTCTTCTAATACTTCTTAACATTGTTCTAACATTTTTTTTTTTTTTTTTTAACTGTAAAAGTGCCTTCACTGGAAGGTATCTTTAATCCGTCCTTCACGTCAAAAAACACCAAATTCATCAATTTCACTTATTGTTCAAATTATGAAACAGATTGTGGAAATAAAAAACTAAGTAATAAAAAAAAAAAAAAATTAAAGAACATTCAATTGGATTCTCGGCGATAGCCGATTTAAAAATGCACATAACAGAAAACGTTCGGTGGTTCTCAAAAGAAAATAATTGATTTTTTTAAAATAAATAAATACATAATAAATAATTTTTTTAATAGATACTTATAATAAACATCCATTTTACTTATATACTTAAAATGTACACACCTCTCAATAAAGGCCGATTCCCTGTGAATGTTCACAATATGTACGGAGTATGAACTGTAGCGACAAATATATTATTTTTACAGAACGTCTATTAATTAAAAAGTGTTTTTTTCTTCTTTCTATATCATTTAATTGAATCCGTTCGTATTAATAAACCTCAAACGTTACAGGTTTAAAAAAAAAAAAAAAAAAAATGATATAATATAATGTACGAAATAGCCGCTGCAGCGGTGTCTTTATAGATTTGGTTAAATATCGATTAATAATTTTAATTATTAAAACCAAAAATATATATAGGCAACACTTTTGAGTTTTCCCTATATTTATTATTAAAACCGTATTTCACGACCATCATACATCGTTACGCAAAGCTCAAAAGTGATTTTCTCTGCGTCGTCGTCGTTGGAATATTATGCTGATTGAACTTGTAAACTCTGTATATGACGAAAAATCTCATATTGTTACACAACCAAATGCGTAATTATTCAAATACGTATACAGTGTTTATCGTGTGACAACCGTTATGTGTTTTTTTGTGACTATACAGCAAACAGTATATACGCCTATACAGTAGTGCGGTTTGTTTTGGAACCTCGGTATCCCATCTCTCTCCGTCAATATGGATAAATTTTAATGGATTTACACGCAACTATTTCGACGGTAATTTACGTTTATAGGTTAGCTACATTATAATAGTACTATACAACATTTATAAAGTGAAAACGCACCTTGCATTTAATATACAGGCCGTCGATACTCGGCGTTGTCGAGAACAAACAGGCCGCCCCTTGGAATGTATATATTTTTTTGTCTCTGCGACCAAATTTTTACTGCCGCATAATTAAAATATGATACACAAATGTCAGGAAACCCCGTCTGATTAAATTAAATTATTGTGAACGTTGCATATGGCCTATTCGAAATATAACAAATATATTTTGTATTGCCTATTTACAATTAAGTTAACAGTGGAAAGCCAGTAATAAACATAAAAAAAAAAATCCCTTCCATTCGAATTTTAAGGAAAATGTTTCATTTTCAAACCGAATAATCGAGGTAGAAGCTAAGCTGAAATATCCGATATTTTCCGGGATTTTCTTTCTGAAAAAAGTGATACAATTAGGATAAAAGAGACAAAAACAAAAAAAAAGTCAATCGTTTCGGTTTTGTTTCAGTGAAACTTTTCCGATTGTCATTCGTTTTTTAAGAGACATAATATTAATAATAACAAAATGATTTGGCAAATCTAAAAACGAAGACATTTGTCCGGAAATATTTTATCACAGTTAACCGTTGTTGCCCGGTATTTTATCTATTAAAAAGGTTACCCATGACAATATAATAAAAACCGTTTATATTTCATTCGTGTCATCAAGATAACCCAGAAATCAACAAAAAAATAACTTAAAAATATCAAAAGTAAAGTGAGCGTCATCCTTTAAGAACTGAATTCGGGGATAAAAATTAAATGGCGACCTTCTCCTTGTTATGATCGTCAAGTATGCAAAATTGTAGATTTTTATTGCGGATAAACATATAAATTTTCAATTTAATAAATAAGATTATAAGAATTTTTACATTTTTACGTCTGAGTGACGAATTTGTGTTTAAATACTTCGCACCATATACCTATGGTGGGTCACTGTTTTAGGTAAGAAGTTGGGAAGATATGGAAAGAAATTTAATTTATATCTGTACGCAATGATAAATCATTACTAACGAAGAACAATACTGAGCAAAGTTCAGTTAATCATGTTTTGAAATGATAGTACATTACGATTATCATAAATATTTACACTTTAAACGATTATAAAAAAAGAATTAATATATTACCAAATTTGTTTACGTCAAATTTTCAAGCACTCCCGTCGGCCAAATCGATTTTATCAGATTACAACCAAAAAAAAAACCTAAAAAAATACTTGAAAACTTTAAATGCCTATTAATAGTCCGTAAACGACCAGAATGTTTTAAAAATTTGCCTGCCCTTAAAAAGGGCTAATATTGATATTCTGTGAAAATTGCAGGTCTCTGCGATTATTATTATTAAACGTGTTACAGCAAAAAGAAAACAATTGCAAATTATGAAACCATTATTTAACTGTAACTAAACTTTTCCGTTTTTACCCAGTTTTTACAAATTATTACGGAAAACTACAACGAAAATCAAAAAAAACCTTCCCGAAAAACCGATTAGATTCGTAATTCTTTCAGAAATGGCGCTACGCATGAAAACCTAGGCAGGCTGTCTGGTAGAAAAGTTGTATACAAACGGAGGAAGAAAAACATATTATAGTAAAACCAATAAAAACGAAACCAAAAAATCATATGCGAACTTGAACGTGTGTTAAATAATCGGAGATTTGCAAAGCCGCCGCCCCCTAGGATGTACTTTCAAAATAAACGACAGCCGTAAACGCAACAAGTATTTTCGCGTATTATCAGGCCACGACGTATAATATCAGTTTTTTTTTTAACTAGGCGTGTGGAAAACCGTTGTTAATTTTTTCAATTTTAACGTAAGAGGTATTTTTTATATTTTTTTCGTACCGTCGATTTAATCGACGGCATAAAACAGTTAATAATCTATACGATAATAAAAAAACAACGACAACGACAATATTACAACAAAACCGTTGACCGGATAATAGCAAGATAATTATAATTCCAAATTGTGTACCGGCTAAATATAGTAGTAGACCAGCTAATATGCTAGCACCGACTAGATCGGAAATTCTTTCTGAAAATGCGCTACGCATGAAAATCGGAGCAGGCCGTCTGGTAGAAATAAAGTTGTATACAGACGGAGGGGGGGTGGAGGAAACAATTACATTTTTCTTTGATTCTAAAAAAAAAACATGTACATACGCGATTATATAACCAGTAACAATATCCAATAATAATTATAATAATAATATTAACAGACAGCCTTCTGGTACGAATAATTATTAAATGTATATAATACACGGGTATCTAGAATCTTTCACCGTTTTCCCCGCGAAAGTGAATTATTTTACAGACTTACAGGTAGGCAAGACGTAATATACCTACCTTGTCCTATGGCATTTTTTTTTTAGTGCGCATATTTTAACACGCGACAAGTGTTTGCATATATTATAATGCATATTTGTTGTTGTTCGATAATTCGTTAGTGCGTTTTAATTCGATTTCTCGCATATTAAATATTTTATAGTGTTGCAGCCGGCAATCGGGCCATTATTTAATAATTATCGTAGTGTATCGTATAAAAAAAAAAAAATATATTCTTAAGTTACAAAAAAAAAAAAAAAAATAAACAACAACTGTTTTCCGGAATAGAAATCGGTCGAATTCGTTATTATCGAATATTATCGTAAAGTTTTACGCGGGGTGTAGGGGGGCGAGTCGCGTCGCACATATTCCCATATTCGTTGGTCCCGGTATGTTTACCGTATTGTGTCTTGAGATTCGCTCTTTAAACGGGCACCCTTCAGAACACACAATAAATAGGGAAGAGTGTAATTCTCGGTGATTTCTATCCCCCTTGCTATACGATGTTCGTACCTGCAGTTCGGCGGTACAGCACCTGCGTACAGGTGCAATTATTAATAACGTTTCGCGTCCCGAAGAAAGAGAAAACAAACCGCGCCGGCGGACGTCAGGTGGTCCGGCCGCCGTATATTATTGCGTACGTATACGGAGAGACTACGACGACACAATTCGTTCGAGTATTATTATTTTATTTCGTGCAGGTTTTTATTATTTTTTAAAAATTACGTTTTAAAAGTTATTTAGAACCCGGTACGCCGCGTCACACACACGCACACGTTCTATGACAATTATTCATCTAGACCCTGGCTGAACTGTAGTAATACTGTACGGTGTACCGTTGGGCTACCGGGTTTGTCTTTGTATGACGACGACGACGACGACGAGGATCCACGTCATCACCGAAGCCTCTCTGATGAAGTGTTGTACGTGTTATGAATGGACTCCGGGGGTCTTTTGTTTTTCTCGTAAAAAAAAATATGCCGTATTTTTGTATACCTTAAATAATTACCGACGATTTTTTTTTTCCCTTCCCCCCGATTCTCGAATAGACGATTAAACAAACACCGGTATATACAATATAATAATATACCGCACAGGTACTATAGATGAGCGGACGCGTAGCTTCCCGTCCATCGTAAAGTGCACAGTGAAGTATCAGTGCTCGAATTAAAGAAATAATAATAAAAAAAAATAAGGAGACTTGAACAGAATTATTATCCCTCGCGACGATTGAACTCTTCCTGACCCTCGGGCGTTAATATTTTTCAAAAAATTCATTCTTAATTTCGTAATATAACGCGATTTTTTGGTTAAATAACTTATACATAACGACAACACAGTGCAAAAATGCAAAACTGAAAACAAAAAAAAATAGCGTTCGTAATTTATTTCATATATTATTATATTATAATTGTTACTAAATAATAAATTAATAAATTATTCGGGTTGGTCACATTTTTTTAAAAAATGTCATTATTGGCAATAAGAGACGAACCGTCCAAAAATGTCCAAATAGACATAATTCGTTTGGGAACGCTAAAAAAAAAGTGAAAAATAATAGATAAGTTTTGGCCCCTAGTCTAATATATTCATATTTTTATTGTGTTTCAAGACTACCAATTTAACGCACAATATATTTTTATTTTGGTAATATTGTATTTTATATTCTAGGACATTTTTAGAGAATATTAACGATTTCGTACATTTTTAAGATATTTTCAATTCAAAATATCGAGAATTACAAAATAATTGTTCAAGAATTATAATTATCAGCAGACGAGCTGATAATTCGATAACTGATAACCAATATTTTAGTTAAAATTTTGTCATTCGTTTCAGTTAAACGATTTATTATAGGTGTTTCAATTTATTAACAATATGAGATACGAGTATGACAATTTATCACCATTACATTAAAATGTACAGCGTATTTTTTTCATTATTAAAAATATCAACAATTTGTTTTATTAGTTTTCAGATTGAACAAAATAACTGTGAATAGCAATTTAATTTAATTAAAATTCACTCGTTAGGATTGTAACTGTAAATAAAATAATTTTAGAATTTCTTTTTTAGAATTTCTATATTTTTTAAAACAATTTGTTTATATATTGATAACTTTTAGGGCATAATATCGTATATATATATATATATATATATATATATATATTATAGGATTGTTGTGCGTATGCCTAAATATCGGTGCTAATTACTATATATCCGTACTCGTCACGCACACCGGTATTTACCTCGAGGCGATTGGTAACTCACGTCGTATTTAGTTTTTCGGATATTATATTATAATCTATACTGATATTATAAAGTGGTAAAATGTGTTTGTTTGTATGTAGGGGGTAATCTCTGGAACGACTGAACCGATTCTAAAAATGCTTTCACCAATGGAAAGCCACGCTATATCTGATTGACATAGGCTATATTTTATTTCAATAAAAAAATAATTTATAGGAGCTAATACAGGGTTATCGGTAGTTTTCGTACGGAAATCTAATTATTTTTGTTGATTTATTATTGGTTTCCTCGGTGATTCGGACGAAAAAAATAACAATTGTAATGATCTTGTTTGGTTTAGTTGTCACCAGGACGAGAGTCCCGTTTCTAAAACAGATTAAAACAAAACAAAAAGTTTTGACCATTTTTAGTAACGGTTCTGGATAACCGAACTTGACCCGAGCAAGGCCGGATAATAGCAGTTAGTTATCTGTGTACCGTTGCAGTTATCGACGATAAAGGACGTTCGTTTATAATACGACCGGGTTGTAGTTATTGTTCATACCGCGATACAGTGGAACCGTTTCAAGGTGTGGATTATAAAAAAAAAAATATATGTAACTGTGTAACACACAAGGATACGACGAAATAAATCGTATTTTGTCGTGTGTCTTACGCCCGGCGGGCTTCCATCGTATTATCTGCGGTGGAAAGTCTTAATAAAATAATATTTAATGATAGTATAATAGTATTACTAGCAGCAGTTCGCGCACCCGCCTCGCCATTTCTCGCGGTGAGCCAAGGCTTTTATAATCTGGTCTGTATTACCTATATGAATCCATTTATAATATATACAATATTGGAAAATAATTAAAAAAAAAATCTACGGATACCTACTTAAAAATATGAAAAAATACGAATATAATTACTATCACCTATATACCTATAACGTACGTATATTATGACATCGACGAAAACAAAATATGTTTAATAACAAACCGGCTGATATAAAACACGATTTAATTCGTTCGCTTTTCAATTCCTCCGAATTTAATGTACGTTTAGTTATCAGATTGACTATAAAAACTTAGGTTAGGTTAAAGTTAAAACTTATTGATCAATCGTCTTGTTATTAAACAGAACCACACACAGTTGTGCTATACAGAAAATTCTATTGTTATTTGTATATTTTTTAATATAAAACCTTAACATATTTAAAATATTTCATCCTCTTAAGTATATATGATTCAAATTATAGGAAATATTTTCGATCAATAAATAATTAATTTTTATTTATGTATATAATCATATCAACTAATATATATATACAAGTCTAAATCGGATTATTAATTGAACACTGATGTTTATACTAAATAACTTAATAGTTAACTCAAGGTAAGTTTACTCAATAGTTGTAAATCGAGTTTTAAATCACATTTAAGAAGTAGTTTTACAAATTGTTCGTATATTGGCCGCATTATTTATTCCATTTCGATCAGTTAAAAAAAAAAGTCGCACTTACGTGTAGGCCACTGTTGTAGATGGTTAGTTAGAACAGTTTAGAATTTAAAGTAATTTAGTTTATTTACTGAATGCAACGATAAATATCATCTGTAAGTAACATTTTGCAACCGGAAAACGATTCTAATCGGAGCCCGACAAACTGATAAGGTTTTATAGGATTAGTCGTGATTTTTCTCTTGTAGCCAAGGTAACCCAGAAATCAATAAATTTACTATCAATGCAATATCGTTTTTTTTTTTTTTTTTTTTCTAAGAAAATCTTATAAAAAAATTTGCAAATAATTTCACCACCGGATGAAAAATCTACATATTTTAAAGGTAATGCGTGAAAAAATCGAAGCGTTTTTATTAACCCGAAAAATGTTTGCCGAGAAAAAGATTAAATATTAGAATTTAAAACGGACAAATGTTGATTATGCGTCATCCGATAATTGTCGTCACATATAAAATCTATCGAATTGTTAAAAAAAAAAAAAAAAAACAACAACAATATTATATAGAAAACCGACTGATTGAATAACATTGTTAGGTTAGATATTGTTGATTTTCGTAAGTTATGTCGCGCTATCCAATGTTAGGTATTATTGTGTTTTTAAACGTGGCCTATTCAAAATAATAGTGACTCGCCGTGTACTAATGTTAGTGTTAGGGGCGTTTTTTTTTCGCGGTCCGCAGTATAGTCGTGTTTCAAGGGCATAATAAATTTTCTCGTGAACACATTTTAGATTTGTCATATCCGTTTACAAATGGGGAAAACCTTTTTTAAGGTTAACAAAAAAAAAAAAAAAAAAAGAGTACGGGGGAAAAAAAAAAACGAACAAACAAACAAACGAGATGTAGCGATTCACGTCTGGACCATAAAATCGTCGTCCCGCGATTGTGTGTACCTAAATATATACATTTATTATATTTTATTTTATTTCTAATAATAATAATATTATATACCGAACGACGACGGGAACCCGTGCCATTGTGAAAATCGTCGTTTTTATTTTCCCCCCTCGTCCCTCGAGGAACTGACCCGGCCTTTTGTCGTCCGAGGACCATATATATATATATATATTTATACGTATAATATTATATATTATCCGTTCTTCGCGATAGACAAGCAGTATATATATATATTTTTTTATTTTTTGTACAGTTACACCGAGTACACGTACCGCGTGCTCTCGTAAATGTATTATTATTATTTTTTTTTTTTTTTTACTTTTTTTTTTTTTCGGCCGACCGCCGTATACAAGTCGGTTTTTCTATGTAATGTATTGTACAGTCCGAAGCGACCAGATATTATAATATTATTATTATTATTATTATTATTTTTTTTATTTTATTTTTTATTATTATATTATATACGTCCCGGGTCAGCCGAAAACGTCGAAGGCGTGTGTGTTCGCGCGTATAATAGAGTGCACTACTGGCGTGTCAGTGCGCGTATACATCATATACCTATATGCGCGCGTTAAACGTTACGTATTTTTTTTTTCCATTTTTTTTTTTCATTATTTTTGTTATTATTTTTCGTCCGGGATCAGCACATTTTTTATTTTTTTTTTTTTCCAAAACCGTTTCGGGGCGAGGTCCTCGGCGACGACGGCGATTGTTCTACTCCTCGGAAACCCGCGATAATAATAATAATAAAATAATAATAATAATATTAATATGTTGTACAATATAATTCGTCTGACCGCCCGCCGACTAAGTAATATTTATAATAATATTTACACTAATATTTACGCTATATAAGAGACAGACACGAGTCGTTATGTATATCGCGACGAGTGAACGAAATTGTTCGTGTATATTTTCATTTCGTTGCACGATTTGTTTGTTATATTATATATATGTAGTGATGTTCCCATCACATTTGTCGAGGGTATGCTCAGTTTTGAGAATTTCAATGAAAAAGTGTAAATGTGTAGGATGCTAAAAAAAAAAAAAAAAAAATGTTTCTTCCATATACCGTTACTAACGTTTATTAATTTCCAGCTATACCTTGGTGTAGTGAATGAAGAGAGTTAATGATAAAAAAAAAAAAAAAACCAAACATATTTGTATTTTCCTTATTTTTTATTAATTTCAAAAAAATAAATATATAACTCGATATTCATACACGTTCAACGTTAAACCTAACCGTAAAGTATTCTCAATAGTTTCAATACAAATAGGAATTTTTTTTCTTCAATTTGTACCCGACAACAGTAGTAGAGAATCCGTGTGAACATTACTACCCCACTGCTACCGTCGTTTATATAAGCAAAACAATTACAAACATACATTGGTCGATGGGAATAAAAACAGACCAAGTGCACGACATTATACTTATTATCTATATTTATATATATATAATATATTTATAGACTTTAGTATTTTAGTACAACTGGCAATTACTTACAATATAACAATGTCGTCAAGATAACACTGAATGGTCGTCGTTGTAGTGCACAGTTTTTGCCGGCGGAAATATATATTATTCGGTTTTCTATAAAAACTAATAACTTCTAATAATCATGCCCTATAAAAACCATAACTATTTTTATTTTTCCAATTTTATTGAGACTTGAGAGTACACGCATGATTTAAAAAAAAAAAAATATCTTGAAATAATACGGCGTATATGGAGTATTCCCTATGGAAATACCACCGTGTATATACATATATATATATATATATTCAGTACATTCAGTGGCATACACGTGATTTTTGAAAGGGGCGGAGGATTGAAAATTCGACAACAAGGCGGAAGAGAAAGGGTAGTGCCCCCTCCCAAAATACCGCAGTCTCGCACCTCTCAGATATTTCCGCAAGTTATTAATTTAGTGTCTAGACAACCTTATCTATAGATAATATTTCATTTAATCTTTTATTTTATCTAGATGAAAGTTTTATTATCTATTTGAAGTTTAGATAAAAGAAATAATTATCTATATAATCTATACTTAAAACAAAATAAAAAATAAAATATTTTACCCATAGCAGTAATTATTAAATGCATGTATGTGTTTTTTAGTTCTTAGAAGTTATTAGCGTTTCGTGCTTGCTTGCTCCTTGTTTATAATGTTCTCAACAAAAGATAATCCAATAAAAAAAAAAAAAAATTTTTTTTACCAACTGTATTTCAGTTGGGTTTTTTCTATTATCTTATCTGAGATAATTTAAATATGTGTTTTTTTTCATCTGTATCTAGATGATTTTAGAGCAATTATCTTTAGTCTTTATCTAGATATAAATTTTACTCACCCGCGTCTCAACGCTGGTTATTATTTTGTTGGAATTAACTATTACAGTTATGAGTTTTCTGTTCTGATGGATTTTTTTAACCAAAATCAAAAAAGATTTATTTGATTAGATTCGGAATCATTACTAAGGCGTTAAGGCTGTTATATTGAATGGAAATTTCACCACGACTAGAACGGTCTAATATTAATATTTTGTAAAAATGTTAGCTCTCACGATTGTTTTAAACTGAGTTACAACGAAAAGAAAAAAAAAAATCGAAAATAACGATATCATTATTTCCTGTAAATGTTCGAATTTTCCCTATGTTTTTGACGATTTTCTCAGGTTTTCCTCTATTATTAAGAAAACTACTACGAAAATTCAATATTGCCTACCCGTATCACTAACTAGATCAAAAATCCTTTCAGCAAAAGTGCTACATTTGAAAATCAGAGCAGGATATCTGGTAGAAAAGTTGTTCGCAGAAAGAAAGAAAAAAAAAAACACATTATAGTAAAACCAATACATCAGAATATCTCAATGTCATATGCGAACTTGAACGTGTGTTAAATAATCAGAGGTTTGCAAAGCCGCCGCTCCTCGGATGTACTTTCAAAATAAACGACAGCCATAAATGCAACTAGTATTTTAGCGTTATGTAGGGCCACAATGTACAATATCAGTTTTATTAACTAGACGTGTGGAATATCGTTGTTAATTTTTTTAATTTTAACGTAAGAGGTTTTTTTTTTTTTTGTTTGTAACGTCAATTTAATTGACAACTATAGTTAGCAATATAAATACGATAATAAAAACCAACGACAACAATACGCGGGATATAGGTACTCGGAACGAAAATAACATTACGACAAAACCGCTGAACGATAATAGCAAGATAATTATAATTCCAAATTATATACCAGCTAAATAATATTAGTAGACTGCACGTTCTTATAATATACGGTTAAAAAAAAAAAAAAATAACAATTCAACGAAAACTATAAATTTACTATAATCGTATTCCCATGGCACTTATTGACTACGGGTCGTTATTCATTATTAAGATTATTTTTATTTTTTTTTAGATAATAAACGTATTGGATTTTAATAAATGTTTATATATTATAAAATATAAGTAAGTCGGAATCGTTATTATTTTGTGGAAGAAAATTGATAAGACGAGTGTGTCAATAATGGCAATATCAATCATCTAGATAAATAATTGATTATTATCTTTTATATATTATCTAGACAATCAAAAAAATTATCTTTATCTAAGATGAATCATTGAATAATCTCAACTATTTTATCTAGATCAGATTAATTTTTGTACTATAGTTTTACTACATGTGCTTTTTTTTCTGTCTGTAAACAATTTTGCTTGATCCGATTTTTAAGTGCAGTATCATATCTGAATGAATTTCGGATCTAATTGCTGCAATGCGGGGATTATTTTTTTATTTTCATTGGTTTTTGCTTTAAGAATAGGAAAAATGTAGGAAATTCTAAAAAATAAACATTAACGATTTCCTTTTTTCGATTTTTTTATTTTGTGGAAATTCGGTTAAAACTAATAGTAAAGACCTGAAATTATCACCGAATATTAATACTAGTACTAATTTCAATTACTAATGGGCAGTTTTTTTTTTAAATGTATATTTAATGTACATGCAAAGTTCGGTTGAACGTGATTTAATATAAATTAATAAATTGTTTTAAATGTATAAATATACATATGGATCAAATTTAAAATAATCACTATAAACTCAAAAAAACACTAGATATTTTGAAAATCTCATCACGTCTAGAAAGTTTGAGTATAACTAGTATTAGTATTCAGTGAAATGTCAGGTCTTAACGATTTTTTTTTTTAACAGAATTGCACCAAAAAAACAATATCGAAAATAACAGAAACGGTTATTGCGTAAATATTTCTGTTTTCTAACGTTTTCCCTCATCACGATTTAAGAATCTATAAAGAAAATTTAAAAAAAAATATATTTTCAATGTGCACCAACAATATTCAAAATTCCACACGAAAGTTCATATGAAGTTTTTGATGGGAGCAAGATTTTTGGTCAATAAGTTGTTCACAGACGGGAGAAGAGAGGATAAAAGAAACACATATTGTAGTAAAAACACTAAAATCTCACTAGTCGTTACGCTCAGAATTTACAAAAAAAAAAAAAAAAGAAGCATGCACACATCGCGTTAAAACCGAAACATTCCTCGCCGTGTTCAGAATCTATTAATCTACCAAACGATTAATCCAAAACGTTTATATATGTATTATATATTATGATAATCGTGAGCCTGTTATAAAATAAAATGTGTCTATTATAATGAGAAGATAAAAATTAAATATGTAATATAATACGGTTGTCCTATAAAACTATTTTCACTGTATTATAGTTCGTTATTGTAATATGGCGACGTAACGGAATTTACAATATTATAAATTATCGGCGAAACTTGGCGGTCGCACATAAATATTTTAATTTTTCGTTATTGTTATTAACACATAGTACACCCTGCAGTGGCGTCATTTCAATATTTCGTGGACGGTGTGTAACTATAAACAATTTTCCGACCGATGAGCAAGTAGTTATTTACAAAAAAAAATGTCTTGGTGCACTCCAATATTAACGTTCCTTTAGTAGGTATTTCGGATTTTCCGAAGTACAAAGGAACATGTACGTATTTTCGTTGCATTGAATAATTTATTTTTAAAAATCGTCGTTAAAGTTCCAAATTTAATCACGGATTACTGTTACTGGTGAGGGCGTACGGATTAAATAAGGTATAATGTATGTGCACAGTGTTTCGATATTTAGCATTCTTCTAAAAATTGTAATACACCTCAGAATATCGCGAGGGGTTCCCCCCTTCGTAAAAGAGTCAACAGTTAAAATATTTTTTTTTTTTTTAACTAATAATTTTCTTTTCCTCTTTATCCTATTTAAGGTGTTTGGAAAAAGTTTCCCAAATGGTGGTAAATGCCCTCCCCCCTCTACTCATTTACGTCACTGATTCTTCTCCAGACCGAAAAAAAAAAACCAGAGACCAGTTTCGGAGGGGTGGCATGAAATTTCCGTTTAATTTCAGTGCTATATTTTAAATTTTTATGTGTACGCAAGAAAGGCAGTACGCGAAAACTCGTGGTTTAAGAAATTATTGGCTCAATAAAACAACGGCCGTGATAAAATTCTCGGAAAGTCTATATACGCTGTGCCAAACAAGACAGGCAATCGGTAAGCCGTGTGTTTTAAACATGATTTAATCGTTTTTAATAATCCAAAACAACCGCGCTAAATGTTTAAAATCGTTGGCGATTTTAACAATGGTAAATCATAAATTTACGATGTTATATAAATGTATTTGCCGATCAAAAAGCTCGACGTAAGGGACTTTATAATTGTGTATAATGTTTTCTGTTACTCTCGACTATTCATTATAAACAGTTAGTTTGTAATTGGATTTAACGTTATTGTTCGTTTTGTTCTAAATAAAACGTGAATTTATATTCAGGTCAGGGGGATTTTTCTGAGTGTGGCAAATGGCCAAGTTACCCCGTTTCTAAAATAAAAATGACGCCACTGAGCACGATGTTATTATTGATGAAAATCGATGAGGTCATCGTTCGTTGTCCATTGGGTACAACTATTATTATTAGTAATTATAGATTTCGTGTGTCTGATGACCCGCTTGAATAAAATTGAAATAACATTATTCTCGTCGGGCAAGTAAACCGAAAGTATTAACAACAATCGGAAAAAGAAATAATTTTTGCAGGTTTTGGCGAGGATGCGTGTAAATAGCCGACAACGTACGCCCGCGCACCCGTTGCAAATCAATTAATACGCAAGCCCGTAAATTATTATTATAACGCGCATATTATATATTAATCGCGATGTATTGGTGGCAGTGGTAACCGGGCGTTTATGAATAATATTATCGCGGCCAACTTTGACCTTAAATCGATTATATTTTTTCAATAATCGCCGTATTCATTAACGGTTAAAAATGTAAAAAAAAAAAAAAATAATAATTTACCGCCAGTCAACATATTAAACAATAGTAAACACTATTTTAACGCGTTGACGCGTCGCTTTTCACCGTTGTCGGCTGTGTTCCGTCGAAATGTTTTGCCCGCGTTATTTGTCGGGCTCGAATCGAATTCTACGATCGGGTACCTCTACCACCGCGCCATTCGCGTCCTATGCGTTTTGCGGCCATTGTTGAAAATAAGAGAAATAAAACCGACACAACTTATGCGTACACGGTGTGCAAACAACAGCCATCCACCGAGCGCGCGTTATTTTCTGACCGTCTCGTATCGTAAATACGTCACTATTTGACATTTTCGAAATCCATTAAGAAATAGGGGGAAAAAAAAATTGTGCCTACCGCGCACAAAAAAAAAAAAAAAAAATACGAAAAAAAATAGTAAAAAAAAAAAAAAACAACCGAACGTGATATTGCGTACGGCGCAATAATATCGGTTATGTATTTTTTCAACGATCCGAGCACCTTTTTATCGTCGTCGTGCAGTGAACGGTTCGCGGCGGGTCAAATTTCAAAACCGTATCTGTGCTGAGGTGTACAGCACTCGTAGCCGGGTGACGGGTTTGACGATTTTAGTCGATCGGGTGCAAGCCCGAAAAATACGGACGAATGTATGTCCCTAACACGAGATCTAACGGGTATAAATAT
This sequence comes from Tuberolachnus salignus, assembly GCA_956483605.1. Lineage (NCBI taxonomy): Eukaryota > Metazoa > Arthropoda > Insecta > Hemiptera > Aphididae > Tuberolachnus > Tuberolachnus salignus. The sequence goes on from OY101434.1 coordinate 37,303,872, forward strand.
ATATATATATAAAAAAAAAATATGTTAGTTTCTACACCGTGGAAAAAATGTTATACGTAAGTTCCTACACAGTAAAAAAAAAAAAAAAAAATTGACGCTACGGATTAGGTGTTTATATTTATGATATTATATTACCTATAATCATAGATATACATACTATACATATTTGATAATACAATTATTTTAATTATTATTTTTATAATAATTTAAAATCGATAATAATATATCATAATACATTTCATAAATAAGTAGTTGTAAATTAAAAAATATTTTATAGTTTATGCGGTTTATTTCTGAAAACTAAATACTTTACATAATTGTATTGATTAATTTTTTTTTGTAAAATCTAAAAAATGTTCATTTATTAAATTTTCTGTTTCGGCGTATTTTTTTTACACATTTTCGTTTTTGTATTACTATTTGTGGTTTATTTGAAAATGTATTTACTTGAAAATGTTTGAGAATTTCAATAATTTTAAAATATATTTGAATGTTGGTGATAAAAATTTAAATTAAAATCCTAATGAAAACTTACACAAGCTACATAGACGATCAGTGTGGTATTACATAAAAATATTTTTCTTGGTTTTCCACCGAATATGCGGACGCAGTTAACTTCACAACAAATAAAATAAATCAATACGATTAGTGCGGTTTGCATATTTTTTTTTTTACCGCGTAAGAACTTACATATATCATTTTTATCGCCACGTAAAAACTTACAAACATACGTACCTTTTTTTTTTTTTTTTTTTTTTTTTTTTTTTAACGATTTAGGAACTTAAATATATCATTTGTAGGAACTAACATGTGTAACTATTTACCCGCTACTCTCGTGTAGGAACTTATACTATTCCCCAGAAATATACCTACCCACCCGATCGTCAACCGCGGCATAAATTCTATATTTTAGAGTATAAACCAGTGATGGGCAAACTTTTTTAATGGGGGGGCCACAAAGTTTATGAAATTCTAGAGGAGGGCCAGAATTATAGAAAAAATGCATTTTGTGTTTAAGCTTTATTAAATCATATAATAGGCATATGAGATATATGGAATTGTTTTTGATTTTCCATAATATTTTCGAAAGCAGGTTCCAGCTGTGACGAAGTAACTATCAACAGCGAGAAAAGGTGTTCATCAATCAATCGATTTCTGATTGAGTTTTTCCGCAATTTCATGGTCGAAAAAGTCTATTATCCATGTCGATGGACCCTCGGGGGGCCGGATTAAATACTTTCGCGGGTCGGAGATTTGCCCATCACTGGTATAAACCATCAGTAGTTGCTAATGTATTTACATTATATGTATATTATAATATTGCTCGCAAAACACGGTAATTGAATACGAAGTGGTACGCGCGTTCCATAATATTAAATTCGACCTGTTCCCGATTTATTAGTTATTATTACGTACAATACTTATCGGTAATAATCACTATAATGTCTGCCCGGAGTTTGGTTAATATAATAATCGTTGTTTTTTGTTTCCGACCGAAGGCAAACTCATTACAATTCAACCAGCCCGACACTTCGAGACGCGTGATTCGACAATAATTTCGAATACAAATAAACATTTTTCAACACCCTCTCTCGCAATACGACCAGCGCCCGTCCAACATTTGGACGGCGGCAATGTCCCCGGTTCATCGCGCGTTCAAGCCGTCTCTACTTTGTAGCCGGCCAAATATACGAAATTTCGGTATCCAATGATGTATCTATAATTACAGATATCTGTTTATTATTACCTGATATAACAATATAGATAACAATAATAATAATACGAGGTGTGGCTAATAAATAACGAGATTTTCTCTGTAAAAACTTTTTATTTATATTTTTTAATGGTTTAACATTTTTCCCCTTCTATATACTCCCCTCCATGTTTGACACATCGCTCCATTCTAATTTTCCATTGGTTGAAACAGTGTTGGAAATCCTTTTCTTGCAATGTCTTTAACACCTCTGTCGCTTTTGTTTTTACAGCTTCAACTGACTTAAAATGTGTGCCCTTTAACGCACTTTTTAATTTTGGAAAAAGCCAAAAGTCGCATGGAGCGAGATCTGGCGAATATGGGGGGTGTTGAAGCACTGGAGTTCGATTTTTAGCTAGAAATCGCTTTACAGATAAGGCACTGTGAGCCGGCTCATTGTCTTGATGCAAGATCCAAGAGTCATTTTCCCACAACTCAGGCCGCTTTCTTCTTACTCGTTCTCTGAGTGTTGTCAATACTTGAAGGTAATAATGTTGATTCACAGTTTGTCCCTGAGATACCCATTCTGTCATTATTACACCCTTAATATCGAAAAATACGACCAACATGGACGACCCACCCGTTGATTGTCTTCTTCACGACCCTCACGAAATCGTTTGTGCCACTCAAAAACACGTGGCCGTGATAGGACACTATCTCCATATACTTCAGTTAATAAATTAAAACTTTCGGTCGCAGATTTTCCAAGTTTCACTAAAAATTTTAAATTAATACGTTGTTCAATTTTTTCGTCCGGCATGATTTCGACGTTCAACACGTAAGAGGTCAATTTAAACGACGCTTACACATAGACTACAAAACGGAAACTGACTAAACTGGTATTGTTCGATGCAGTGATATTCATAGATTACAAATATACTACCATTATACCCTTATCTACTCATGCCTTATCGCTAAGTAGATAGTCTCGTTATTTAATAGCCACACCTCGTATTAATGACATTACGGTAGATTAGCGTTGTCGAGAGGACGCGATACCTCCTGGTGTTTCGATTATAAAAACTGTTTTTGCAAAAACAGTTATAACTAATAATTCTTTCCGTATTTACAGCAGAATTACTATAATTTCACAGCACATCGAGAAGAACTTTATATGTGTCGTAACGTGCCATTTTTTTCTTCTGATAGCACCTATCCCCCAATAAATAAATGAAAAAGTTAAAATAACCGAAAGTTTTCAATCAGATAACTTTTATTGTATTTATGTTATCAAAAAAAAAATAATACAAAAATACAAAAATAGGCACGCTACGACACAGCTAAAGTTCTCAGCATAGTTGTCTCGCACGAAACGGTTTTTCGTGTACATTTTATTTCGTATCATAATTACACAAAAAATACTCGTGATTATGACACGGGAGTGTCTGCTCGTACATTTATTCGATAGTGAATTTGAATAATTTTGAATTGATAAATTACAATTTTTTTTTACAAAATTTCGTCAAAATTGCCTATTCGTGGCCCCTTAAATGCGAACTGTATCACGTCCTTTTAAAGTTGTTTTTAATGCTGAATTGTATGGAACGCCACGTTAGATTATTCGTTGACATAAAAACTGTATTGAACTATTCAAATTAAATTGTTTTAAGTTTAGCTTGAAAAATATAAAATGAATCCACCATACACTTATGATAAATGTCCAATGTATGATTTTATTTTTATTTTTGTATTTTTGAATAATATTGGTGTAATGTATTCATAACAATAGGATTTTCTATCGATGCTATAGAGGTGCTATAAAATATTATGACACCTCGTTATTGCCGTATAATTTGTATACGTTTTCGAAATAGCTTAATGTCTTATTAACGGGCAACACAGCAAACTTAAAATTTAAATGGTAGACGTTTATGTTGAAGTTAGAATTTAAACGTGAGTAATACAATTTTAATAGGAAAATATGTTTGAGTATACTACGTTACTGTTTCTAGTTGTTTTTTTTTTTTTCCAAAAGCAATAATGTGAAACAAATAAATTACAGCTACGTTAGTTATAATTTTTTATATTTTTAAATTGTTGTACATTATTTTTGTTTCATTAAAAAAAAAAAAAAAACACAAGCGACACCCTCAAAAATATTATTCTATTAAAATTGTATTATGTGTTTAAATTCGTTTTAGTCCAACCTAAACGCCACAATTTAAATCGATTTTTTTTTTTTTTAAGTAACGTAATGTTGCCACGTTACCCGTTATAAAATTGGGTTATATTAGGTTAGGTTAGGAATTAGACAAGAATAATATATTTTATACAATCGTAGAACCCGCCGGAACATTATCGCATTTACCCCCTACGTAAATCGTAGTGTATATTGAGATTGTCATGACGAAAAAGTGTACGTACGCTTGTTGTCAGTCGGATATGCAATTCAATATACACATTATGCACTTGTAAAATGTCTAATAGTTAGTATATCGGTATGATAAAAATTACTGAAATTGAGAAAAAAAATAAAATTGTTTAAACAAAAATTAGAATATACGATTTATTTATATTATATATAACATATACATCTATGGTCACCATTGTTACGATATTATTATGCCGATCGGAGTTGGTCAAATTTAAACCGAGTAGAACATATCGATTTATTAAGTAGTGGTGTTTTCGTAAAAAAAAAATAAAATAATAAACTATAGGGGCATTTGGGTTCATTTTTGAATTTAAGGCAGGGGTGCATTGAATGTTGTGTTTTTATAATAGCAAAACTAACCAGATTCAACCTTTCAAAAAGCCGATCGCTTCGTTCGTGAAAAACCATATTGCAAAGCTCTCTATCATGTTCACGAATTCGCGAATTTTACAAAAATACATATTTATTATCTAGTTTTGTATATTTTTATTTATTTACGTAAGTATTGAAAACTAGTTTACAGATCAAAAATTAACATTTTGTAACAGTCAACTTAAAAACTACAAGCCTAACCATAATGCTATAGATTTAAATTTGTAAAAATAGAAAAGAAAATTTTTTCCGATATTTGATAACAGTATCGTTGTTTAATAGATAAGACGGCAACTCGAACATTTTATCAAAAAAAAAAAAAAAGCTGTAATAATCAAAAGCAAAAAAAAAAGAATGAAGATTCTATTCTATTTATTCGGTTATCAATATATGAAATTCATAACCTTGGAACGCACGCCCGTAGTATATATGAAGATGTATTTTATAAAAATATTATATAGATTAATAATTTTATAATTTTGATATAAGTTGTTTTATTGCGATAATCGTCGGATAGCTGTTTTTAAACTCAACAATTTGTGGTCTAGGACTCCTCGCTTTGTACCGGTCTCGCCGCCAGAAAATTTTTTAAGTAAATTTTTTGTATTTCAATCCGAGTAAATATTATATTTATTTAAAATATTTGGGAACATACCATGAGTAGGCTATACTGTTGTAGATTGGCAGTTTAGAAACTATAGGATACGAATAAATTAAAACGATCGGGGACGCTTGCAGAGAATTAGCTCACTAGGTGCAAAACACTATTGGCGTCAATATAAAATATGAAAATGTTTGTTTTATATCATTGGCATGCCGATTTCGGTTTTTGTTGTGCTATTGATAAGCGAAATGAGTTAACGGCAAAATGACTACGGACTAATATGTCACGGTGACCTAATTTATCATCTAAAAATGGATACGACGTATATTATTAGTATATTACTCTGAAAAAGTTTATTACTATTTTCTATTCACAATTTTAAACTGTTATAACTCATAAACGATACCGGTGTTAGCGTTACTCCGCATATCAAAATTAGAAACGTTTTAGAAAAATATTCTACATTCGAATCTGTGTTTAAAATGGAGGCGGGGTTCATATTTGTTGCGTTCCAAATTAAAATACAGAAATTAAATTCACTTAAAATCCTCTAAGAACATCAATGGTTCATTAAAAATTTGACCGCCATGTGTATTATAAAATATTCGTGGTGAAATGTCAGATGGCAAAACGGTACAGCGGGCGACTCCGAACAATTTGGTAATTATTTTTTACTGGTTTTGAATACAATTATAGTATTTTTTAAAGTGTAAAATTCACAAGTATAAATCATCCGATTTTACGGGTTACTTCGGGTACATGCAGCGTTCGTCAAACAAACAAAACCTAGTATAATTCCAAATGTGTTTTTTATAATGACAAAACATTTATTTAAAAAAAAAAAAAAATGGTTTTTTTGCGTTTTAACTTCTTGACGAACGGTAGGTTTTTTCTTTCGTTTCTATTCAACACAAAGGGCAATGATAACCCGGTCACTCCGTCGCGATACAATAATATAACCGCGACGAATGAAATTTATGGTTTTTTATTTTTTTTTTTTTTACGAACCCGTCGTGCGAGAGATCAACGACGGGATCGTCATTTCTGTGTACGACCCGACGTGATAGATAAATAATAAATGTACACATATGTTAACGAAATGCCAATAAATAATATTACGAAGTATAAATTATCAACGAATTTTTTATTTTTTTTTTTAATAAACTATATAATAATATTTTATTATATAAGTACGAGCAGCTATAAACGATTCGCGTGTTTACGTATCATTACACCGAGTGTTTACTTCTTTTTGGAAAAAAAAAAAAGAAAAAAGAATTAGGTATTGTCCTCCAAAAATGAGACACCGTTTTCCTGCATTACGAAAATAATTAGTCGTCGCCGTGCTTTTATTTCCGTATACCAATATTACATTTCATATTCGGAACGATATTTAATTTATTTTTTTTCTTTCGATAAACGATCAAAATTTGTATAAATACAACTCATAATGTGTGTATAAATATTAAACATTTGGACATGTTTGGTGTTGTACCAACAATGAAGTAGCCAGCGACCCCCTTGGGTTATGTCACTTAAACTGAGTCGTACTGCTTCTAGAATTCGAAGCGCCTAATGTCTTGCGAGTTGTCGAGAGGCTGTTTGGCAGCTGCATTGGGGTGTAGCTCTAATCTATACGAATGTTTCTTAAGCATACCTCTTGATTTCGTCTTGGATAGATGGTATCTTCAGATCGCGATGTACGACGTGGTTCCTATTAAACCGGTATGCTGTTGCAATGGTACGATGAGCGATACTTTGACAACGTTGAATATCTTCGATGTTGAAACTCCTGGCACAGTCCCCCACAGCTGTACGCCACGAGTCCAAACAGGTTTGACGATGGCTACGTAAAGGAGACGTTTGTTAGCAAGGTACAGTTTGGAATGTCTACCGACGGGCCAATGCAATTTGCGCATTTTCGCTGTGATTTGTAATATTTTCTTGACGGACACGCTGTTACCAATTCTGGCGGGAGTGCAAGGTGCATGCCCAAGCGTTCAGCTGAATCGAACAATGTCGAATAGCATTTAAAAACTGTAGCGAAATGTACCGAATGTGTGCGCCATTAGCGTTGTGTTTTCATTTCTCTGATGTATCGTTAAGTGCCCCGAATGTTTCTCGTTATATTGAAACTAGGCAAATAGTATAACGTATTCGGTCCCGAGAAGTATTCGAAGGCCGGAAAATTAGTTTTATATTCCTGTACGCGGTAAAACGGTGTGCCGTTTTCGGAGGGTTTATCAAATGTGTCCATTTATCCATTTATTCGGCACGCTGCGCGGATATCCTCGCGAAATCCTCGTCCGGACGCCGGGCACACGCGAATCGGACGTAGCCCCGCGCGCGTCCGTTGCGCAGGACACCCCGGCGGAATCCTTGAAAAACAACCGGTGTACAAAATATATTTACAGGCGCGTAGAACAATACGTGACACGCCGGCGACCGCATTGCTTATATATTAAAATATTATTATTATTATTATTATTTATTATAAATATACGAGTATATAACAATACGATGACTGGGCGGGAACGTTGATTGGACCCAACGGTCGTTCGCCGGGTCCTCGGTCGCGCGCACGATTCCGATGACGGGCAGATAGCCAAATTTGCGGATCCGATTGAGACAACTGCCCGAGACTCCGGCCGGGTGGAACGGGGGAAACGGTATTGAACCCAGAGGTTACACAACGCCGTCGTTTTTGCCCGCGAATCTTTAATGATTTTCTAATTTTTCTGCCTTCGCGCCCGGTATAAATTGTATTGTTATAATTATTATTATTATTATTATTATTATTATATCGACACGCGTCCAACGAACGGACTGTCACGGCCCGCTGGGCGAGAGCGGGTCAAGTCGGGCGACCCGACAGACTCGGGAAGAAAAAAAAAAAAAAATTAAAATAAAAACAAACAAGCGTAGGTACATAATAATATTATAATACGAGTCGGCCGTCAGCGATGACCATAATTGTAATCCGCGATCACAGAGCGCGTAGTACATACAGGGTGTGCGGTCAATATAATAATATTATCGACCGTAAAACCCCCCTCACACTATAAACATATCGGGAAATACCTATAAAAACGGCGTCGAGACTAAACGGACGTGTGAAATTTATCTAGATAAATAAAGATTATTATTATTCTCTTTTTATGTCATTCTCGAAAACGTTATAGTAGGCGTATACAAATATAAACGATGTAGTTGGTAAGTACTATGGATCATAAAACGTCAACTTTTTAATTTCTGTTAGGTATATTTTATCTAGATATATTTACCAAATAAGATAATTATTGTTCATCTCGGACAATCATCAGACGGGTATCAAAATGTCCATCTAGATTAGATAAAAGATTAAAAAAATATTATCTAGATAATGTAGAGGTGCCTGAAAAGTTTTTTTTATAGGAATTTTCTTTTTGGAATAAGATATTTTTTTTAGACACAGGCGCAATATCAAAAATAAAATGTGAGCCATCCTTTAGAAGTTTAAATTCGAGATAAAAAGTAGATAGCGACCATTCTCTCGGAAAGTTAAGAAGAATCCTGCGTGCGTAAGCTAAAACAACAAAGTGAACGCCGGCGTTGTCGATAGAAAATGTTTTCTTTACGATCGAAAGTGATCTCAAGCAAAACATATTAATATTACTACGAGTTGGGACTCGAGTCCCCTCATTTAAAATTGATTTAATTGGAATTTTTTTTTGTAAACGTAGGTTGAAAATCAAATGTTTGATAGATATACACGTCCACTGAAGTCAGATGGTTTCACCGCCGAACACAAGGGCGAACAGAATAAAGTCGATGTAAATTATCTAATGAATTACGCGCGCGTGTATATTTTCGGAAAATAAATTCACCCCTCCCCCCACCACAATAGAGTTTACATACGTATAGTGTTTCGCGGAATACCGATCACCCTGTATTCGGTTATAGGTGTACCGAGACTCGTGGCGATTGTCGAACACGATTGGTTTTTTTTATGTTCGTGGTCCAAAATAATAGTTGTCCAATGTCGCTAATAAGCTGTCACGCGTGTCGTCGTCTATACACCTACGCCAAATTCCGGTGATTTATATTACGACTATAAAAGAGTGATAATATTAAATTGTAATTATAAAATTAATCATATAATAACAATAATTCAATACCGCTCACGGGCCTGTTAGCCGGGCTGTGCGACTACAGAACCTACACGAGACTGACCGATAGGTCTTAAGTTCGGTAAGGTTCCGTAGGCACTCGTTCGATAACGAACCCTACGTAGCGGATATGTGGCGGATATGCAGTGATCCGAAAACGATAAGGGTCGGCCACGAAAAAGGACCGCGGCGAATTTGTCGCCAACACAAACGTCGTCCGACGTGTTGTAATGGAAATAGTTTTTTGTATTAACTCGTAGGTAATCACATTGTTATCGTCGGCAATTCGAATCCGTATAGGTGAAATTGTTTTTACAATCGATCGGCCGACCGCCAGCGTATGCGACTACGACTCGACCAATCAATGTCCGACTACGTCGCCCATTGTATAGTGTTCAATAAATAAAAAATTTAAAAAAACAACCCCCCCCCACCTTATTGAAAATGGTCCGGTATAGCCAGTGGCGCAATATTTTTTATTCGCCATGGGGTGTGCATATAATTGAACCCCTCCCTGTATATAATTACTCCTTCCTATTCTTTGCGTAGGACATATACGAAATAATATATTGTCGAAATGAATATGAACAACAAATAGCTTGGGGGAATTAGTCCCCTTAAAATACTGCCAAGTTTCCCCCAGTTCAAAAATCACTACCTAGTACTAAGGATATATCACTTTAAGAAATTAAACGCAAATACGAAATTATAATTATTGAAAAAAAAAAAATGTAGGATACATTAGTGTTTTATTTTATTTTTCGATAACGATATTAACACGTCAACGCGCACATTAAAAATACAAATTTTAAAAGCGTGCACTGATCGTTAAAAAACGTGCTATTCAAGTCTGTCAGTGATCAATTAGAAAGAAATTTGCCAAAACAGAACGGCGCATTTCATTAAAATCAAAAAATGATTTTTAATATTTTGCATTTGTATGTCGATAAATATAGCCGTGGAATGCGGATTAGGGGGTATGGGGGGCACAACCCCCGCGTTTTTTATTAATATTGTTTTGAGAAGGAACTTGAATCCCCCCCCCCAGCAAATATTGGCTATTTGAGCCTATTAGCATAGGTCGTCGTCGTTATTATATTATAATGAAAGGAAAACACGGTTCTGTGTCCACGATACAGGGGTTATAAATAATATAAAAATTTGTATTATATTAAAAAATAAAAAATGTATATATAGATATAAAAAACAAAAACAATAGAAAAAATGCAGTAAAAAAACAAAACAAAGCCCGGAGTATTATATAAGTTGCGTATACGATATAACAGCATAAATGAAAAAATATTTTAAAACCAGTTGTACTTTCACGCAACTTATAATGCTCCAGATTTGGTATTGTTCTTTAACTACATGTTTTTTTTTTTTATATACATTTTTTGTTTTATGTATTTTTTATTTTTATTATAATTATTATAATTTTTTAAGTTTAATAGAGATTTTGATTTTTCATTGAAGGTTTATTCGTATGTAAAACAATTTTTTTGTTTTGTCATTAATAATTATAATAATATGTAAAACACTATTCCGGTTGTGTCACTGGGCGAACCGCCAGTTTGTAAAGACACACCGTGCGGGTGTCCTGGTGTAATCGGGTCATAGGCGAAGATTGGGTGGGGCTAGGGGTGCTCGGCCCGCCTCCAGAATTTATCCATAACCCAGCCTAAGTAATTTAATACTTTCCTATGAAATACCTTGTGTGATTTATATAATAAGCCGGTATTGATCGTACCTACGAAAAAGCTGGGCTCTCGTGTCCGCTTATGAGATATACGAAATTTTCACGAAAAACAATCAACTGTATTTAATATTGTTAACGACAAACCCATTTAGATTATGACAGTTGGATTTTTCACAGCGAACTTGTCGGTCAAACCGGACAAGAGTAACAACACGATCGCAATATTATAATAATATTGTCCTGATATATGATTTATTATAGTTACGGGATTCTTACCGGACGAGCGCGCTCGTGTCTACACTGCGGCCAATATTCGTGCTCGAATTACACTGCGGTGTTACGCAATGGTTTCGGATAATATCGTCGTCGTCCACCGCGTGCCCGGCCCTGCAACTCGACGGAACCGGATAAAAAAAAATAAAACATAGAAATAAAATTTAAAAAGAAACACAATAGTACATCACCGCGTCATTGTCCGTACGAAAGTCGTTTGCAGAGCACGAACGACCCCGTCCCGCGAGGGAGGAGACATGAACACTATGCGCCGCGACGCGGGGAAAAACCGCCATCGACCTGGAGGAGAGGCGGCGCGCCTCTAGCGCTTCTGGTGACGGCGACGTGATGAAAGCTTCACGCGGACGTTTCGCGGTGCCGCCGCGCATGTGTACCGCCGAGTCCGTGCGCGCGTGTACAGGGTGATCGGCCAACCGTAAATCACTCGTTAGCTCGGATTTATTTAGTTTTTGACGACTTAAAAACCGAGCCACTCTAAAACGTTACGTTACCGCCGTTACATTATGTCGGCCCTTGTATTTTTTTTTTTTTTTTGTTTTTTCCGGAGGGGGGAGATTATAAACTACACTACTCACTTGTGACTTTCAAACGGCAACCTGTATTGAAAAAAAAAATCCATAAACATATAAAGTATTAGCTAAAACAAATTGTAGTGTTGACATTTGTAATTTTCGTCAACCCGATGACGGAATATTTCGTTTGTATGTCTGTCGTTTTGACGGTAGGGGGTGATCGTCATTTGTCATGTGGCGGCTCGGCCGCGCGACTATTTGAAAATCAAAAGTAGATATACCCTCGAAAATAAGAGTGACGGCAATTATCGATAGTGTAACATTTTAAAGCTGCTTGTTTCTAAAATTTAAAAAAAAAATAAAAAACAAATTTCGGAAAAAGTTAATACTTTCCGAGATATTGAGTGTCTTACAGTTATAATTGTGAATGTGTATCTGTTTGTTTGTCCCTTTGTTCTATTACGTCACAACGGAACGACGAATCAAAGCGACTTTTTGCACGGGTAATTGAAGGACTGGTAAATGACGTGATACTGGCTAATTTTCAAAGTGTAACCCGAAATTCAATGCCTTAAAGGGCTCGGTATTTAAAAAAGACCGGTGCCGACTTTCCAAATTTTCTAAAAATTGTAAATCATTTTCAACATTATAATGCCCGTTTTAGTTTTACAATTTTTTCACTAATCTAATTTGTATTATTATTTCTTTAAATAAATTTTATTTTTGCCTTTATCGCCGAACCGACGAATCGTTTTTTGTTTAATCCATTATACTACTTTTAACTTTTAGTCCCTACTTACAAACTATTGCAAGCCTTATTTTGTCGATGAAATTTTAATACAATTAGTTTTAAATAAAATTTACCATCAAACATTTGAAGTGCATTATACTGAGTGTACTCTATTCACATTAAATGGTTTATTTTTTCGAATTAGTTTCGTTTAAAGAATCGGTCGACAGGCGAATATTAAACTTAAAATTGAAATTTAACGGCGTTAATAGACATAAGTCAATCGACGATAACTATTATTATTATTATTTTAATATTACTGTATTACAGGTTGTTTGTGAAAAAAAAAAAAAAAATCCCATTTCCAGTAATCTATATTCTTCGTGATTTATTCTTTTACTCAATTCCTATATTGTAAAACTCTGGTCCTCTGATTTTGGACATCGAATCACACAATTTCCTCGTCTAACTATAATCGCGATTTTACATTTTCCGCGATAACGGTGTCACGATCGTGTTTGAAAATTTGCAATTTACAGTAATTCAATAGTATAGAAGAAGATAATCGAAGAATTTTTTTTATAAAATAAACATTTTAGCGCGACCAGCAAACGATGCTGATAACAGTCGTTACACAACTTACTATAATAATACTAATTTTATTTATTTATTTAGCTATAACAATGTATACTATTAATACATGTTGAAATATTTTTGACACGTTAATTAGTTCCGTGTACAAAAACTCGTTTACAAAAAGTATTGTTACTATGAATATAATACGATTATTAGCTCCCATCGAATCGACCCGACCTGAAATTAGGGATTCGACTATTTACAACAATGGGCCACGTAACTATTGATAATATATCGGTCCCAGCGATTAAATAGTACAATTACCCGAAAATTGTCAATTTCCCGAGCGACACTTTAATCACAATCGAAGTGTAAAAATAAAACATGGTATTCAGAAACCAACCGATTCGAAAATGTAAAAATCTTTTAAACGCAAACCTTCAACGCGTATTCAAATTTATAATTTTTATTAGGAAACCCCCCCCCCCGAATATCGGACAATAACGACAATGAATGTCCGTCCATTTAGGACAATCGAGCTGATCGACGAATTACAATATAATCGTCGATGCGTTTCGAATTAATAATTTCTCTTATATTTTTAATGTACGCGATGTTTTTGCAAACAGTCACGTCCTGGCTATAATACGGTCTAAGCCGTATTATATAAATTTTCGATTTTGACGAGGGGTCTTAGGACCCATGTCACATACGAGTTACATACCTCGTATACGTCTTAAATAGATTAACGGTGACCATCTGCCGCTATAGATTTCTCACGGCGTCTGCAATTAAATCGCATTAAATAAATATTTAAAAAAAAAAAAAAAGATTAAAACGATTATAATCCAGTAGTAAAAGTAATCGAATAAATTATATTGAAAGTTGCAGATTTCATATTTTAAAAAAACCCGGAGAAAATAATAGCTTAAATTATAAATTTAAATATTTGTAATAATTGAGCTATCCTACAAAACTTGTTCAATTTAAACCAATATCTTAAATAAAAATGCTAATCGTTTGGCCAGCGAGCAACATAGTAAAATAGCTAACACCATATGCCACCAAAATCTCCTACTAGTTCTATAAATTCCCCTATTTTCATTTCTCAGACCTAATTGCTATTCAAAGGTTACTTTGAAAAAATTACTAAAAACCCGGGCATATTTTACACCATGGATAGGCTACTGTAGTAGGTGGGGAGTTAGGAAGATATAGAATATAAGGTAATTTAGGTTGTACTGAAAGCAACGATTCTGGTCGGAACTTGATAAGATTATAGGTTTCATCTAGTTTTTCAGAAAATCGAGGCATATTTTTCAATTTAGACAATTTTGACTAACAGAGTAAAAAAGGCATACTCAGAATCAAAAAATTCTATTTTTGATGTTATTATTATTATTAATTTTGAAAATCTGTTATACTATTTATATATTTGAAGCTGGATTATATTTTTGTGTCGGTGATATTTTTTAGAAAAAAAATAATTACTTTGTGTAATTAGGTATCTAAATATTTGATTTAAGATGACGTTATTAACGTTTCAATTAATTGTAAATAAATTTATCGTTAAACAAATGTCAACATTTGGTATTTGTTTTATTAACTACCATATAGCAACGCGATTTATAGAACAGACAAACAAAACGACTGTGTAAGGGTTTTCTAAACTAACTATGCGTATCAGAAACCCAACAAGTTTTTTAATTAATTTTATAAGGAATGAATTGAACAATGATCAAACAAATAGCACTTATAAAAAGAAAATACCCAGTTAATCAACCAGTTCCACAATGTTTTGGTCTATTTCAGATTTTAATTTTTTTTTTTTATACCCACTCGTTATTATTAGGTGCTAAATAGTCTTCGTCGGGAAATCAATTGTATTCGGGTTTCGGGTCTATTGTATTATTCAATTCTATTTATATGAGTACATTTTTGTGGAACCTTTAAAGTTGGTAACTAGTTATAAATAATTTTTTTTTTAGTAAGAACTAGTTGGTGTCCGAAATATATTGATAAAACTAATTTTCAGAAATAATTATAATATCGTTCCTGTTAGGCGCAGGATAATCTACACCGGATAACCTAATTGGTTTTTTATTTCGGCAGGGTATAACATTTACTGATTACTAACCATAATTACTTATTAATTATACTAGGTTATTACTGCAATTAAATTTTCCCAGAGCAAATTCCATTTTGAATTTCGATTATGTATAGATGCTCTGGTATTTCCAAAACCATTCCAATTAGATTGCAATTATAATATCTAGTACATGGCACGTAACCTACGAGTAGGTAGCTAAAGTACGAATTCGATTACAAACGTGTATATAATGTACGAGTATATTCGTTTAAAATGTCAGTTCGCATTCGACCGAATCATTAAAACCTGCGGCTTAATTCAGATTTTAACCAGTCAATACCAGTTTTGGTGAAAACTGAATTTGACGAATTTCGGGTTTTTACTGTGACATGCGCATAATGTATGGACTTCCAACGGAACGCATACGTGACACTCATAACTCAATTGACGATAATCATAATAATATCACACATAGACAGATATTTTCGTACATTAACGTATAAATATAATATAATTTAAGTAAATATTTGAAAATAGATGGGAGGATAAGCCCCGACATCTTTCGACGCGCCGCCACTGGTCGGCGTTTGCAATTTATCGCGTTCTGTCGGCGAATATTGTTACCACATTGTTATACGGGACGTGAGTAAAATTTGCTCCGGTCGTACGTTAAAATCAATACTTTTATTACGGTCGAGGAGGCTACAAGCGGTGGCGGCGCAGTAGCGAGCGTCTGGCCTTAGAGTACAACGTTCGTCGAACTTTAAACATATTTTATATTACAGTTAATTTAAAAGCGTCGACGGTACAAAATCGTAGCTTCATTATTACAAAGAATTATTACTATTATTATTTTATTTTGTTTTTAATAAATAACAGGAAACCTATTAACGTTTTATGAATACAAAAATGAAATGTGGAAACTGAACATTTGAACATTTTCACCGCATTACGGTGCGTACGAATGTTTTCCCATGTTTTTATTGTTCAAAAACGAAACACGCACAATTTTCGATACGGATTTTATCGTTAAAGAAATCAACTAAAATTGTATTTATTGCCCCGAAAACTCTATTATAGTATTTTATTTATCATATTTTGCCCGTATCGATAACATATGCATATTACTTGTTTATAGCTCCCTATTTAAAATTCCATAAGACATTCTGATTCCTTCTAAGTGAATATTGTAATCATATTTTAAGAAAATCCATTCAGATCGTATCTAATTTAAATTTACCAAAAATTAAAAAACATTTTTTCAATAAATCTACACGTACATTGAATAAATATAAACACCAAATTTGTTTCATATTCGTGATAGTTTTCTTGTCCTCTATATCGACAAAAAAACGATTAACATAAATATATATGATTATTATAATACGTAATTATACGATAATGAGGTAAAATCAATAAAATATTTGTTAAAAAAAGAATCAATATTTCGCAATATTGTGAAATATTCAATTATTAATATAAGTGGGTACACTTTTAAGGCCGAACGAACACCCCTCTGTATTACTCATTGTACAGGTTCTGAATTCAACGCACGGCGTATTTTTAGCCGCGGCAACACATGCAAAAAATCTGCAATTGAAAACTTTACCGAACGAGTACGGTGGTAAGTAGGTACATGCATGTACATTACAATAATATATGCATTATTTATATAGACGCGCTGTGTTTGACTATACGTTGATCACGTAATTATAAACGTCAATACTATCGATATTAGTCATTTACTCGTAACTGTGATCTCGAGTCATGCATATATATCGTACTTTGTACTATAATTCTAAAGTCGCTTGACAATTGGTGTACTTATATTGCGCGGTCCGTTTTTAATTTCTTAAACAAAAAAATTAATTTCAAACGGGTACGTTTATCTATTTACACCGAATATTAATATCAGGCCTTTCCGTAAAGGCGTGGACAAATACCAACAGAGCACCTCGTATGTAACCGGTTTAACGTCTTTTCCAGGAGTATTGCATAGGCTGCTTTATAAACGCACACGGTTGCGTTTTATCGTACGACTGTAGCTCGAAAGTCGAATAGTAAAAGATTGCAATTTATACACCTAACCGTACAGATTCTTAATCCCATACAGATTTCTAACCTCATACAGAACGACCTGAAAGTTTGTAATTATGCGTTTTATATACACATGATAATACTTGCAGGGGTATATACAGCCTTTACTTTAGTGGTGATTTGATAGCCAGGATTAAAGTACTTTATTCATTTGCACAAATAGGGGCGGGGGCTTACGTTAGCCACCCCTACACTCAACACAAACAAGGCCTCAACAAATTATGTCCTCATCATGGAAATAAAAAGTATGCATATTCAATATAAATCAATAGCACAGGGATCTAGCCCCATCTCCATTAAGTCATAAACTAATTAGAATATTTGCGTTGGTTATGTTAGTGGTAACCTAACCACATAAGTTATGTTAAAATCGATTGGACGATTATTACCGAACAAACAAACAAACAGAAAACGAGTTAAAAACATTTTAAAATCCTAGTTCTAATAGTTAGCAAATTGTTGTATTATCCACAATATAAGTACTAGCTTAAAGGTACTTTTATAGTTATCGAAATTGTTACTTTATAATCTACGTTACTCGTTTATAGTATATTTACTTACACGTAAAATGTATAAAAAAAAAAGAAGCAATTAATAACCATGGTCAATATAGAAAATGGGTAAGTCAAAGTTCTAAGGCGAATTCGAAAAAGTAGGATTATAGGGTAATTATTTATTATCTGTACGCGACAGTAAATCTTTGCAAACGAAAACGATTCTGACCGATGTTATGTTAAACGTGTTTTAATAAATTTTAATACTACGTATATAATGCACTAGTAGAAGTATTCGGTGATTGTTTCAAGGTTTCAAATATTTCTACGATTATGTTTAACAGAATAACAGCAAATAATAACAGAAATCGTTTTATGCGTATATATTTTCATTTTTCCCGGTTTATCCCCATACTAAGAATAATTCAAAGTTAATCAATAAATTTGATGGTTTTCATCATCTATTTAAGCCTTTTATGGTGTGGCTAATCTTTAAAACTTTTGCTACTACTAAATTTTCTACCACTCCCTTCCAATTTACTATACACAAAACTACAGACACATTTTTTTAAATACAATTGAATAAACTATTTTATTGGTTTTGTGATTTTTTTTTTTTACAAAGTTTTGTTATATTGTCTAATGTCAACAAATCGTTGGATGATTATTTTTAAAAAAAAAACACATGCAAAAAAAATTAATTATTTTTTTTATTAAAAATTATTTACAATCAATACTGGATTTAATAATAATAAAAAATATATGATTTAATAAGTTACAGTAGCAAAACAGGAGGGTTTTTGTGTAAATGTTGTAATTTCCCTTGGGAAAAGGCGGAATTCTAGAAATTAAAATTTAATATTTTAATTAATTGCACTCAAAATACGTATAGTTGTATATTATTTAAACATATTGCAATTGCAGACATTTCGTTGTAATTTTTAATACGTGTACAAAGTACAATTCTCCTATTTTATTTAGTCATTTGATATTTGCATTAATTTGGCATATAATTATTATTATACGTGTAAAGAATAGTTGAAATTTAATAAAATACATTAACATTTTGATTTAATAGAATCAAAGGAGTCATGTATCTAAAGCAACAGTATAGTGGGTGTATCAATATTTTGTTTTATTATATCAAATTTAAAAATTGTTTTTTTTTTTAAATCTTTTACACAAATCTAATTTAATCAGAAGTTTTAATTTGAAAAAAAAAATTGTATACAATTGTGTTTACATACTCGTAAGGTTTTATTCGAATTATTCTCTAATCTTTCAATAGCATTGGTCTAAAAAAATGTATTGCTAAAACA
This sequence comes from Tuberolachnus salignus, assembly GCA_956483605.1. NCBI lineage: Eukaryota > Metazoa > Arthropoda > Insecta > Hemiptera > Aphididae > Tuberolachnus > Tuberolachnus salignus. The sequence goes on from OY101434.1 coordinate 37,322,930, forward strand.
CTTAAAACAGATAAGTAAGTGAACAATAATGTTATATTTTATTTATTAAAATCCATGAACGCTTATTTGGTCTCGGATAATACATTGTCGGTTAGTAAAAATACTCGAGGTTATTTGGGACATAAAATATGCGGATTTTTCTCATTTGACAAATAAATTTTTGATTTCTGTGTTAAATTGGCTACAAAGGGTGAAATACGACTAATACTACACCGGCTTTACCCTGATTATGTAAATAAAATGGTCGATTAAAATTATTGATAAAATTCATTAAAACACAGGCAATTCCAATCTCGTACCTCAGGACTAGGAATCTCACACACTGTGTTTTTGTCTATACTTAACCTTCTCATTAGCTCAATCAAACATAAAAAGAACTGTTTAAAAGCCAAACGTTGCGAAGTCGCTAATTCGAGTTTGTATCACAAAAAATGTTTAAAAAAAAAAAAAAAAACCTTCATTTCGTACATAGCACGGGTAATAAATATGTTATCTATTGATGAGAAAGTAAACTGCTTTGGTAACATGCTTGCTGGAATTCTATAATTATAAATATTAATACGGTACTTACAACTTCTGTTTTCGTCTTAGAAACTTTATTCTCTCCTTACGAAAAATCGGAAATTCTTAATCACTTTCAGGTAGAGTTAAAAAAAAAAAAAAAAATCAAAAGTTCTATCATATATCCGCGGGGGTTTTTATTTAATTTGGAATAATGACATCCAAAGTATAAATACTGTTGGTAGTCCAATTTTAAAATTTGATTTGTTTTTGCAAATAAAACTCAATACATACATATAATTATAGTAATGATATTATAATTATAACGTAATTACTACGATTTAATATCAGACAATCCATAATTAAAACGTATATGCTCAATCCCTCTATTAGTTTTATAAATTTAACTCTTGCATTCCAATAAAACTATAAAAATGCGTGTAACTGATTTAGTAATACAGCAGAAATATATAAGAATTTATAGTTAAATGTAAAATACCACGAAAAAACTAATAATAATCACACTTTTTTTTTTTTAAAAAAAATTGAAAATCGTATCTTATTCGTGTATAAATATGTACATATTTGTTTGCTCGTGACACTATAATTGATAGTATAATACAAAATACAATAAAGTGAATACTAACGATTGTATTTGAAAATTTAAATATTTTATGACCGTTCTATGAGCTTTAGTAATAATTCATAATAACAGTGTATGACCAAAAGTAAACCACAAAAAAACCGATCGCGTTAAACCTACAACAGCGGTACATAAATACATACATGAATTGGACCATGATAACCGCGTTGGTTATCAACGCGGTAAATCACCCGGCGATATTTTGTTCGGACAACCACGAACGCGAAGGAAATGTGGAAAACATCGGCGCAGGTGATAAAACTATTTATTTTTTTAAATATTTTAAGGTTACTCTAACAATTGGTCGTGCGATACAAATCCGGATAATTTAACAATCCGAACCATACGGATTTACTTAGGCCCTGTCAGTGCTAACCGATTAGATACTTCTGCCAAATATATATAATACATCAAAGGTAATTTTATAGTTATCTATTCTATCTCATAATAGGAAAAATCTCGATAAATCAATGTTTCAAAATTCAGTTTTTAAATCAATTTTCATATTTTGAAATCCGTATTAATGGATTAATGAAAAATGGTTTAGATTCCAGGAAAATTACTTACATTTATTGTGAAAAATGTGCAATAAACAAAAATAAAATTAAACTTAACAATTAAAATATTACAATTTTACACTTTATTTGAGTATAAATGGTTTTAGTTATATGCCAAACCGAAACAGAATTTAACAGACTTCATTAAAAAAGATTATAATTTTATACAAATATAATGTACCCTTGTGTTTTTAGCGGGCGCGGAGGAAGGAAAAAAAAATTAAAGAATTAATATACCGTTTGTTTTTTAAATTTATTTGTATTGGAAAAGTAAATGAAAAGGTCTCCGTTACCTCTAGTTCCCTCTCCGATTCCCGTACACTACGTATAACTTGTGTGAACGCCGTTTTAAGGTGACGACGGACGCGACTGTTGGCTGTCGGTGGCCGACCAAAAGGTGGCCCTAAAAATGCCCATACCGTACACGAGGGACGTGCGGCAGCAGCGGCACACGATCGTCTACCCGGACGTCACGGGCCGGTTGCACGTCAAGTACCTGCACGGCGTCGAGTTGTCGTGCGCCACGGCCAAGTTCGCGTCGGCCGACTTGAAAGACGTCGACGAGGCGCCGGTCGTATGCGCGGGCGGCAACACGCTCCGGTACGACGGCCGCGAGTACGGGTACACGGATTTCGTGTGCGACGCCATGCCCAGATCGGAGCTGACGGTGACCGGCGAAACGTGCCAGCCCGGCAACTACGCCGTGGTCGCCGTGGGCTTCAAGACGAAATCCGCCCGGCTGGACGTGTACAAGGTGTGCTTCGACACCGCGACCAAGAACAGCCTGTACACGTGGTACGACGTACGGTCGCCGTTTTACAACCAACACCAGCCGATGAAGAAACGGCAATCATTCGTCGCCAACCAAGAGCTGTACGGCGAGACGAACGTAAAACAATTGTACTCCGTCGAACAACAAGCGAGTGCCATTTTCAATAATAATAATAATAATAATAATTTTAATAATAGTTACAAGTTCTGACAATCGGAAGACAATTGTAAAACTAATATATAGAACAAAGTTTTTTTTTTTAAAAAAATATATTAGAATAATATATAAAAATTCAATTATCTTCCGAACATTTTCGATAAGATTATACTAAACATTATCTTTTAATACCCATTTATTGCCTATTTCATTTAAAATTAATAACTGCCAAAATATTTAGTCCCGGAAAATTCGTTCGGTAAAATAATACAAATATATTCGTAGAGCTGAAAAGATATTAGATATAAAAAGGGTTTTTTTTTTTTTATCTGGCTCAATTTTTAGTTATAAGTAAAATTTATAATTGTCATTGTGTCAAATTTTCATTTCTATACTACGAGTAAAATCATAAAATGATCTCAGTTCTCCAACGAGACCCGAAATGCAACAAAAAAACGTATTGTCGTTTTCTTTGTTGATTGAAGCAAGATTTCTAGTAATAAAGTTCTTTACAGACGCGTAGGAAAAAAACCCGTACGTCATCATAGTTAAACCAATTCATTCCTTGATTCGGCCAGAATTTCCTATCGTTGGAAATTGAATTTTGAATTGAAATTTTAAAGTTTAACAACAAAATATTACGAAACTGAAACTCATATTATTAAACATGCGATTTATATTTGTAGAGAAAAACAGTGGCATCAATTCTGAGATCGGAGTCATTGGCAAATAAGTACATACTAAACGACAACTATCATTCCATGTCCCGAGGCCATTACACGCCCAAGGACGACCTTTACTATGGTTTTGAACAGACCACCACGTAAGTGTCAATTTCATAAATCTGATTAAGAAAATTGAAAGATTTTAAAAGAAGATTGTTTTTTTTTGTTGATACGCGTGCAGTTTACTACTTACTATATAGCTATAGCTGGTTCAGTGTACAGTAAAAGTTTAGATTTTAAGCAGTGACCTACTATTAATAACAAATTAACAAAATTAACAAATTGCACAATTATTGATAATTATTAAGTTATTAACTAAATTAAAAATAAGTAGTCGTCATTAATAAATTAAGTTGCAACACTAACCAGTAACCACGGCATGTCCACTAAAGTTTGATAGTATAAAATTATATCATATGCCGTTATAGATATCAAATAAGAAAATAACATTGTGCAGATATTCACACAATTGTTAACAAAAATACAGGTAACACAATCAGCAGTGAATCAAATTATATGATAAATTGTTTTTGTCAACGATAAAAAAAAAAAAAAATGAAAAAAATGGTAACGACCTTTACTACCTTAGCATAAATTCCAGAAAGCTCGATAGCAGCTATAGACACAGTGGCGCCACTAAGATTTATTTTCTAGACCATACGTAATATAGAATTATGAGTAGGGCTGGGATTTTAATGCCCTAAAAAACCCCGAAAAATGTCCTAAAAAAAAAATTAACTAGAGTAATAAAACGGTGTTAACGACGACAAAACTCGTACTGAACGTCTAATGATAATATCATGGAACATCGATTTTACCGATTTAAGATTATTTAACAGAAAATGCGGGTAGAGGTTACTCAAAACTTGTCGGATAATACTGAACGTCGAACGATAATATCATCGGACGTCGATTTTACTAATTTAAGATAATTTAACAGGAAATGCGGGTAGAGGTTACTCAAACCTTGTCCGATAATATAATACAAATTACGAGTACCTACTTATAATCTGTTATATTTATTTAAAAACCATGTTGGTGTAAAAATCTTAAAATCTTAAAATAAAATTTCAAATTCATACACTTGGTTTCCAAAAACTCAATAAATGCTCCAAAAACTCTAAAATGCCCTAAAAAATTAAGAAAATGACCTAAAAGCTAAAAAATGCCAAAAAATGCAAAATAAACTTTCTTATTCTCATTCAAATGTACATAAAACAAATTTGTGACAAGACGAGCATTGCACAGTAAGCTTTGAAAAACAATGAAAAGTGCATCGAAATCCCAGCCCTAATTATGAGCATAGCCTATAAATGGAGTACTATCGTAGTCGTGATATTATTGATAATAATAAATCAAAATAGACGTCAAATTCTTATCGAGTTATCTCAATTATACGTATACAAAATTTATGATTTTTTACATCATACCGTAAATTCTCAATCTTAAAATCCTCGATTGATTTCCTCTTTTTTTGTTTTAAAACATTTAGTTTTTACTACGCGAACGTGGCACCGCAGTGGCAGGCATTCAACGGATACACGTGGAACAACCTGGAGATGTTGATCAGATCCAAAATGGACAACAGCACCGGCAGGGTGGTGATCGTGACCGGCACGTACGGGTCGTGCACGCTGCCCGACGTGGACGGCGTCGAGCAGCCGCTCTTCCTGGACCCGCCCGTCAGCATACCCGTGCCGCTGTTCTACTGGAAGTTGCACTACGACGTGGACGCGGCCGACGGTGTGGTGTACATCGGCCTGAACAACCCGTACAAGGAGATCGACGATAGCCTGTTCATATGCCCGAACATATGCCCAAAGGGTTTTTGCATCGCAAACGAGAAAGCGAACTTCGCCAACGAAAACGACGCGAACAACGGGCTGATTTACTGCTGTACCAAAGAGTCGTTCGAAAATGCCTACGGCAAGCTGGATCCCGTCGTGTTCCGTCCCGTCTGATGGCTAGGTGACATGGCTCTGATGCTACATCGCAAACTATTTTAATGTAATTTTATTATTATTGTTATTACAATTAGCTGTTACCATTACGAAATGTTTTATAGGCCCTTCATTCAGGGATGGATACATCACTTTACGTTATAGTGTTACTGGTTACGAGTTACGGTCACATCACTAAGTTACGAATAAATAGATATTTAAAATACAAATTTCAAAAAAAAAATTTCGCATTCAGTTGTCCCAAATAAGTTTCGTACATTAAACTAGACAAAAATTATATGTTAAATAAAATGCAAAAAAAAAAAAAACTATATTTTACAAATTCCAATTATTATTTGGAATAACGAATTTGTTCAGAAATGATAAATAAAACAATTATTAGCACAGTTAATGGAAAAAAATACAATTATAGGGTTTCGCACAGCTCTTGTCGAGTGGCGGGGAAAGGTAGGTCACAATTTCCCACATTTATTAAACATTTGTATCAATAATACAAAAATTCACCTACACTTTGCTGAATTCTTTTCTTTGAACAGACGATTGGAAATTTGTATAACAATTAATTGTATTTGTTACAGTGTGACGGTGACGTGAATGCAACCGCGAAACGATGTCTAGAAAATGACATGAGCTTAAAATTGTATAATGAAGACAATATTTATTTTTCTCGCATAAAGAAACGTATCCATATTTAATTTTGAATATCTCATTTCGTGTCATCTTTCGTTACTCACCTTAAGGATGTGGAAATTACATTGGTTTGCCAATTTAATTAAATTCTAACCTCTGTATTTCGTCAATTGTCAATAATGGACCCGATTAGATTTTAATTGACGACATTGAACTAAATTTAATAATATTAACAACACTTTAAAGTTTTCTCGTTCAGTTTTGGTAGGTCGTGTTTCAAACTATATTCATCTATTTGGTCTTCCCTTCGATTATATGTTTTATTCAGGATATATTGTAATACATAAAAAAAAAAAATTAATAGTTTTTTTGTGCTTTATATCTTTTAAAAATTACAATATTTACATATAGCTCCACATTCTTCCTAATACATAAATATACTGAATTTTATACATTTAGACACTCTAGACATACAGCGTACACTTATAATCGGACGTGATATTATTTTTGTATAATTTGTTTAAAATATAATTGTATAAATAGATGCAAATTATCATCAATAATATTATGCGTGTTAGTGTTATACACTACACTTTTACAGCTTTTATCATGTTTAACTGGCCGAATGATACAAATTAGCTAATAAGTACAGAGTACAAAATTATTGATACTTTTGTAATTTTTTTATTTGAATTTAAAAGAAATGTCAAGTTAAATGCTTACGTTTAGAAAGTTTTAACGTTTGATTATTGTCTGTTCAGATATGTATATGAAATATAAAAAATAAAACAAAAATTGCTTCGTACGGTTAAACTCTCGGGGCTCTATATTCATTAAACCAACGACCCGGGCCGTACATACAATTTTTCAACCTCAGACAACGCATTTTTCACACCGTTTGTCGTAATTATTATGGTCTGTAACGGGGTTCGGACGTTGTTGCAGTAAAAAAAAACTGTTAAAATTTGATTAAAGTAACCCAAAGTACTCGGCCCGGTTAAAAAAAAACCGCATTTTACTACGATATCTCTTAAACACAGCACACATTTTAATACAATGGCTATTAGAACACGGCTAAGATATGTTATTTATCACGAAAAAAAAAAAACGCCGGGCAAATGCTGGATAGCCAACTAAAACAACTCACCATGTCACTGCCGGTAAAAATTCCTATACAGACAACCTAACACACGTCCTGTAGTATTAAACACAGGACTTTCTCTTGAATTTGTTTTGTTTTGTTATTGGCATATTGTTTAACTGTGATGAGCAAAACTATCTACTCATCAATTATTTTTTTCGAATATTTGATTTAATCTGAAATCGGCATTCACTGGTAAAATTAGAAATTTAATTACAATTGTTCGTATATTTAACGGATCATCGTATTGAATTAACAACGCTGATGAAAATAAATTACAAAATTTCTATATAAAATAACACAAAATATGTAATAAACGAATCAAAAAACCGTCTGTATCTTTTAAAAATATCGTATCGTGTCTATAAAGCTCTTGCATAGGTATTCGGTGAAGGTATCGGGTTTCTACGATTATTTTTAACCGGATTACAACATAATCAAAACCTAATAGAAGCAGTTATATTGCAGTAAGTATTCACGTTTTTCTCGGTTGTTCACGATTTTATGTAAACTTCCTCGGAACGTAAGAAAATTACTCGCCCCTTTAATGCACCGAATTAGCGAAATTTACTACCGAAAACCATATCTGAAGTTTGATGATCGGGTAGAAATACTGTTAACCAACAGAAAAACAATAAATCGAAAAGCATACACCGCAGTAAAACCGAGCTCATTTCAACACGCTCCGGATATTAAAATGTTGGAAACGTCGCGTGTTTTTTATAGGCGTTCGATAAAAAAAGGAATATGTATGTGTAAAATAAAAATAAAAATAATCGTAAAACAATAATAAATGAACATTACGATACGAGCCGTATTTTATAATCGTCGTACTCACGCAGGTTTTTACATAAATCCGTATTATGTTCAATCGAATACATTTAACGATAACGAAACGGTAACGAATATGTATTGAGAAGGATTACTGCAAGTGTTGCTTCCACGCGTACGCGGACTTGTCGGACGGCGGTATCAACGCCGGCGTTGGCGGCACAGCCGGCCACAGCACATACGGCACGGTGGGGACCCAAAGGTCGATGGGCAACAACGCCATGGAATAAGTCGAGGGCTTGTGGCGCATGACGAATGGGGCTGCGGTGGCCGGCAGTACGATGACCCTAAAAATCGCCCACACTTACGGCATCACAATGCTAGAAGCATTGTCGGCCAACACGATCGATGGTCAATCCGAATGCAACGATGACGAAAACCGCAAGATGTAGGCAGACGGTACTGAAGACATATCCGAAGAGGATGATTTATATGGAGACAACACGACGCGCAATTCACGGTCGGCAGAACCGCGTCAGCTAGTCGGCGGCGTTGCTCCGCCTCGGCCTCCCATCCGGGACGATAAACTGTCCGCGAAATATAAAAAGAGACCGCACAGGAAGAGCACGCCGACCGGCGGAAGTCGAGAGGATCTGTACGCGCCCTCCATGAACGGACCGTTGATGAGACCCATGAACGGCGGTGGCCGGAGTTCCGTGTCGCTGAACGGCACCGTAGTGAGTCGAGGACCGCCAAAAGGATTCGGACAGCCACCGCCACCGTCCAACCACATATATTCGAACAGTGTCTCAATGCGAAGACCCACGAACGGTTATAATCCCCATCATTATCACCACCATCCCGGTATGATGCAACAACCGCCGCCGCCACCACCGCTACCCATCATGATGGTGCCTCCCATACTACCGCATCAAAAAAAAAAAAAAATGCACAAGATGATGCCAATGCCTCGGCCCGGCATGATTCCGGCCAATTTCAAGCCGGTACCGATGTACATTCATACGGGTGGCAAAAAGTCTAAGCACGGCACCCCATGCCTATGGCGACGGAAGAATCGATTTACATGTCATCTGTTTAGCCACTCAGCTCCGTTGCGTCCTATCTGCCGGAATATTTCCCTTACGAAGTACTTATTTATAGCTATACATAAACGAACAAAAACGTTCGTCAAAAACAAACAAAAATTAGTTGTCACATTATAACAATCTCCCCTAGTAATTTACCCAGTTGCGTCACTATAGTAGAATAAGAATTGAATATAGGCGTTTATAATATATCCGCTTGGTTAACTATCGCGGCATTTAGACTTACACATTGGGATCAAATGCTTAAAGCTAGTTTAGACCGGTCACTTTTAAACTAAAGGTTAATTTTAGTCAAAACTAATTTCCACAAACCCATTTCATCAAAACGGGTTTTGACCAGTTAAAACTAGAACCAACCAGATACTTTGACGTTAGAACTAGTTTAACCTTCATTTTTTTTTTATTTAGAACTAGTTGTAATTGTATTATATTAGTGAAAACTAAATCTCAGAAGTCATATTTATATCGTTAGTTTAAACTAGGGAAAAGTAGAAATAAGTACATATTAGGATAAGTGTAGGAATTTATTAATGAGGAATAGGAATAGGATAATATACCACTGTTATTTATTTCGGCAGGGTAAAATTTTAACTGATTACTAACAATAATTACTAGTTAATTATACTAAGATACTACCGCAATAAAGTTTGCCCAGATTTAATTCCATTTTGAGTTTCGGTTATGTTATGGATCGTGCACTGCTCGTTCCAACATCACTTCAATTATACTGCAATTACAATACCATGTACTCGGCCTGTAACCTTCGAGTTCGAATACATACGTGAATATAATTGATATAAGTTTAAAATGTCATTTTGACATTCGACCGAATCATTAAAACCTGCGGTTAATTCAAGTTTTAACTGGTCAATACCAGTTTAGACAGGCTTTGGTGAAAACTAATCTAGACGGATTTCGGGTTTTATCTGTAACACGAGTACAGCATATATAGATTTCCGACGTAACGCACGCGCGACACTCATAAATAATGATTAGACATTTTCATACATTAACATATTAATTTAATAATATGCAAATAAATATTTGAATGCGGAGGGGAGGATAAGCCACCACCTCCCTCGTGGCGCCGCCACTGGTCGGCATTTGGTATTTGTCACAGTCTGTTGAAGAATATTGTTACGACAATATTATACGAGACGTGGGTAAACTTTGCTCCGGTCGTACGTATAGGCAAAATCAATACTTTCATTACGGTCGTGGAGGCTACAGTGACTGCGGTGGCGAGCGGTCTGGCCTAAAAGTAAAACGTTCTTCGAACTTTAAATATACTAGGTATGTTCCAAAAGTACCAGGACAAATGTCATTACGGCTAATCTACACATCGTAACGTTTTAAATTATATATAGATTTATTACCCACGTATAAGTGAATATTTTAAACATAACCCGATGTCGCTATCTTATCTCAATTAAATATTACACGTCGTTAAATTCAGTCAGTTTGTTCCGTCCGCCGTTTTTCACATGTCCGAAATTAACGAACAACGTGTGTGCATCAAGTTTTGCTTGGAACGTGGCCAAAATGCAACGGAGACGTACGCAACGGTTAGAACTGCTTTCGGGGATAATTCCTTAAGTCACGTTCCGTAACTGTCGAGTGGTATAAACGTTTCAAGAATGATCGACAGTCAACTAAAGATGAACCAAGTTCTGGAAAACCGATGACATCTAACAACGATGATGTTGTGGAAAAAATTAACGAAAAAGTGCGAAATGACCGCAGATTAGCCGTTCGTGAGTTAGCAAATAAAGCATAAATTTCGATTGTATTTTGTCATGAAATTTTAACCGAAAATGTACAGATGAAAAGGGTAGCTGCCAAATTCGTTCCGCGATTGTTAACTTTGGAGCAAAAGTATAATCATTTAACGATTTGTCAAGACCTTAAATATCGTTCTGCTGATGTTAATTTAATAAAAACAACATTATCACAGGTGACGAGACGTGGGTTTATGGATACGAGGCTGAAATCTGCCCTCAAAGGATATTGATTTCAAGATTTACAGGAAATTAAAGCGAATATGGCAGCAGAACGTAAAGCTATAACTTTGGAATAGTTCCAACGGACTTTCAAAAAATGGCAAAATCGCTGGGACCATTGCATAACGTCCGGAGGAGAGTACTTCGTAGGAGATATCTGTAAATAATAATAATTTTCATTTTTTGTAATTTTTAAAAATAAAATCCTGATTCTTGTTGAACAGACCTCGTGTGTCATAGTTAATTAAGAAGCGTTGACGCTTCAATTTCGTAGTTTCAATATTATTATTTTAATAAATCCCAGGGAACCTAATAACGTTATATGAAAACAAAAATGAAATGTTGAAACTGAACATTTGAACATTTTCACCGCATTACAGTGTGTATGAATGTAACACAAAATTGTTTTCTTATTGAGATCGTGACAGTTTTCTTGTCCTTTATATCGACAAGGAAACGATTAATATAAATATATACATATATAAATAAAAATATTATTAAAAAAGAATCAGTGATTCACAGTATTGTGAAATATTCAATTATCATAATATGTGAATGCATTTTTAAGGCCAAACGAACACCCCCGTGGTATTACTCAATGTGTAGGTTCGGATTTCAATGCACGACGTATTTTAGCAGCGGCAACACTTGCAAATAATCTCCAACTGAAAACATTACCGAACGAGTACGGTGGTAGTATGCAAATACTTGTACATTACAATAATATATGCATTATTTATGTAGACGCGCTGTGTTTGATCATACGTGGATCACGTAATTGTACACGTCAATGCCATCGATATTAGTCATTTACTCGTTACTGTGATCTCGAGTCATGCATATATATCGTACTTTGTACTATAATTCTAAAGTCGCTTGACATTTGGTGTACTTATATTGCGCGGTCCGTTTTTAATTTCTTAAACAAAAAAATTAATTTCAAACGGGTACGTTTATCTATTTACACCGAATATTAATATCAGGCCTTTCCGTAAAGGCGTGGACAAACGCCAACAGAGCACCTCGTATGTAATCGGTTTAACGTCTTTTCCGGGAGTATTGGGGCTAAGGCTACTTTATAAACGCACACGGTAGCGTTTTGTCGTACGACTGTAGCTCGAAAGTCGAATAGTTAAAGATTGCAATTTATACACCTAAACGTACAGATTCCTAATCCCATACAGATTTCTAACCTCATACAGAACGACCTGAAAGTTTGTAATTATGCGTTTTATATACACATGATAATACTTGCAGGGGTTTATATAGTCTTCACTTTAGTGGTGATTTGATAGCCAGGATTAAGGTACTTTATGCATTTGCACAAATAGGGGCGGGGATTTACCTTAGCCACCCCTACACTCAACACAAACAAGGCCTCACCAAATTATGTCCTCATCAAGGAAATAAATAGGATGCATAATCGATATTAATCAGTAGCACACGGGTCTAACCCTCTCTTTTTACCCTAGCCCCCTTTTCACCTTTTTTACTGTACAAACCAACAAACAAACAGATAGTCAAGAGAGCGCGTTAAAATTGCATTGTCATCCAGTTCTGAGCTTCGTTTAAAATTGCACGTCTTTAGCTCGTCGAGAAGCTATGATAAAATCGATTGGACGATTTTTACCATACAAATAAACAAACAGAAAGCGAGTTCATAAAAACGTTTTAAAAGACCTAATAGTCATAATAATAAGCACTTAGTTGTATTAACCACAATTTAAATACTTACCTAAAGGTACTTTTAGAGTTATCGAAACTGTTATTTTATATTTCACTCTACTCATTTATGCTATATTTACTTACACGTAAAACGCATTAAAGAAAACAATTGAAAACCATGGTCAATGTACTTGTCAGATAAACCTAATGAAAATGTACAATGTGATTGAAAAAGTAATAAACTTACAGCAGTATTAAATAAAATAATAATAGTGACTTTCGTAATAGACATTTTTTTTTTTTGTTTAACCAGAATGTATAAGAGGCGTTTAAATGGCGAATAACAAAAACAATTTTGAATCTATTATTTCGAGTGGTTCTTAACCGAATACGTATTCGTATATTTTATCGGTTATTATCGTCGTACTTACCGGGCAAATGTTTCAAGACTATTTTGATTATATGATTAACCGTAAGTCAAATTCGTAACTGTCGAGCACTCGTCGCTTCGCTCTTCAGCCAGAATACTGGGGCAGAGTAGTAGAGATGTAAAGCTGTAAAACTATAGGAAATGCCGTTTTTACCATTTTAAGAGGTATGCCGTTTCCATAACGATTACCACATCCATTGGCCACCTAACCGCCGAATACAATTTGTATTGATATACTCAATGAGTAGCTATAATATAGGACAATGGCGAAACCAAGATTTATTTAGAGGGGGAAATGTCCAAAATAAAGTTTAAAGAAAATCAATTTGATTGCAATATCGCCACGGCGCGAAGTATGTCCGGGTTTTATAAAAATTATTTAATATTTAGTGTTATTCATATTAACAAAAATTGGATGTAAAACGCATTGCATACACGGGTAATTGAATCAATTTGAAAATATATATATTTTTTTTATTTTTGTGGGTAAGGGTAAAATTGTTGTGCGCAATTCGAACATTAGGCAGTGCTGTATACTATATAATGGAAAATGGGTGAGTCAAAGTTGTAGGGGAAAGTCGAAAATGTAGGATTATACGGTAATTTAATTTATATCAGTACGCGACGGTAAATATTTGCAAGCGAAAACGATTCCTCGCGAAGTATGTTAAACGTGTTTTAATACATTTTAATACTTTTTTGTTTGTTTTTTTTTTTGTTTAAACCACCCTCAAGCTTTTATTGTTACGATCAAAATATCATTGACAATTCATTATCAAAGGTGTATATAAATATTTGTAATGTATTCGTATACAAAAAAAAATAAAAAAATAAAAATAAACATGTGTGGAGTCACACTCCCAGTAGAGTGGCCCCGGTCTTAGTCTACGATCTTATACTAAGTCGTATGGTCTTTGGCGTTTGAGACGCCTAATGTCTAGAGCAGTGATGGGCAAAGTACGGCCCGCGAAAGTATTTAATCCGGCCCGCCGAGGGTCCATCGACATGGATAGTATATGGCCCGTATAGTATAAAAAAATTCCCGAAATATTCTGAAAATTATCGAAGAAAATAGTTTTAAATATATAAATGGATTGCCTCGGACTGTGCGCGGTCTTACCATCATAGCGTGGTGTAGGTAGATAGTACTATAGTAGGTACTACGATAATTGGTATATAATTTCTATTTTTGTTCATATTAATATTATATTTCCCGGATCTCGGTTTGGTGCGTCCTTATCTTAGTTTTCGTATAATAATATGTATGATGTACTGATATATATATATATATATTCCATATATCTCACATGCCTATTATATGATTTAATAAAGCTTAAAAACAAAATGCATTTTTTCTATAATTCTGGCCCTCCTCTAGAATTTCTTAAACTTTGTGGCCCCCCCATTAAAAAAGTTTGCCCATCACTGGTCTAGAGAGTCGTCTAGTAGTTGAATTGCTGCTGGATTGGTATGTTGGTCCAGCCTTTCCTCATGTTTGCGCGCAAACTTGGTAATCTTGTCCCGGACGAAAGTGATCGTCATATCTCGGTGGATAATGTCGTTTCTGTCATACCGGAAACCTGCCGACAATGGTACGCAGAGCGATGTCCTGGCAACGTTGTATAATCTCAATATTGGACTTGCTGGTACAACACCACAGTTGAATTCCATAAGTCCGTATTGGTTTAATTATCGTTACGTACAAGAGGCGTTTGCCGGTGAGGTCTAGTCCGGAATGTCTTCCGATCAGCCAATATAGTTGTCGCATTTTCTTCTTAATTTTCAGGTTTTTTCTGTCAAACGTGGTGTTTCCAGTTGAGCCGAGAGCCCGTGTGCATTCCTAGACATTTTGCGCCTAGTCACACTGTGAGTTTTACACAAGGTGTAATTTACGTGCACCGATTTTTTACTGTTAATTTCAATAATTATAATACTAATAGAAGTATTCGGTGATGTTTCAGATTTCGAATATTTCTACGATTATGTTTAACAGACTAACAGTAAAATTTAACAGAAATTGTTTTTTGCATATATATTCTCGTTTTTCCGACCATTCTTCCCGGCTATTCCCCATGTTAATAAAATTTCAAAATGAATCAAAAAATGCATTGTTTCTCATCATCTTCTCCGAGTGTTGCTACTCTCTACGGCTTTTGCCTCCACTATATCTTGTACCGTTTCTTTCCAATTACAAAATACTCACACTCCCGACCCATTATTTAGATACAATATTTAAATACAATTTAACAATACTACTTTTATTAATTTTGAATTATTTTTGGTTTTCACGGAGTTGTGTTATATTGTGTATGGTTAACAGAAAAGCGTATGTTTATCTAATAATATAACAAATGCGGTAAAGTCATTCGTTTTTATTTTAAAAATTAATTGCAATCAAATCATTATTTAATAATAGTAAACATATATACGATTTAATGGCAGTGGCACAACCGGTGAGGTGTTGTGTAAATGTTGTAATTACCCTTGGAAAATGACGGAAGTCTAGTAATTATAATTTAATAGGTTTACTTATTCTGCGCAATAGTTGTCTATTATTTGTACATATTGCAATTTTAGACATTTCGTTGATAGGTTAGGTTAGTTTAGTTCGTTGGAAAGCCGTGGTCGACTTCACAGAGACGGTCGTCCCGGAAAAGGAGTCGGCCGAACGGCAACGCCGAGCCCTCGACGCCGCCGGCGCGTGCCTTAGAGCGCATCGACGCCGTCGTTGATCGCGGCCCCGCAGACGCCAGACCGCCGGCCGTGGGGCCGGTAGGAAGTGTCCCGCCCCCCTACAAGTGTAAGGGCAGCGAGTGGGCTTCGGCCCGGCTACTGCCCATTCCCCGGTAGGGACGCGAAGGTTTGTACACTAATAATGTGAGCCCGCCCCGTCGAACGGGAATACGGGATTTTATTTTGTGTATCATTTGTACGTGTTCATTTTGTTAAATAAATGATGGAGACCGGGTATTGCCGGTACCAAAAAAAAAAAAAAAAAAAAAAAGAGATTAGTTTAGTTCGTGTTCAATATTCTCCTATTTGGTCATTTATTATAAGCATTAAATCAACATAATCGACATATAATTGTAGGTATACATGTAAAGAATAGTTGAAATTTAATAATAGTTAGTGACCGCTATGATACATTAACACTTTGATTTAATAGAAACAAAAGAGTTATGTATCTAAAGCAACACTATTGTTGGTGTCTCAATATTTTATTTCATTAAATCAAAATAAAATTTTTTTTTTTTTGTTTACACTTTTTTACACAAATCTAAAGCAGAAGTTTTAACTTGAAAAAAAAAAAAATTGTATACAATTGCCTGTTCACATACTCGTAAGGTTTTATTCGAATTATTCTCTAATCTTTCAATAGCATTGGTCTAAAAAAAATGTATTGCTAAAACACTTTAAACAGATAAGTAAGTGAAAAATAATATTATATTTTATCTATTGAAATCCATGAACGCTTATTTGGTCTCGGATAATACTTTGTCGGTTAGTAAAAATACTCGAGGTTATTCGGGACATAAAATATGCGGATTTTTCTCATTTGACAAAACAATTTTCGATTTCTATGTTAAATTGGCTACAAAAGGTAAAATACGATTTATACTACACCGCTCAGCGTAAAGCCTGATTATGTAAATATAATGGTCGATTAAAATTAAAATTATTGTTAAAATTCATTAAAACACGGGCAATTTCAATTTCAAAATTTTTGTCTGTTCATAACCTCCTCGGTAGCTCGGTGGCTAGGGCCTTTTAAGAGCCAAACGTTGCGGAGTCGTTAATTCGAGTCGGTATCACGTAAAATGTTTTTTAAAAAAAACCTTTATTTCGTACCTTTGTTTCCCGGGTAATAAATATATTATCTATCGGTGAATGAGTAACCTAACTGCTTCGGTAAAATACTTTTTGTACGAGAAATCCGAAATTATAAATGCCTTTCTGGTAGGGTTTAAAAAATAATTCAAAAGTTCTGCGGGGGTTCTATTTAATTTCGAATGGCATTCAAAGTAAGCATAAATAACTGTTTAAAACACTTAAACTATTCGTAGTCCATTTTTATAATTTTGTTTTTTTTTTTTTTACAAATAAAACCCAATACGTACATATGATTATATTATTGATATTATAATTATAACGTAATTTCAACGACTTAATTTCAGACAATCCTTAACGTAACATTTAAACTTATATGGTCAATACCTGTATTAGTTTTATAAATTTAACACGTGCGTTCCAATAAAAATATAAAAATGCGTGTAACTAATTTAGCAATACAGCGAAAATAAATAAGTATTTATAATTAAATACCTTGAGAAAACGTATAACATTTTTATTATATAAATAAGTATAAATTAGTTTGTTCTTTACAATAGTGTATCAATAGTATAGTGCGAATTACAATAAAGTGTATACTAACGATTGTATTTGAAAATTGAAATCTTTTAAGACCATTCATTAAACTCTTGTGATAAATCACGAGACCGGTTTATGACCAGAATTTTTTTATTATTTATTTTTTTTTTTTTTTTTGTGTTTGTTTTTTAACTGACAAAAACACCGGCAACGTTTTACCGTTAAATCTTCTGATTTTCGGTTTTACCACGTGCGTCATCATTGAAATGTTCTATGATGCCATTAATGTAAGCGGAACTATAATAACATACTGGTTTCCTTCTAAATTTTTAATTCAGAGTGAAGTTCGTTTTACTATGATGTGTTTCGATCAGAATTCTGCGCCAATCGATAACTCGATAAAAACTCTCATATAGTATTTTCGATCTAGTTAATGAACTATGAACGCAATTCATTGGTTTCCCTCGAGGGTTTCTTAATAACGAGGAATGCCCCGAGAATGAACGTGAATACACGAATACTTACCACAATAACGGTTTTTGGTATTTTCGATTTTGTTGCAAGTCCGTTAGAAATAATCGCCAAAACCCGAAACATTCATTGAGAATACTTATATCTATCTAGACGTGGTATACGTTTAAACATATTTCGACGCGGTTTTTCAGTTGTAGTTGTAGTTTGGTTTTATCAACGTTCTAGTTCAAATCCACGTTTAAAAAGTTCGTCGGAAAAACACGAAACAATAGTGATTTATTTCATAGTTAAAAATGAATTTACAACGTTCAATCGAACTAATCAATCGAAAAACGTTTAACCGAACGCAGATCAGAATCGTTTTGGGTTTGTGGTTGAATATACAGAATATTTATATATTTATATATATATATATATATATAAAAAAAAACTAAATTGCCCTACAACATGTCCTACTTTGCGACCAATTTTAATATTCTTCGCGGTTCTCGTATCGTCGGCGTTTATCGCGTTCCACCGCAATGTGAAAATATTCGTCACTTCTCTAACTAACCGTTAAGTGTACGGACACTCGAGAGCGTACCGGGCAAATCAATCGTATCCGGGCACCGCTTCAAATAGGGAATATTTAATTGTTGGTCCGTTTATCAAAGCACTCGTACTGATTGTATTTCCCGTTCGTAGATAAACTAAAACGCCGAGTGAAAACAACGTGCGCCTATAAATTATAATTCAAACGGTATTATTACAATATTAAATACCCGTCAGTGTGCTGGTGCGCGGCAGATATCACGGTTGCAGAGCTCGCCGAGTTTACTGACCTCCCCAATAAGTGGGAAACGAGACGGCGACAAGTATAAAAAAAAATAAATAAATAAAAAAAGACCGATCGCTAACCTAAACTCACAGCAGCGATACATAAATATACTGACATGTATTGGTCCACGATAACCGTTTTGATTATCAACGCGATACTTGGCCCGACGATGTTTTGCTCGGCCCATTACGGACAAGACGGAAATGTGGAAAACGTCGGCGCAGGTGATGAACATATTTTTTTTTTTTTTTTTTTTAAATATTTAGATTAGTCTTATAATATATTATTGGTCGTGCAACACGAATCCGGTTAGTTCGAATATCCGAAATATCACGATTACCTACATGTTAAAATACGATTTTTGAAAATTATTTCATATTGTTTTTTTGTATTTTCTATATTTTAAAAAAAAAAAATCGTATAACGAATGATTTTTACAAAAAAAAAAATAATAATATTAATGTTTATAACAGATTTTCAACTAGATTATAAATTAATTTTCGTATTTTAAAATCCGGATTAATGGATTAATGAAAAAATGGTTTAGATTTCAGTAAAATGACTTACTTTTATCGTGGAAAACGTGCAATAAACAAAAATAAAATACAACAAATTCCGACAAATCCGGATTAATTCGGTGATTACAAAAAAAGTGATTACATACAATACAATATACGAGTCGGTTAATCGTGTGACTCGAACTACACAATTAAATGTCGGACATCAGTGTACAATTTAGATTTTAAATAATTTTCCTTTATTATTATAATAATTTAAATAAAGATGTATAGATACCTTTTTGTATTTTAGTAAGGAATATCCTCAAATGTAGATAAATATTTTCAAAATAACGTTTCCTCTGAGTACATTGCTATAAGTATCCCGTGTATTGTTCTAAACACTTAATGGCATACGCAATTCGAAAATTTATAAACAGATAATAATAATTTTTGCTTACATATTTACTTATTTCTTATAGAGTTATTATTTGTTTTCGTAAAGAATAAAATTAAAATGGTTTAGATTTTCGTTAAATTATTTCATTTTATTGTAGCAAAAATGCAATGCACAAAAATAATAATACTTCACGACCAATCGATATTATATATTAGTTTCTTAAAAGAAAAAATTACTATTTTACAATTTATCTAAGTAATTATGATTTTTGGTAAATATGTTAAAGCAAAAAAAAAAAAAAAAAAATTTGACTGACTTCTTCAAACAATTATAGTTTTATACAAATAATATGAACCCTTGTATTTTTATCGGAGGCGAAAGAAAAAAAATAATTTTTGTAAGGGAGTGGGTGATCAAAATAAGAATTAATACGAGGTTTGTTTTTAAATAATTATTGTATTGTTATCACGATAAAATATAAAACAATGTCCTTGGTGTTTTTTTTTATTATTATTATTCAACGTTCGATATAACAGACCTCAACAGATGCCATAATGACCCCCCCGGTCTCTGGTATTTTAAAGTCGATTCTTAAAACGCGCGTAAATTGTTGAATGTTACTAAAAAAATAATACGTAATAAAATGTTTAAGACATTTTCACTTTACGATTTTTTTTTTTTTTTTTCACTTTCTCGCTCAACCGTATTTTTATCAATTATCCGCGATTGCGACCGTGACTGTCTGTCAATCGAAGTGCCGCTACGGTGTATTCGCTCCTCGGTCCTAATAGAAATAATTTTTAAAGCGTTCCCTTTAACAGAATAAAAGAGGCGAAAAAAAAAAATTAAAAATTAAAAATGAAAAAAAAAAAAAGCTCTCTTCGCCGATTTCCGGGCACTGCGAATAACATTGTGTTCAAACACCGTTTCAAGGTAAAGACAAACGGGACTGCTGGCTGTCGGTGGCCAACCAAAACACGGCTCTAAGAATGCCCATACCGTACACGAAGGACGCGCGGCAGCAGCGGCACACGATCGTCTACCCGGACGTCACGGGCCGGTTGCACGTCAAGTACCTGCACGGCGTCAAGTTTTCGTGCGCCACGGCCAAGTTCGCGTCGGACGAATTGAACGACGTCGACGAGGCGCTGGTCGTGTGCGGGGGCGGCAACACGCTCTGGTACAACGGCCGCGGGTACAGGTACGCGGATTTCGTGTGCGACGACATGCCCAGATCGGAGCTGACGGTGACCGGCGAAACGTGCCAGCCCGACAACTACACCGTGGTGGCCGTGGGCTTCAAGACGAAATCCGCCCGGCTGGACGTGTACAAGGTGTGCTTCGACACCGCGACCAAGAACAGCCTGTACTCGTGGTACGGCATTAGGTCGCCGTACTACAACCAACACCAGCCGATGAAGAGACGGCCGTCCTTCGTCGCCACCCGACAGCTGTACGGTAGGACCAACGTGAACAAATTATACTCCGTCGGACAACAAGTAAGTGCGATTACTTTTTTTTAATAATTTATTTAACACATCAGACGGTCAGGAGAAAATTTTATAAGAAATGTACGGAACTAAGTGGTTCATTAAACCAATATATTTATATTAATTATACACAAATATTTTTATATCTTCTAATCTTTTCGATAGAATTATACTAAACGTCGTTATCTTTTAGTACCCGTTTATTGCCTATTTCGTTTAAAATTAATCACTGCCAAAATATTTATTAATAATACAAATATATTCGTCGAGCTGAAAGATATAGGATATAAAAAAGATTTTTTTTTTTTTTATCTGGCTCAATTTTTGCTTTCAAGTACAATTTATGATTAACATTGTGTCAAATTTTCATTACTAAACCACAAGGAAAATCATAAAATGATCTCAGTTCACCGACGAGACACGAAATGCAACAAAAAACATCTTGTCGTTTTTTTTTTTTTTATTAATTGCAGCAATCTTTCTAGTAATGAAGTTCTTTACAGAGAAGTAGGAAAAAAAACCCACACTTCATCATAGTTATACCAATTCATTCCGTGATTCGGTCAGAATTTTCTATCGTCGGAAATTGAATTATGAATTGAAATTTTTTGAGTTTAACAACAAAATATTACAAAACTGAAACTCATATTAATAAATATGCGGTTTATATTTTTAGAGAAAAACAGTGGCATCAATTCTGAGATCGGACGCTTTGGCAAATAAGTACATACTAAACGACAACAATCATTCCATGTCCCGAGGTCATTTCACACCCAAGGCCGACCTTTACTATGGTTTCGAACAGACCGCAACGTAAGTGTCAATTGCATAAAGCCGATTAAGAAGATTGAATAGCGAACAGCTATTTTTGGGAACACCAAATTAATTTTGTTTTGTTAATATGCATATCGCTTACTATCTACTATATAGCGACTTTAATGATCGCTGACTAGTAATATCTGGTTCGGTGTTCAGTAAATGTTTAGATTTTAATATTAATAACAAATTAACAAAATTTTAAATAATTGATAATTCATTTATTAACTCAATCAAAAAAATTATTAGTTTTTACTATTAAATTAAGGGACAGCACTAACCAGTAACCACGGTAGGTCCGATAAAATTTAATAGATTAAAATCTGTATGTCGTTTATTATATCGAATAAGAAATGAACGATGCGCATAAAGCAATACAATTATTAACGAAAATACTAGTGAACCATTAGCGGGAAAGAAATTCTATAATTATTTGATATTGTCCAGGATTTAAAAAAAAAAAAAAAAAAAAAATGGTAACAATCTCTATTGTCTTAACATAAAATCCGTAAAGCACGACGGCAGCCTATAGCCGCTGTGGCCGTAACTAGGATTTATCTTCTGGGCTATACGGTATACGGAATTATTATTATAGACTATAATTATTCGTAGCCGTGATATTACATGATCAGTTATCATTGATAATAATAATCAAGTCGAACAGATTTGATCGAAATCCTAAAATCCTCGATTGATCGATCGCTTTTATTGTATTAAAACATTTAGTTTTTACTACGCGAACGTGGCACCGCAGTGGCAGGCGTTCAACGGATACGCGTGGAACAACCTGGAGATGTGGACCAGATCGAAAATGGACAACGGCACCGGCAGGGTGGTGATCGTGACCGGCACGTACGGGTCGTGCACGCTGCCCGACGTGGACGGCGTCGAGCAGCCGCTCTACCTGGACCCGCCCGTCAGCATACCCGTGCCGCTGTTCTACTGGAAGTTGCACTACGACGTGGACGCGGCCGACGGTGTGGTGTACATCGGCCTGAACAACCCGTACCTGGAGATCGACGATAGCCTGTTCATATGCCCGAACATATGCCCGAAGGGATATGACAACGGAAACGGGAAGGCTAACTCGGCCGGCAAAAACGACGCGAACAACGGGCTGATTTACTGCTGTACCAAAGAGTCGTTCGAGAACGCCTACGGCAAGCTGGATCCCATCGTGTTCCTTTCCTTCTGACGGCTACACCGCAAACTGTTATTATAAAATCGAATTATTATTGTCGTTATTATTGTTATTATCGTCTTCATCGCCGTTGTTATTTATTAGTAGTTGTTACCGTTATGAAATATGTTATATGCCGTACATTTAGGGCTGGGAACGTTACGTTACGAGCCCGTATAGTGTAATTGGATGCCAGTTACAGTCAAATGTCTGAATTAGAAATTATAAGATTTATAAGAATAATAAAAAAAAAAAAATTGAATAAAACCTTCACAAAAGTTATTACATAAAAAAAAAGACAATTAATTGTATTTTACAATGTCCAATTATTCCACGGAATAACGAATTTGTTCAGATGTGATAATTAAAAGAATTATTTCCACAGTCAGTTGACTATTGACAATTGGCAAAGCGCTGACTCGAGATGTTTTTGTAACTCACGTTACATTTATCGATCATTAAAATCTGTTACAAAACTGATCGAGTTACATTTTAAATCCAATCAAAGTTATTGTTACTGATTAATCACTACAAATTACAAATTTAACCGATTTACGTAACTTTGATACATGCCACTCATTACTGCCCACCCCTGCCTGCCATTCATAATTCAAAGTACGCGTTACGAAATTGTTTTATCTTATCCAATTCAAGTTGATTCTAAAGTGTTCATAGCTCTCGCCGAGTGGCGGGGAAAGGTACGTCACATTTTCCCATTTTTATTAAACATTTATATCAACAATACAACATTTCATCAGCACTTCGCCAAATTGTTTTCTTTGGACGGACGATTGCAAATTACTTGGATCTATTGAGCCAGTAAATTTTTTATAATAATCACTGGTATTTGTTACAGTGTGACGGTGACGTTAATCCAGCCGAGAAACGACGTCTAGAAAGTGATACAAGCTTAAATTTGTTTAATGAAGACAATATTTATTTTTATTGCATAAAGATACGTATCCGTATTTAATTGTCAATTTCTCATTTCGTGTCGCCTATCGTTACTCGTATACAGGACGTGAGAATTACATTGGTTTGCCAATTTAATTAAAATCTAACCTCTGGATTTCGTCAATTGTCAATAATGGGTCTGCTCGGATTTTATTAGACGACTTCGTAATAAATATAATAAAAGTCATATCACATTTAAGTTTTCTTTTACGGGTTTCATAGGTCGTGTCTTAAACGAAATTCATCTATTTGGTCTTCCGGTCGAATAAATTTACTTCAAGATATATTATTATACATTAAAAAAAAAAAAAAAAATCAATTTTTGAGCTATATATCTTTTAATAATTGCAATATTTACAAAGCTCCGCAATCCTCTTGATATATAAGTAAACGGAATTTTTATAAATGTAGACACTCTAGAAATACAACGTTTATTCATATGACATTATTTTTGTATAAATTGTTTAATATATAATTGTATCGATTGATGGAAATCATTATCAATACGTTATCGTAACTTGCGTAATTTTGATTTGTTATACACTACACGTTTATCTCTTTTATAATATTTAACTGGTCGAACGATACAAATTAACTAATGATGTAAATTGTACAGATTGCAATAATATTGATACTTTTGTAATCATTTTATTAGAATTTAAAAGAAATAAAATGTTATACGTTTGCAATTAGATAGTTTTGACGATTGATTGTTGTCTGTTCAGATATGTGTATAAAATATAAAAATTAAATTAAAAATTGCTTCGTACGGTTAAACTCTCGGGGCTCACTATCATTTAAACCAGTGGTTCTCAACCTTTTTTAAGCTACCGCCCTCCTCTAGAAGCAAAATATTTTTTAACACCCCCCCCCCCCAAACTCAAAACACAAATGGTATGCTGGATAATTGTATAATTGAAAATTGAATAGAAAATATAAATATATAATCGAAATAATTTACGTTGGGTTCAATGCTTGTAAGAAGAAAGCACAGGTCTTCTATTTTAACGATTTCCATCGTTGAGTTCAGTTGATTTTTTTTTTTTTGATTGTGCTGAATCCTCGATCGACGAGATAAGAGGAAGTGAAGGCAATTAATAATTTGTTTACGACAGTCCACAGTCCAAGGTAGACAGGATTGATGGTAGATTGGAGCCAAAATTTTGTACGGTGTTCACAATCCTTATAGCTAGCTTTTAATATCATATTAGTTGAAAGGTCGATAAATTCTTCTTGAATCTGTAAATCTGCTGTTTCAATATACACAAAGGGATTTATGACTTATTGAGAAACTTTCAGGGACAAAATATTTTCAAAACGTTTTGAAAAATCCGTATTCAAAAGACTCAAGGTGTTCGCAGTAAACTTGTGTGTCGTCAGAGAAGACGTTACCGTTCTTATGTAGATACGACAGGATTTGACTTACTTACCGCTCAAAACAAGTTCAATGGCCCTCAAAACCTCTTCACCGTTCACCGGGGAGCGATATAACCCACGTTGAGAACCGTTGCTTTAAACTAATGACCCGGGTCGTGTATACAATGTTTGCGCCACGGGCAACGCATTTTTCACACCGTTTGTCGTAATTATTATGGCCTGTCACAGGATTCAGACGTTGTTGCAGTAAAAAAAAAAAAAAACTGTTAAAATGTTATTAAAGTACCCGGCCCGAGGAAAAAAACGGATTTTATAACGATATCTCTTAAACATAGCATACATATACATTTTAGTACAGTTGGCCATTAGAACGCGTTGTAGTATACAACGTCTCTTCTCACGAAAAAAATATACGCCGGGCAAATGCTGGATAGTCAACTAAAACTACTCACCATATCACTGCCTGTAAAAATTCCTAGACAGACAACCTAACATTCGTCCTGAAATATTATAAAAACATGTATTGAATACATGTTTTTCTCTAGAATTTGTTTAGATAAACAATTAGATTTGTTTATTTGATATAAGTATATCGTTTAAATTTTATGAGCGACATCATCTACTCTTCAATTATTTTTATTCGAATATTTGACAGAGACGTGCCTTCTGGAATTGTTTCTCGAGAACGGGAATCGGGGAAATTCCAGAAAAGAAAAATTGTTTGACTATATAAAAAACTATTTCCCCCCCCCCCAAATAAAAAAAAATGAATAGAAATTTTTTTTACAAATTCTTTGATATTTGTATAAATTGGTTCCTTTTTTTTTTTTTTCACCGGTGGCCGATAAACACAATGAAAAATATTAGAAATAAAATTAAATAGGAAACAATCTATATAATTGTATCAAAAAAAGAAAAAAAGCCAACATATATTGCACCATGGGTTGGCCCCTGTTTTAGGTAGAAAGTTGGGAACTTAAAAATAAATCATTGCAAACAAAAAACAATTCTGAGCGAAGTACATATTGTGATAAATTTAATCGGAAATCGTCATTCATTGGTATAATTAGAAATTAAATTACAATTGTTCGTAATTTTAACGAATTTAATCATCGTATGAAGTAACAACGCCGATGAAAATAAATTACAAAATTTCTATCCACATAAAACAAAACAAAAAAAATGTTCAAAATGAGTTAAAAACGAATCAAAAAACCGCCTGTATCTTTTAAAAATATCGTATCGTGTCTATAAAGCTCTTGCATAGGTATTCGGTGTAGGTTTCTACGATTGTTTTTAACCGGATTACAACACAATCAAAACCCAATAGAAGCAGTTATTTTGCAGTAAGTATTCACGTTTTTTCTCGGTTGTTCACAGTTTTCACATGTAAACTTCGTCGGAAAGTAAGAAAATTACTCGCCCCTTTAATGCACCGACTAAACAAAATTAACTACCGACAACCATATCCGAAGTCTAATGATCGGGAGCAAAATATCTGGTAGAAAAGCTGTTAACTAACAGAAAAATAATAAAACGAAAAGTACACGTCGTAGTAAAATTGAGCTTATTTCGATACGGTCCGAATCTAAAAACGTTCGATTACAATAGCATTTTTAATAAATAAACAACGTTTACCTATATTTGGACCGTAGTCGGTGATAATGTTATACTCGTGTCTCCGTATATTACATCCTGCGGCGTGCCGAGCTACTAAAATCGTCGTCAAAACCTAAAATAGATATATTTTTTTTTATTATTGATAATAGTAGGGATAAAGTGGGTTCGAAAAGAAAATTACAGTTGACAGGCAAGAATAGGAACCGCAATCTAGGAATGTGAACAAGACGAACGTCTAATATTCGTATATGAATGGAGATTTCGAAGATTCTTTCGTTTTTCTCTTTACACTTGACCTTCATTGCCTCGTGCGTCGGGTACGTTTCCCATAAGAGAAAAAAGAAAATCGTTTTATACGAGTTTTTCGACAATTGTAAAAATCAAATAGTTACCCGACTAATAATTAATTTAAATAATTTACGCGCGATGACGGTCGGACACATAATTACTCGGCAGTCTGTTTGCCCCAACAGATGTCGATTTAAATGTGGAAAACGTCGCGTTCATAATTCGGCAAACGGTACGATATGAGATGAGTAATTGTATCTGTAAAATAAAAAAAATAAAAATAATCGTAAAACAATAATAGATACAATTGACAGTGCGCACTGTATTTTATAACGGACGGTGTGAAATCGCCGTAGTCACTTCGGTATTTTACTTAAACTCGTATCGATCATCGTATAATATTCAATCGAATTAATTTTACGATTACGACTGTCGTATTGGCACGGATCTATCGATGATTATAACAATAATTTTAACAAATAAATATCGCACGTATAGATGATACTCCGATATATACAACGGTACGGTATACATTATAATGGTATTGTATGTCTATTATGGTGATTTTAAATTGCGGTTCTCTCGCAATTCAGTACGTACGTATACCTATACTATATTGGGGACATTGGCTACAAAATAGATAATATGTAGGGCAAAATTGTAAGGCAATGCCGTAACCAATGCATCGTGCGTTTTTTTTTTTTTTTTTAAATATATATATACGTATATACCACGGATAGGTAATATAATATAGTTATTCGGAAATAATGAGAATACTCGTGTAAGTATTATTTTTATATTATTCGAATTATTCTACATGTTTGATAGATATTATCGTCTATAGAAATACACATACAATACGATACGTTCGAACCCATATCGTTTACAAACAAACATTGAAAAACGTCACACAAATCATCACTATACGACGATATTGTTGATTTCCTGTAGTTTTTTTTAAACTATTGTTTAGTTTAATTCGAATACACATAACAATACTTGCGTGCGCGCTATACTTCAATTTTGATTATTTAAAAAAAAAAAAAATTGCAATTCTTTTGCATTTTCGTTACGTTGTGAAATAAGTAAAATAAGTACTGGATATTATTATATTGAACGCAGGGGCGTTACTTTAAGAGTGTACCCTTTACTTTTAATATAGTTCCGATCGGCCCTCGGTAATAATGTACCGTTATTGTATATGATTACAACTCAATTGTAAATGTTTATGAAAATAATATACGCGATTGTTTCAGACGGTCGTTTTAGTTTGATTATAATAAGTTCATTTAATTCATGCGATCGCTAGCAATTTTATAAGTTGGCATTAGTTAGTATTAATAATTTATTGCGATTATTTTATGATTGTACGACGAAAGTAGAGAATATATTTTACTAAAGGAGTGCCCTCCATGTCTGGACTTTAAAAAAACAAATATTTTTTCGACTAATAAATAATACATTTGCCAATGTTAAATGTTAATAATATAAATTTTTAAAATGTTCAAAATAAATTTTAGTATTCAGTATTAAGTAATAACCTTCAACTCGTCTATTATACGTATATATTTAAATGTAAAATTTCTTGTCAAATGTTGACATTGTATTTTGAAAAAAAAAAAAAAAAAAAGAGATTCAATGTTTTTTTAATATGTAAATAATTCTAAAAAACGTACTTGTAAGGCGCCTGCAATTTTGGACCTCCCCCCCCTGAAAATCATCTAGAATACGCCATTGATGGTGAAATGTTAAAATTAGCCAATCTAAAAGCTCACACGCCCGAAAAAAAAAAAAAAACCGAAAAGACGGGACTGATTGAACGCGAATTATTTTACGTAATATGTACACCCACCTATGTATGAGTATATTTATACATAAAATAGTTATAGGTATGCAAAATGGATGTATTGATTTACCTATATCCACAATGGTAGTTAATAATGCATTCAATATACTATATTTTACACGTTTTCGTTATGCAGCATGTGTGTCATACGCGATATTACGCGTTAAAATTATATTCGTACATATGTACACTCGAATCCCGAACCTGTGACGGGTTTAATTATTCTATACTTCTATGGAATCGGCGGAGAATTTATATTTTGATATTTACTTATAATCTATTGTGAACGGATATTTCCGAACGGTCGAACAGTAGGTATTTTATGTTATTTAACGTACAAATACAATATAATATATTCGAAATTTATTTATTTATTTTTTTTTTTTTTTTTACCTATAGAGGTATCATAGAATATATTATGTTTTGCTGCGATAATATCGTGTAATAATAAATAGATGATTTTCGATTAATCGCCGCGGACCTATATGTGAAAATAACACTTTATTTCCCTAATAGATTACCAGTCGATTTCCGCATAAAGAATTCCAAATAAAACAAAATTACGATTACCGTAATAATATACGTACAATATATTGTACAAACAAAAATAAAAAAATTTATAAAATGCCTAAAACGAACATACATCGGATAAATCGTATTTTATAATTATCGTATGTACTTCGGTTTGTGTTCGGCTAGTGCGCCTTTTCCGTTTCGAAGACGAAAGAATTTATAGTAAATAACAAAACAACATCAATCGTCTGCGCATGGATTTTTTTTCTCTCTTTCTCACTCGCTCTCTCTCTCTCTCTCTCACGCTCTCTCTCTCTCTCTCTCTCTTTCAAACAAAACACGACTGCGGGTAAAAGTAGACGGTATCAACAGGTGAACCGGTACCTCGTGCCCGAGGGGACGGACTGCTGTCTTCGTGTACGCGAGAACGACGAACGCGTCGGCGTGGTGGGAGAGAATCGGCTTGTAACCCGCACTGAACAGGTCACTTACGACCGCTCCGTCAGTCTACGGGGCACCATCCGCGGTCGTGTTTTGCCGGGTGTTTGTATTGCGCGTTATTTCACCGCCGTCGTACGTACGCCGATTCGGTAAGGAATAAAAATAAATTTAAAAAAAAACAACCGACCGTTTTCAGTGAACTCGACGGGCCGAATGCGCACGGTCGGCGCGAGTGTTGAATCTGTGCGTTTGTAAACGCGCGGTTTTACATGTGGGTCGAAACCCGTCGCGCGCGCGATCGTTCGTTTACATGAAATACTGATTTTGCGTACCGCGGTCGGAGTCTGATAAAGTCATCATGGCTCGTTCACCGGTTTTTTAAACCGCGTTTCGAATGTCCGTAATGTGACGGTCGCCGCGACACACGCGTACAATAAAGAATATAATAAAAGGATAGAAAAACTTTCGCGTAGCAGCGAGACGGGTGAGTGTATATTCGATAAATATTATAAACTGCGGTATCGTAAAAAAAAAAAAAAAAACAAAACTACACCATGAGCATGATGATGATGAGACCGTCCGACTCCACGCCCATCTGCCGGTGTAGGGTCCTCTACTTGGGCTCGGCGGTGCCGCACATCACCAAGGACGGACTGCAGGGTATACAGGAACCGCTGAAAGAACTGTATCCGGAACAGGGGGCCCTGGGTGCCCGGGGCATTGATTCGTGGTTGAGCGTCTGGAGCAACGGTCTACTGTTGGAGAACGTCGACGAGAATCACAAAAAGATTACCAGGTTCTTCCCGATCGAGTCGCTGCACTATTGCGCGGCCGTCCGGTTCGTACTGGTCCCCGAAAAATCCAACAATTCGTCGCAGCCGAGATTCTTGCCGCTAGACTCGCCGTTCGCACGGTCCCCGAACCCCAATCACCCACCGCTGTTCGCCGCCATACTCCGCCGGACGTCCGGCATCAAAGTTTTGGAGTGTCATACGTTCATATGCAAGCGCGAGATGGCCGCCAACGCGTTGGTCCGGTGTTGTTTCCACGCGTACGCGGACTCGTCGTACGCCAAACAGACGGACAACGGTACCAACGGCGGCGGTGGCGGCGGCGGAGGCGGTGGCGGCACAGCGGGCAACAGCATATACGGCACTGTACGCACTAACAGGTCGATGGGCAACAACACCATGGAAAAAGTCGAGGGCTGGAGGCGCATGACCAACGGGGCTGCGGTGACCGGCAGTACGCTGACCCTAAACAGCGCCCACTCTAACGGCATCACCATGCTAGAAGCGTCGGCCAACTCGATCGATGATCTATCCGAATGCAACGGTGACGAAAACCACAAGGTGTGGGTGGGCAGTACTAAAGACATATCCGAGAAGGAAGATTTATACGGAGGCAACACGATGCGCAGTTCACGGTCCGCCAGACCGCGTCAGCTGGTCGGCGGCGCGGCCCCGCCTCCGCCGCCACCGCCGCCCGTCCGGGACGATAAACTGTCCAAGAAAAATAAAGAGAGACCACGCAGGAAGAGAACGCCGACCGGCGGAAGTCGAGAGGATCTGTACGCGCCCTCCATGAACGGATCGTTGATGAGACCCATGAACGGCGGTGGCCGGAGTTCCGTGTCGCTGAACGGCACCATAGTGAGTCGAGGACCGCCAAAAGGATTCGGACAGCCGCCGCCACCGCCTCCGCCCAACCACATATATTCGAACGGCGGCTCGATGCTAAGACCCATGAACGGTTATCATCCCCATCCTCATCACCACCATCCCGGTATGATGCAACAACCGCCGCCGCCACCGCCACCCATCATGATGGTGCCTACCACGCTGCCGCATCAAAAAAAAATGCACAAGATGAAGCCGGGCATGATGCCAATGCCTCGGCCCGGCATGATACCGGCCAATTTCATGCCGGTACCGATGTACATTCATACGGGTGGCAAAAAGGCAAAGCACGGCATACCCGTGCCCATGCCTATGGCCATGGAAGAACCGATTTACATGCCATCTGCTCGGCCGCTCAGTCCCGTCGCGTCCTATCAGCCGGAACATTTTCCGCACGAGGCGTACCTGATGCAACAGTACGCACACAACAACATCCCAGTTACTAAGAACAAGAAAGGTAAAAAGGATAAAAAATCAAAGGAATCTATCAACGGCATGGGGGTAATGCCGTTGATGCCTCCGCAGATGGCTGTAAACGGCGGTGGGGGAATGATGATGCAACAACCACCGCCGCCGTTGCCTCCGTCGCAGATAGCCGTCAACGGGCACAGGGTTAACGGGAACGGGATGATGTCTGGCCACGACGAGACGGACGACACGGAAGACTCGGTGTACAATACTGGGATATACCGGAGGAAGGGTCACTTGAACGAGAGGGCGTTTTCGTACTCGATTCGGCAAGAGCATCGGTCCCGGTCGTATGGTTCGCTAGCTAATTTGAAATTCGCCGCACCGCCCATCGTACCGAACGGCGTCAGTGACGGAGTCCCCAACAAGGTGGACATCAAGAAAGAACGAGAGATCATGCAGATGATGCAAGACTTGGAATTGTCCGGCGACGAGCTGGATCGGGCCGACCAGATGGTGCACCAGAAGCAGATGCATCATCAGAGGCCTGTGAAAACAAAACGATAGACAAGCCACTGCAGGTAAATTACGATTTTCTACGTGTATTTACCATTGAGTTTATACTTCACGGGGTCAATGGTGGTATTATGGGCCGGATAGTATTGTCTATTATAATATAAGAGTATATATTACACTTCGCTTAGTCTCGTCGTACAACAAATTGTCCATTATTATTATTATTATTATCCATCGTTCCTCGTCTCAACAATGATTTTGTATTGTCCTGTGTGTGTTTCATTTTTTTTGTTGACTTCAAAACAAAACCCGTCCGAGGTTTTATACGCGCACGTGTCGATATATTATTGAATAACATTGTTGTTTTGAATCTATAGCGAGTATTGCCTCAAATCGTTTTTCGCAAATTATAATCCGTATATTCTGACGTACGTTTTATCGACAAATTTAAATGAATTACAATTTTACAAATTTGTTATTTTTTTTTTTAGAACTAAAACTACACAAATTAGAATAATAGACGCAGGCTATTATAATTATTAACAATACATTTCTTACAAAATATACACTTGTCCAAATAATAACTTAAATATAGCTGGATGTATAAGAAATGAAATAATAAAATGAATCGCTTATAATTAATAATTAATTATTGTCGATAAAACCGAAAATATACAGATTTAATTTGTTCAATGTAATGTATAGCTCATAATAACCATGGTCAAACACATACAGTGCCCACCTATAGTTTTGAATAGACTCATATTTTAAGAATAAAATTTAAAAAAAATTATATAATCTGTTAAATTTTTTTCTTCGACTTATGGTTTTTAGTTATATAACTGTCCTACTGACGACAACGAGTTCTATTATTAATAGAATATTAACAGTCCTACTGTAAATATAGAGTAGGTCAAATGTTTATTGATACATGTAGTTGTTGCGTAGCAATGCCATCTACTTTATAATTCAATTTACGGTTTTCGTCAACCGTAGGCGTTATTATACGCTAAACAGACCTATAAATATTTTACGTTATATGCACACAATTACCCATTATGCCTAATACGTGGTGTGTTTAATGAATGAGTGTGGCGATTTGTAAGACCCCCGACAAAACGATAATAGTTTCTTTTCCAGTCGTTTTAGCGGGTCTTTTGAAACGAGTAGACATCGTTTTAAACAGAGTTGAGTAATATTTTTGGTCGGTTGTGTTCGGTGAACTCCCGCGGTTCGTTCGCAGGACGTCCGCTATTCTCGAATGCATCTAGGCGAATTTTAACGTTATTAATATTATAATATTATGGAACTGTTGCGAAGTGCATACAATACGATTGTACCGTACCGTACGGCACTCTGGCGCGGTTTAAAATATAAATAAAATGGGTACGTTTCGAAGTTGGCGGTATACTGAAGCTAGCGACGCCAGTAAAATAACAATAAATATATATATATATGTACAATAATAATTTAAAAACCGTAGAATTCGTTCGGCGGTTATCGTTTTTTCCGTATAATTTTACACCGGACGGGCCCCGTCTGATACTTACTTCTCGGCGGAGAACATAATAAAACAATTTGCCGGTGTCGTGCGTTTAAAGCGGTCGCTCGGGAATGTTCACGGCATTCCGGACGGCCGGACGGACGGAGGCGTGGCGGTAGTATGGGCGGTTCCGGCGGGATACTACACATGACGCAATGAGAGACAGAGGTCTCCTGGTACGAATCCGATAATATTATTATTATTTTTCTTTTTCTTTTTTTTTTTTCCTTTTGGTATTCGACGTTTATTCTCCGTGAACGAACGATTCCCCGGGCCCCCGGTTAGACGCGCCCGGCGTTATTATCTCCACGGATCCGACCCGTTCACGCGGTACGAATTGTTTACTCGGGGACCCGGCGATATTGTAGCCTACCGAAGAAAGTAAGTGGGACTCGTAATATAATACGGTTTGAGAGCACGAAATTCCGATTCCAAAACAGCAGACCGGTTTACTGACGGTATACCCGTATGATCGGCTTGTTCCATTCGCGTTACTTGAAGAAATGTTTAGAACATTCGGAACGCATAATTCGATTGGATTTCTAAATAGTTATTAAAATTCCATTTGCCATGCATTGCCGGCACGCGGTTTATCATACTATAAGGAATGTTTGCCGATCAACATCGTTTTATTATTAAACATTTTGTAACAATGAATCTACAGTAAAACAATATTTTTGAATGCTATTTGTTGCAACCGCGAAATACGATATATAATATATATTATATTATATTTCCGTATGTCTCGGTTCGTGATTGTCACGAAAATTTGAGTCGCGGTGTAATTTTAACAAAAATCTCCGTCGTATAGTGACAAATTGATAAACTATCGACAGTGTTGTATTGTCAACAATAACCGTAAAACGTACGTAAATAATCTAAATAAATAGTATGCCGCTATCATTTGAACTAGTTATCTGTTTCGAAAAGTTTTAAATATTTTTTTTTTTTTAGATATATATATATATATATTTAACGCACAAAACTGATTGTAAAATAAATTGCGGTCGCAGTTTTCAGCCGATCCAAACGCATTGTAATCGTCGGCGGTTTTATAAAACGGCCATTAATTAATACGAATGTGTGTTACAGTAAAAAAAAAAAAAATAATAATAATAATAATCTCCGCCTGTAACATGAATATTGATGACCATCGAACGAGTAAAGATAACCACAGCCGATGACCCCAAAAGCAGAAACCTGTCGAGAAGAGCCCCCGGGGGGCTAAGTTCCGACTTTCCTATACAATATAATATGTCCTTTTGTGCCACTTTCATTTATCCACCGCCACCGTTCCCTTTTCTACGGTAAACACAATCTATGCACAAACCCACTGATGTACATAGCATTCGCGTAAAATTAATCAATAGCGATTTAACACGTTTTACGTCCATTGCATATGATTCCTGTTGCAATCGGTGAACACTTGTCAAACGCAATTTTCTCCTATTTGTATAGATTGGCTTTATATCCCTAAGTGAGAAAATACGGTTTTTTTTTTTTTTTTGTTAATTTTGTTTAGGACTTATGATTATAAAAAAAAAAAAATTACCTAGTTTATTATATTATCCCCGCTTTACCTAAAAATAGTAATTATTATTACGTTTCATTGACTCGTCGTGTCGTTTCGTTTCATGTGTCCTGAACACGACACGTTCCTTTTGGATATATACGAAAAATCCAACGTTATCACAGATAACGATTTTAAACGCGCATAGTGCGGACGATATTTGAGCTAATCTTAGGCATGAGAATTTTTACACGGGGTTTATCGATAAATTGTAAGTACTTAAGTGGTCAAAAAAAAAAAAAATTCTACCGTAATGTAAGAGTTTTAATTTATAAGCGTTTTAAGTTAACATTTTGACAAAATCGTAAAAATCGCAGCATTTCAAAACACGTTTAAACGAATTTCCCTCAGAATTGTATTTCGTTAGCAATGCGTTGCGTACAGATATTTTTTGTTAAATTACTTTATCTATCCTTTCAACCAACTTTCCAGCTACAACAGTGGCACACCCGTAAACAGTATCTCCGATTTTTCTTTTAAAATCGCCATGTCACAATTTGTCACAATTTGATCGACGTACTATGGATTTTTAGTTGCACTCAGATCTATCTACATAAATTAAATACCATATTTTGTGTAAAAATTCATATATTAAACTCGTATACATTACGAAAGCAGTCGCGTTTTCAAGTACCTAAAATAAGAGAAAAAAACAAACCACACAGATAGTTTAT
Source organism: Tuberolachnus salignus (assembly GCA_956483605.1). NCBI lineage: Eukaryota > Metazoa > Arthropoda > Insecta > Hemiptera > Aphididae > Tuberolachnus > Tuberolachnus salignus. Next base: position 37,359,459 of record OY101434.1, read on the forward strand.
AAACCAACGACCATAACGGCTATTGATTACGAAATACGACTAATTCGATTTTTTTTTTAAATTATAGACAATTTTCGTTATGAAATAATTTTCTATTTACAACGTTCGGTTGAGATTTTGTACTACGCTAAAAAACAATTTTGCAATGCACAATATTATGTCCACAAGAACGTATTTCTCAGTAAAAAAAAAAAAAAAAAAACCTACCATAGACTCGCTGCTCGAATTACTTCGATTTCACAATAAAAGGTAAATACCTATACGGGCGGACCCAATAGGCGGTCGGGTTCTTGAGTGGCGGCTATTTCGGTAGACATGGAAATTGCTCGTTGTTCTGAGATGCTCGAGCTTCTAATCGTGATGTCATTGTATAATCGGCTTTTGATTACAATAACGATTGCAACGACGGGCTATTAGACATATACGTATACAAGCCATCGCGGTAACGGTTCATCGTTACGTGTACTCCGCGGACAGTAATTTTTTTTTTTTATTTTTTTTATAGCTGGTGACCGTCGGCCACCATTATTAGGTATGTCTGTATATATATATACGCATGTATAAATGTGGCTGCGTCGTAAATGGCAATCGAGAGTAGTTTTATGTTTTCGAAATACGGTTTTCCCATTATTAACGGTACGCGACGATCAGTGGTTGCAGTGTGGGAACCGCATTCGGGCCGGACGATTGGTAGATTTATCCGGGTGCCACGACGTTTTTCCCTCCGGTAAAATGCCAAAAGACGATTTTCTCACCGGGCTCGATTCCAACGTTAACATTACAATTTGATCAGCGCCTAACAAAACTACACAAACATATTTTTTTTTTTAGTTAATTAACTTTATCAATATTTTTTGCTTTTAGCAGGTACCCATTTACAAATTATTTCTTAACGAAACAGTCAATGAAACCGGACGTATTACGTAATATTAAACGACAACGAGAAGAGTAATTTCGAGCCCCGGAAAAACAAACTAAACAAATTAAATTAATATCTAATAGAAACTTCCCTGTTGCGTTAATTGTTCAAACAGTGCGAGAGAAAATTCCAGATTTCGACCGAAGTTCGAAACTGATTCTGCGCATATTTTATTCGCTTAATTTTTCTTTGTCGTATATATAATCCGGTTTTACTAACTGAATTTGTACATCATACACAACGTGTTCGGTAAAAGCCCGAATAAAATTTTGATTTTCAGCATTTAATGTGCACACACACACAAACAGTAAATCCTAGTAAATTAACTAGTAAAAACCTAACTTTACCTAGTGATCGGTCGTGGCTATTGCGGTAACATATATATATATATTTATATGCGAGCGAGCGAGCGAACTCGCTGTTCCGGGACGTCGAACGGAATTCTATTCGATTTATAATATTATTATTTTTACGGCGGGAAAAATACTACGGAATTCGGTAAATAATAAAATATCCGCGTATGGCTCTCTTTTAGTACTATTGGACGTACTTATTGCAATATTATTATCTTGTAGCGGGGATAGGTAGTGGCGTACCGAGAAGACCGCGCGCGTATTTCGTGAACTACTTTCAACCGTCGTCGTCCTTCTTCCGCAATCGAAAACAGACGTGACGGCCAAATCGTGACCGAATCGCGATCGAATTAATAGAACCGTATCGCCCCGAACACCGCGACACGTCGGAAAACGACAGTGATCGACGAATCTCACGGACTTTTCGGCCAAAGGTTCCCGGGGAGCGTATTATCGGTACCTACCTCTACACGGAACGAGCGACAGAAACACTCCGATGGTTGTGCCTTTAAAATGCTTATCGCACGTCTAAAATATCGAGAGAGACAAAGGTATCGAGTATCGATAACAATCAAAAAACATGCTAAGTGTTCTAAAAGGGCCGATAAGTACGCCGAGAGTTTTTCACTAATGGCCGAAAGCCGATATGACTCCAAAAGGACGTTAGTGTCGATACGCAGATATCGAAAATTCCATTTAGATACAGATATAAGATAATCGTTTCAAAATTGACAATGACAATGAATATTGAAATTATCGTAGATAAGATGGACAAGTAAAATATATCTAGATAAAAAAAAAAGCGTCGTTTTTTTTTTAATTATCTATCATAGTAAAATAATTCTGTAAATCACTGAGTATTAGATATAGTAACTTTTAATTAAAAGTAAAATATACGAATACAGTTGAGTATTTAATATTTTCTACTATTTTCTATGGATCCGACCCGTTATAACTTTTACATTTTTTATTTTTTTTCTAGATAAATTTTATCTAGTTACTTACTAAAAAGATGATTATTTTTTTATCTCCGGATAGATCAAAATTTCCGTCTATATATATAAATATGTTATCTAGACAAGTCTCGACACCCGGTCTCCGGTGTAAACCTAAAACCTTAGGTACACATAGATTACAATAGTACATTCTATTATGCATTTAAAACGATAAATCTGTCCGGACGAATCCCGCGTAGCTCGTTTCGGGTAGGAAACGTTTCCCGGGGATTGTGTGTGTGTGTGGGGGGGAGGGCTAAAATAAATAAATACTATTAAAAAAAAAAAATTGTTTTTTTTTCTTCTAGTATAACGACGACATTGATTGTGAATAGTAATCGCGGTAGTCTCATGGGCGTTATTATTACAGTATTCGTCCGGCGTAGGCACGACGGTTCTATTGTACGGGGGGCACAAACGACGCGTAATTGTCAGACGCCCGCGGGCGTGTACGTTTCCGCGTGCGCGCAGAAAATTCGATACATAATAAATAATAATAATAATACCGTACACGGGGTAACACTGGCCGTCTACATATATACATATATTTATTATATATGTACGTGTACGAATATACGAAATATATTAAAATACGTTACCGATTTGCCGAGTCCTTTGCTCGCGCCGCGGTATTATTTCGGTTTATCATTTCCCCGACCGCCCGCCCGCACGCACGCCGACGGCCGCTTCTTCACGATCGCGCGCAGTCACGCTCGGCCGGCACGAGGAAACGTACGCGCCGCCGGGGATGAATCATCGGCGAACGCCCGCGCCCCTCCCGCGTCCGCCCGACTCCCCTCTACTTCGCGTTTTCCGGCGTCGCGTCGTCGCCGCCGCCGCCGCAAACTTTGCATGCTAAACACCGTCCGGCGGGCAAGCCCATCAATATTCCGGGGCACGACCGGGAGACGACGACTACCGTCTAAAAATCCGGAGCCGGTGATTCGCTCGGCGTCTCTACCTACGTCTTGGGTCTATCTCTCGCTCTCTCTCTCTCTGAAAAAATCATTTCCTCGCCGGCACAACAACTCCACCTGTCACAAAGACGCTCGACGTCGTAGATATAGGCATTACCGTCATTCGATAGCCCTCACCCCCCCCCCCCCCACAGTAATACGCGTTATTACAATAACGACATTATCCGTAAATGTACATTGACGATTCGCGCGCGTATTACTTTCGATCGATTATAGTCGTAATAACACTACACCGCACCCTCTCGGAACGGCCGTCGATACCGTTCGCCGATAATATTACCCGGTAACCTCGCGGCACGACCGTGTCGGGTGCGCGTAATAATTATACGCTTACGCGGTGCAGTTAAATGCCAAACCCGAAACGGTTCCGTGTCCGCGCGCGTATTGGTTACGAAACCGCTAAAACGCCACGTTGTTTCGGAATTTCAAACCATTTGTGGAGTGTCTTAGATACGGTTTTAAGTACGGAACATACTTCGTACACGGGCGCGTCGTATATTGTGTTATCACGGTTATAGTTTTATCAGATTTTCCGCTAGATCATATAAAATACCGGAAAAAATGGAATCCGGCCGATACCCCGATGATAACTAATAATAATAAAAAAAAAAACCAGTAGCTTCGGTCCGCATACACTACTATGTCTATTTTCAAATGAAAAAACCGGCCAACACTTACGAAAACATTATTAACAGTTATGATAGCCTCGATAGCGATTAAACAATCCCTAAAAAAAAAAAATTTAAAAAAAAACGTTATTGTGATTAACAGTAATATAGAAATACGATCGGCGGAGGCGATGAACATACTTATTATTATTATTATTATTATTATAGAATATTTTATGATCTATAATAACGCGATATCCGTGGAACAACGAATGAAAACTTATACGGGCAGGAAAACCAAAAAAAAAAAAAAAAAACTAGGCTATATTCCGAACGCTTGCCGTCGGAGAGAGTTTGGCGTGAACGCCGTGCCTAGGTAGGTATATCGTTTTTCCAAAAATAAAATAAAATGTAAAAAAAAAAAAATGTAAAAAAAAAAAACCGGTCGACATCACGTAGAACGTATACGATGCCCGCAGAGAGCTGCCTAACGCCGTCGTCGATTCGTTCGACTCCGACGTATAATATACAAAGTGTCGTCGTCGTCGTCCGAACACGGTTTTTTTTATTTTTTTATTCTTTTTCATTGCCGGAACCGTAATATTGTAGTTTACCTACATTCCAAAAGTATAATATTATATCGGAATAATAATAATATTATTATTATTATATATTCGAACGCCTCGTGCTGCGTATACGTGTGTGTGTGTGTTTAAATGTATAAATACAATCGTACGCCATCTCCGGACAAGGTACCCGCAGCTGCGGGTGCCTAAAATAGTATTGAATTGTTAAAACGTATGCGATACGGATAACAGTTTAATATATTTAAATATATTTTTAAAAAAAAAAACATGTCCACAAACGTACACACAAAACAACAATACAGACATAACGTACATCTACTCGTGTACGAGTAATTTTATTGTTTTTGCTATCAAACTTCATACCAATGGCCATTGGTAAGACGACGAAATGTACTTTTCAATAACTTGCCTTGATGATTTACTGTCTCAGTCCAACTTTAACGGGTAACGTCGCAAAATTTCGTAACTTGTAAATTGTGACGTTTAGATTGAAATTAGAGTTTAAACAGCAATAAATAACCCTCGGCCAAAACCGTCCGGTAGCTATTTAACGAAAATTGAATAAAAAAAAAAAAAAAAACTATCATTGTATTGTTAATAACTTTTTCGTATGATAATTTTTTTTTTTTTTTAGAAAAAAGTTACGTACAGCCCTCGAAAATATTCTCTTCTTCAAATGTTGTTGTTCGTGTTTAAACCTAATTTTCATCGTAGACGCCACGATTTACGTTCCAAGTTACGTAATTTTGCCATAATGCCCGTTAGTTGGACCGAGAGAGTAGAAGGCAGGTCATCTTTTATTTATATCAATACTGGTCAATTAATTGATTTTTTTTTTTTTTTTTAAAAAAGGAGTACTCGTATTCGTTACAATGTCTAAATTATAAACAAAATCCTCGTGCATAATGGCGGTACGGCCGCAATCCGACTCGTGTAGCGCCCGACATCCTAGTCGCGACGATCGTTCACGAAAATTGCAATCACAATCCCAGTCACGATCATTCTAGCCCCCAGCATTTCCCGACTTTTTTAACACTACGGTAACTATAGATATTTTGCCGTATTATTTAACCGTAACGGACCATTCTTTTGGGGGGTAAAAAAAAAAAAAATGTTTTGGAACCCGCTGACCACGGCTCATCCGTGACAGACTACCGGTTGGGAACCACTGCTCCAGCCGATCCGTACGCGTCTATACTATACTATATAAATATATATTCCGATATACCGGATTTTTATAAGTATCTATTCATAAAATACTCGTGTGTACAAGTACAATATATTACTCAATCTTATTTAAACTTTTATACGCTACGACGAGGAACATTTTAACCATTAGTAGTAATGAAATAAAAATTATATTGGCCTTGAAGAAGTCTATTGTTTCCTTGCGGTGTTGTTATGTGTATATAGCAGACAGGTACCTACGGTAAACAAAAAACGAATTAAGAAGGAAAAAATAATCATGAAAATATGATAAATTTATTTCAAAGTCATTACTCTTGAATAATAAATGATTCTTTACACATATACAATACTGCTTATTTCGGATTAGAGTTTGTTTTATTGCATATACAATGGGTATGCGTTTTTCTATAGCCGGAAATCCGTTGTATATTTGTATTTAATATAATATTTTAATAAATAAATACCGGTTACAATAAATGCAAATATACGACACTAGCTATAATATACTTTGAAAATGTTTAATTTTATCGACCAATATGTGGAGGTTAGTTTAGTATCTGTATCTATTACGGGAACAACGGTCGTCAGATTTCTACGGTAAAATCGATTCGCGCCATTGTTGGTTTAATTTTTTTAAATCGCTTTATTATTTTGCAATCGGATTTCGATTGTTTCGAAGTGCCGATTTCACGAAATCTGCAGGTTATTTCGAAAAATCGTGTCGACTATTAGACGGTATGCTTTCAGTGTTTGGAACGACGTTTACTAAAATAGTGGACGCGTTCTAGTTCGCATTCACGTTCATTAGGTTCGTTTATAACGTCGGGGTTCATGCAGACGATACGGCTACGATTTCCTCATAGTTTTTCTGAAAAGATCCGAGAACTATTTACTGAATAGTATGAGATTTCGGGGTTATAACCGCTCCCCATCCGGTAGTACCCGTTCGGACGGTCTAACCGTGGTACGCGTCGATCTCGTTGATGCGTATTGATAATTCCAACGAAGATAATGTTATCGGTACAAATGCATTACAACAGTAAAACTATAAATAACACACGTTATCACATGTTACAATTGTTATTACGCACTTGCCCGTTATTATTAACGTCATTACTCTTCATTGCCATACGCTTTAAACTAAATAATATTGTGAATCATGTTGACAATATTGTTATGATTTTTTTATATATATTTTTTTTTTTTTTTTTTTTTTATCAAAACGAACAAAACAAAGTCGTTCGCGTGAACATTGAACGCGTTAAATGCCCTTCGATTAAACGCGTTCACGGCTCGTTCACGAAATATCGAACGCGTTCTTTCCAAACGCTGTATATTTTATAATATTATAATGCGGGACGACGGAATAAAATTGCGTTATTAATCTAACGGGATGTTTGTATTTTTTTTTTTTTTTTTTTTATTAATAGTTCCGGCGGCGATTGTTTGCGCGTTTGTATACACACACTCTTTGTTTATATACGTGTAGCGAAAGACAATGTATAAAACGGACGGTGCGCGTATACGACTACCGAGACGAAAATTAATAAAACATTTTTTTTTTTTTTTTTTGTTTAACGCCGAAGGACGAGGCGACGGGAAAAATCGTCAGGAGAATAGAGTGAAAATAAAATGTCGGTCAAAAATGTTCGGTTATACGTGTGTTACAATCATTTTTATTACACGAACGCGTTACAAATTGTCTCGGGTATACGCGCTACATGTGTACCTAATAAAATTATGTGTATCGAGGAAATAATATACAGAGAAACCTAAATAATTTGGCTCAATAATATTTATTATGTTTGTGTTGAAAATAAATAATAAATAATATACCAACTATATTATAATATTCCGGGTTGATTAAAAAAAAAAACGTGTTATATATAATGTTTTTTTTTTCAACCGCTTTAAACATGTTTAAAACATGATTTAATCGAGTTTAAAACAAAATGGATATCTTATTATGTATAAATAATAATGATATGGGTGTACCGAAAAAAAATGTATATATATTTATACCATTATTATAATACATTTTTTCGTATGTATTATTGATTATAACAACTTTGAAAAAAACTATTTTCAGATTTTTGGTCACGCTTTGGTATTTTCATACACTATCTGTTCCCTACTCTAACCATTACAAAAACACTATGGGAGAGCCGGTACTAATAAGTTCTAGGCGGATAAATCGTATAATTTTTTTTTTTTTTTAATGTTTAAAATACCATTTGTTCTAAACGTTTTTAACAGCGCAACCCCGATTGTAATTATATTTATTATAATATATAACGATTGTTTTTTACGCGTATACGCAACGCATCACGTCTGCCGTAGGTTTTTTGTTTTTGTCCGCCCTCCCACCCCCCTCCTCATTTACGGTCGCATGTTGAATTTACCCGGACGGTCGACGGCGTCGGCGGCGGCGGCGGCGGCTGCGGCTCACCAGGTGTGTCTGTCTCGTACGTACCGATACAACAATAATATTATACCGGGTGGGTACAATACACCTATAACTATACGTAGGTTATTATTAAACCTACCTAACGACACAAGACTTTCTAACCTTGACTCTCGGCATCGGGTGTTTACTATTTGAAAACTAGGACAGCGTTTATAACGTACCGAGCCCGCACCGCCACCGCCGGTCGATAAACGCACGCACGCGCGCCGTACAAGCGATCTCCTCTATACGGCAGGTACACACACACACACACACACACACACACACACACAATGGGCCGACCATTATTTTACATTGTATATAATTTTTTTTATTTTTTTTTTTTTTTACATTTATTTTTTATTTTCTTACCGGGTGCCCTCCGCCCCGCCCCGACACCAGCGTATGTCCCTATAGGTCTGGGAGAGAGACTCGAGAAGACAATGCGCGTGTGTGCGCGCGTGTGTGCGTGCGTGTGTATACGTCTGCCTCTTCCATGCCGCCCGCCCGACGGCTCACGGTATTAAAAACACGACGCGGACGGGCAGCGTACTTGCAAACCGTAACCACGTTCGGCCCGAGCCCGACTGGTTTTAGGGGTTTTCAAGAGGTTTTCGAGTGGGCGGTCTTACGAACGGTGTTGTGTATACCCGTCGGCCCGAACCCGCCGACACCGATCACCCGGAGACGTAGCCAGGAAGGCGTTTTATCGGCTACATTAAACAAACACCATCTTAAAACAACGACAATAAAAAACTACACCCCCCCCCTAGGCATTCCGGTGGGGTTTAGAATCCTCTAACATCCCCGGCGCCGCCGGAAACCTAAATACCAGCAGGTCGACGAAAAGCTTAGGGTTTTTGGATAAAGGACGTACTAGCGTAACGGGAAATGTCGTGTAATCTACCCGTTGGTCAAAAACTCCATAACACTCCAATGGAGTTCGCGTCCGCGGCGTAAATCATAAACCTAAAGTCGACGGATAACCGCGACCGGTTGCGCGTTTACGTACCGCTTGGGCCGAACTCGAATACGGTTTGTAAATACGCTAACGGGCACGGCGTGCGTACCGCGGCCTCCTCGGGAGTCACTCGGCTCAGGGGTATCGGCGGACCGTGAACGCGTTGTTACCAGAAGTAAAAATAAAAATAATAATAGTATTAAATGTACATACCTGCGCCTACTATACGAGGAGTGTTCAATACAAATACGTAGGCACTGGCCGACTGATATTATAACAGAAAAACTATTCGTCTTCGTCGGTAATATTAGATTACACCGTATAAACTAGCGATAGTTTTCCGTGTTTTAGCGAGCGATTCTGAATATATCACAATACGTGTTCAAAGTGGAACGTGTATTGTACAATATAGACGATAGATAATAATATCATTACCGAGCGATTTAGTAAAATCGGTAAAAAGCCTACGCAGACTCTTGAATTGATTGTGGTTAGCTTGGCAGCAGTCGATCGATTTTCAATATATTTTTTAGTTTACAGAAAAATAGCATATTAAGCATAATACTACCGATAATTGATATTACATAATAGTGTCTCGACAAACAAGTACTCATCAGAAAACAAGATGGTTTCAAAACACTATTACTGTATCGAAAATAAATAGTCGAATGAATAAACTTTATAAATCTTCAGCTATGTTCAACTTATTCGAAAATAATAAAATGAATAGTTATTTTTTTAAACGTTTTCCTAAAACATAGGAGTGATTTAATTAAAATCTTTACATTCGTAGTTCTTATCCCTGCGAATTATATCAGAAACAAAATAAATAAAAATGTTTCAAAAACCGCGTACATTTATAATATATTTTTTTATAATATACGTTACGAATAATCAAACGGTTTTCGCAGTTTATAATATTACTTACAAATATAAATATATGTACCGGTCTGCGAAAAGAAGGCACGTAACGCACGTATTATTATAACAGTACTTGCTGCGCGTCCGTCGAAACTCTAACGTATTAAAAACGTACACATAAGCGAATTATTCGTTTCCCGCAAAATCGCGAAATCAATCGACGAACATTTCGAACACAGGTTCATTATTATTATTATAATTATTTTGAAATTATTTTCCAAGTTGATTTGTTATCGTCGGGGGACGCAATTAAGGTAACCACCCACCCCCATCTGGCCACATTGTTGAACATTATTTTCGAAAAGATCGCATAAAAAATTGAATAAATATCACGAGTCGCCTACACACAAAGGCTGAGAACCGCCGTTTTAAATAATACTATTAAAACAATTATGATTAGTATTAATCGTATTAACCACGTGATACATTAACTGATTGAATTTAAAAAAAAAATAAAAAAATTTAGTTTATTTGAAAATAGAATATGACAAATTGTACGCAATGTCCGAAATTCAACACTAATTATAAATAGAAACGTTGTTCGTTTTCTTCGGGCGAGACCGGCAGTATGACATTGACATTTTAACAATGTCACCAGACGGTATATACGTTTAATGAATGAAAACAAATACCAATCGTTTACAACTGAACACAAACTACTAAACTACGTATTTATTAAATTGGTATATGGCCGAAAAAAAAAAAATCGTGAATGAAAATAGGGAAATCACCTACACAGTCTTTATGTGCAAACGACGAATAACCGGGAAAACGCACGCACGCACGCACGCGCACAAAATAAATATTTCCCCTAAATCACGCCTATACACCAATCTCGAATGGATTTTTAATCTGACGCGAATTCATTTACTGCGCTCTATTAGTTACCGGTTAATATCACTGAATAAATACAAAAAAACGGATTACGCAAATAAAGGCGAATAACAGAGAAGAACAGAGAACGAAGGCTAAATGTAAAGTAAAGTACGCAATTTACGCATTTCTATTGAAAGTACCCGAAGTAAGTAAACGCCCGGACTTGTTGACCGAAAACAGCATACTAGCATACCCACTCTAGTGTATTCGTAGGGGTGTGATTTCCCCCAACGCAATCGCTTGGCAATATGGTAAAATGAGAGTGAGGGGATGAAGGAGATGAAGATTTTTTGCTCAGGGTTTGTGAAATGCTTGGGTGTAGGTACCCAGCCGCCCACTCAATATGCATATTGCATATGGGGATTCGAACATCATATAAAACAGTGGTACCGTAGTCTTGCCGCGTACTCGCAGTCGTTTATTATATACGTGCCGTCATCGTTAATTATTGTCGCGTCGTCCGACCGAGTCCAGTGATCCTCCGACCAGCGGTAAATGCCCTCTACGCGCCCGGTTTTCGCGCAATTCCTCCGCACGTCTGCCAACATTCCCGGGCACACACGACCGCGGCGGGCCTTATATGCATACGCGCGTACGTCCGTCTGCGCGCGTAACGAGGAAATCATACGAATACGAATTGTGTGTTTTTCGAATCAATAAAAACGTCGTTTAGCGGTCAACGCGTTTTTACGTCGTCGTACGGTGCTGTTCCCCCGCAACCTAGCCGTCGACCCGGGCCGAAAATAATTCCGGGCGCGCGGACCAGAGAGGTCCACGTTTTGTCCGCCGTATACTCGGCTGCTGCAGACGAATTATAAAAGTGTCGAGTATTTACGACACGGTCGCTTTACCCCGGTAATAACAGTACACAGCCGTATCCGGTTGTAGAAGTTAACGGACGAGCGTCGTCGTCGTCGTCGCCGCCACCGCGTATCCGGAGTCGCAATCCGCCGATAAACTCCATCGTGCGCCAGAGGGGAAATTATTATTTATTTTTTTTTCCCTCCCCCCTTAATTTTCCCGTTTCAGTTTCATGCGGTTTCTTTTCTATCGAAATCCTGTGCGAACGACAGGTTTAACATTAGCGGCACGTCGTTTTCCGGCCTATTATTTTACTACAGGTACTAAAATATATTTTCCAACTGAATTCCCAGACTTGTGAATGTATTTAAATATAAATTATTCGATTACCTATTTTAAATACTTCTACAAAAATTACTCTGTATTACGTTTTAAATATTTTTCAAAAGTATTTATATTTAACATTTGAATACTTGTGTTTATGTTTATTAAAATTGTTTTCCGTATTATTTGAAATTGAAGCGCATCGCTCCGGTTAAACGGATTAAAGATTTTAACTCGCGCTAGGTGTTGTACACAAAAACCTATACAAACGACACTACCTATGAGATAATATGTAAAAAAAAAAAAAAAAGTATTTGAAAGTGTTTATAAATACTTTTCAAAAGTTATCTATATTCGTATTAAAATATTTATTTAGTGACCGTACTCAAATACGTATTGGTTTTATTCAAAACCAATATATTTTTAAGTCTGTAAATTCCCAACACGTTATATTATGTACCTATCATTCGTTTATTAACATTTTTAAACGAATCCGCAAACGTTGAAAAACCGTCGTTCCACACAGTAAATTTCGCCACGCACTAGAAATGCTAATCGACAATCGTCCGGTGTTACATATGATGTACAACCGCATATGCAGTTCAGCAGTTATATTGTATCCGATCGTCTATACTTCTATAGTATTGCTTTGGGTATATAATATAATACATAGGTACGTACTTCGTATGTAATTGAATTTTCGTTCGTAAAACACGTACGTACGCCAATTACGATTATTATTATACGTTCGACTCGTAATTCAAGGTATTATAATAATAATTTTCATGTTTTCACGTTTATTAATCGAAAATATGCGATTGGACTAGTGTAGTGTGTCCCGTACACTTTCCAATGTAATTGAAAAATAAGCGTATTTAATATTCAGCTTTCTGAAACCGTTATTTTTCTTTCTGCGATATGACTTTTAACGAAACCTATCATTATTATTATTATTATTATATATTGCGCGTGGAATTTTTGTTGCTTTTTTTTTTTTTAGGTTATACAGGAATTATACAATTCGTATTGTGATGATAAAAATATAAAATAATGTATTAAGCGAATACTTAAAATAAATTATGTATTTTATCGTGGAAAATAGTTATACGATCCGAGGTATATACATATATATATATATATTTCTGTATTTAAATTCTAATTAAATACTGGTAAAAACGTTTAGGCTTTCGGGATACTAGGCCAGGTTAAAAATTGCAACAAGAAAAAACGTATATAATCGTTGGTTACTTTTTATTATACTTACTTGTAATACGTACTACCGTTTTTTTTTTTTAACTGTTTAGGTAAAAATGTATTCATTGAGAGATATTTAATAGGGCGGATATAAAAAAAAATACTCGGGCGAGGTCGTAGGTTGTCCTCGATCAAAAATTCACCGATTTCAGAAATATCTTAACGTTAATACACCTTTCTATTAGATTACTGATTTCCTGAATGTCTGTTTAAATATCTATTTTAAAAACTCGATTATAACTGACTCGCCCGTACTATAGCCGCGTCTAAAGTAGGTAACTATAAATCATTTCTGGAGCCAAACGACAATAATAATACTTATTATACGCGCGTGTAACTAGCACAATGTAATATACGCATATAATATCGACTGCGGGTCGACAGAAGAGAATACGATATATTTTAAGAATATTCATTAATCGACACGGGTATACCTTATTTTATATTAAACTAACAACGTTGCGACGGTGAAATGTAAACGGAAAACCGTGTCACGATAATTTAGGTAGGCTGCATTCGTAGTGCGCGTATACCTATAAACAGAAATACGCAACAAATTATAACAATATATACGTATTGTCCGTCCATATATATATATATATATATTTAGTGAAATCGAATATACATATACTTTCGATTAAAACGTCTTCACCGGTCAATACGTTTCCTTAATAAATTCCAAACAAGGAGCATATTTGTATACGTATTATTATCGTTAGATCTACGGAGATCCGTATACCATTTAAGGTAAATCCGTAACGCTCTCGGTGTTCGTCTCTGTCTTTCGAAAGGGTTTCCGTTTAACACTACTCTAATTTCTACACGGTCGCGGTGGTTTTTATAAGGTACTATAAAATTACCTATATATATATATATATATTTATATTTATATATTATAAACGGTATAAAATTATACGCCGACAACGACCCATTTGTTTCGAAAACAATGTATAATCGATTCCCCTCCTACCTCTCCCCCCACAATAAAAAACGGTATAAATACGATATAATTAGATATATCCAGGCATCGGAAAACAACAATGCGGATTCTGTAATCCCGAGAATAATAATTTTTTTTCTCGAAAATTGGCCGCGTTCGGCACAGAAACTTGTTGATTTTCATTAATTCTCTGTGCGTTTTTCTGTTGGAACATTTTCGTGCCAATAGGAAAATTATAACAATAATTATAATTCGATTTTGTCGGTAATCAATTATACGTATGCGTGTTATATGAAAGTGTATCCAAATATAATATTGTAAAAAAATATTAGCATTGAAACTTTTATCGATTTAAAAATTAAACGCCAAGGCGCGTTATGCTATTTGGTAGCCGTAAAAGGTGCGGACCGAAGGACACCGCGGGGCCCACGTTAAAATCAAGAAAACCGTGTAGTCGTGTAGACAAAAATAATAATATTTGCGTGGTCTTGCATAAATTCTATACATTTTATAATATAAATTATTTACCATTATTGCAGTATTTAAAAATAAAAATAAAACTCCCGTGAGCAGCAGAACCACGTTTTCCCTTCATACAGTTTTCGATTTTATTTTGTTTTTATAACTTTAATATCAATTTGTAACTACAAAACGATGGAAATGTCTAAACGACATATGCAAATTTGACTTAGAAAAAATGGTGTGGTTTGAAAGTTTAAACTCCCAAAAGGTACATTATGAACACCAACACAATTCATTCGAACAAATTAAACGAATATATGGCATTTGGAATTGCTTAGTACATAGAATTTCATTTTTCTTGCGACTACACTCAGTTGAAAGGCCAGTAATTTGTTGAGCTGCCAGCGGTATTGGATGATTTTCAAGCACACTCACGAAGAGATCACAGTCACGTTGGAAACATCCTTGGTAGATTTATCATATTGATAGTTAGATAGAATAATTTTGAATTGTTGACAAATATGAAACATTTATCACTTTCACCTGAGTGAGTGGTTATTGTGCATAATCACCGGTAGACATGAAAAATGTTAGCAAATCGCAAACAGTTTAGTTTTTATACATACTAACTCTATTTGCCATATTAATAATAACATACGTATAATATATATTAAATATCAGCTAGAAGCTAAATAACTAGACATCGCCGAATTCTTTGCGAAATCGCGGTCTTGAGATTGTGAAATGGATTCAAAACCCCGCACTTCGATCCGTTGACCTTCGATAAAAACGCAAAAGTCTTTATTTTTGGGGGAAAATCCGTTAGAAATATACAACGCTATTTGTCTGAAAATTCAGCGCGTAGACACGACAAAATTGTTGCGCTCGTGTTTTGTTTTTTTTTTTTCATCTCGTATTTAAATAATATGTTTGTATTATTTTGTGTATATTTATGAGAGCACGTACAACCGCAATCGGTTGAACCCGAACATTTCGATATATTATATTATAAGGGTCGGTTCTCGAACAATTGGGCGCGACGATTAACCGAGTGGAAAACTACCGTGACCCGCCGTATGTACTATTATAAATTATTACGTATCGAAATACACGGTTGACGCGGTCGCATTTCTCGGTCAGTGGCGACGGAACGACGACGCGATATTTATAATAACATAGGTATCGGGGAAAATCGTTGGAAAACAATACGCACGTGCCTAGAATATTGTAATATGCGCACTCGGAAAAATTATTAATTCATATGATAATTATCCGAGAAACGAGAGAGAGAGAGAGAGAGATCTCGCTCGTTTTGCGTTCTGTATCTAGTTGGTTCGGTTAGTCGTTTTTCGATTTTCCTCGATAATAGGAATAACCGGGTAATAACGGGAATGTCAGCAATAACGGTTTTCTGTTATTTTCGATTTTTTTTTTTTTTAATTCGGTTTAAAAAGACCGTGGACACTTCAAATTTTTACTGAATATGTATATTTTTATACATATTTTTTTTTTTTTATAGACGTAGTAAAATTGTCTAAACATTCTGGCAATTTTTCATTTATTTATAATCATTTGATATTTTCGAGTTTTTTTTTTAGTTTTTATTTGGTTTTATGTAGACTATATTGTATCGACTTCACGAAAATGCTCGATGATTCCATACAAATGTCTCGCCTTGGTTTACCCCCCAAGTTGTAAATAATGGTTAACGAGTAAAAAGTTGAGTATCGCGCAAAATATTTTTTTTTATTATTTTTTTATAATTATAAAAATCATGGCATTTCTAAACACGAATGACCGTGAACATCGCTCAAAATCGTTTTTCGTTGAGCACAGCTATAAATCGTATTCCTCTCCATATCCTACCTTCCCGACTTCTCATCTGGGCTACTTCAGCCGGGGCCGCTGAAGTAGCCCAGATGAGCGTTATCTTTTATTTTATTTATTTATTTGTCATATTCGTAGGTACCAACCTAACGAAATACACCAAGACGAAATTGGGTCGTTGAGCGTAGTAGTATTATATCAATCGTGTACTGATTACAGACAGGTACGATACCTGTCTGTATAAAAATAATAATATATACCGCTATTATTATACCGTGAACCAATCGGTACGACAGTCGCCACTACCCGGCCGCTGATAATTCTCTACTTATGACAAAAAAAAAAAAAAAAAAAATAAATCAAAATACGGAACGAGCGACGACGCGGTCGCGACTGTGAAATTCCGTGACGATTTTCCTTTCTTGACATACTTGGCGGCCGGGAAACCGCAATGGCGGCGCCCGTCAAACTCCCTTTACATCGTACCTCTACACAATATAATATACTAGCCTATACGAAGATAAAATAGTAATAATACATTTCAATATGGACCGGTGTCGGTCAAATATATCCGTAGACCACAAGATACGTCTGTATATAAATAGTTATATACGTTCAGTGGCGCGACTACGATTTATTTTCGAGGGGGAAGGTTATACATAATGTACAATAATGATTATAGGCTATATGTAAAGAAAATCCGTAACGTCCCCTAGTTACAGTGGCGTGCATTATGGGATTTTATATGGGAGGAGGGGTTATGAAATGGAGAAATCTTAACATAACTAGTTATAAATATAAAATCGTTAAACATACGCACATTTTCAGGTAGAAATCGGTACAATACTTAGTACCCTAGGCCTTAATAAGCCTAATCTGTTATTACAATCAATACAACATAATACGTAAATTTTTTTAAATACACGTATTCATTTATTCATTCGCACCTGACCCCTTGTGTGCGCCTCTGTGATAAGTCTTATACATAGTGACACGTACGATAATAATAAATATTAAAACATTACGTACACTTAATGATATGATTATATTATAATGACATATTGACGAGTAAAATACGTTTTTGATGATGTTATTGTTGTAATAATGTGTTGTTTAAAAAAAAAAAAAAATCGTTTTACGTTACGACTCTCGGCATATGCCTAGATATTGAATAATTCGATTATTATTTAAAAGAAATGAAATAATCATTGCTGGCTTGCATTGGCGCCATGTATTTAAAATATCACGGGTAGCTCACTATTTTAGATAGTCATGTACAGTTAAAACAACCAAAGCAAAATTTTATTAGCAAAAAAAAGCCATCAGTAAAAACCGATATAGGCTGCTTCTTCATTTTAATAAAATTTGTAATATGTGAATTACGATTTTATACTTTGATAAACAGTTGGGGTGTGGGAACAAGTCGTTATTAGGTTCTTGGTAGTGATGTGATAACAAATTATTATCTATCTTTAATAGTATTAATTACCAAAATCTATACATATTATCTAATCATAGATATTCTTTTATCAATATCAACAAAAATGGTTATCTTTTTCAGTTAATTAGGTATTATTATTTTGTCATGGGGAAAATAACGCTAATACATATTAGGAAGTATGCGGCAGATATTAATGTTTTTTTTTTTTTTTTTTTTTAAATAAGAACCCTGGGAGACTGAGCCCCGTCTTATAAATCCCATGAGGTGCTTCAGCCCCACCAGCCGCGCCCGATACATGGCGCCTAATCGCCGGTCTTCACTACGATAATACCGTCTCGAAATTCCTCCACTCGCGACGTCTTGGTCGGTATAACAAAGACGGTGACCCGTCCGCGCCGAAAGTGAAGCCGCGTGTTGTCAACGGGCGAGAAGAAATCGCGATAGGGGCCGCCAACGCAATAATAATAATAATAATAATAATAATTTACGATGTAGCAATTTATAAAAGTGCAAAACGCAATCCATAAGTATAGTTGATTTCGGCGCGAGTAAACCGTAACAACACTGATATATCACCGAATTTGCGCGTACCGTTAATAAATCGCGTCATCCCGGTGACGACATTATCAACTCTACGAGTTCACTTATGTTCACATTTCTTGTCTACGCTCGGTGCCGTCACTTTTTATCGATAATTCAGTAAGCGGTACACGGGCCGGTGGGAGGCGCCCATCTATAGGATTTTATTACTCTACCAGCCACGATATAACAACAGTGTAATATTATATTACACGCCGCGGACGGTAAATCGACGATTTTGGCGGCACCTGTATACCGTACGCTTGTATATATATATATAAATATTGTATAGGTTTATAATATATAAATATGTATACATTATATAGTAATATAATATACAATATGCGTAGCGAGTGCCCGTACAAGACACGGCCCCCGGGGGCGTGCGGGCCGGGGTAGAGGAGCACCGGTTGTTAAACAGTAAATTGCGCATGCGATACAGAGAGGACCGTGAATAAAGGAGAGAATGTCGGACAAAACGGATTCTGACGGGCGCGACATTAATGTAGGTTAGGATAGAGACAATCCGAAACTGTTTATTACTATTACTATTATTATTATTATTGTTATTATTATTATTATACTGCGCATAAAAATTTTTACTGGTGAATGCTATGTGTAACCTACTACTAAAATGCCGGTAAATGTCTGAATTCCGGGCCTTTTGATAGAAAAAATGTCGGGGATTTCAAATAACCTCACCATCGGGCAAAACACCGGCTGTATACACACTCCGAATTTCATACAAATAGTAAAATTAGTAATAAAATCCGTCTGTAAAAGCCCGAATTACCATTTTTCACGTACCGTAGAATTTACTGAAATCGATCGGTGTACCGGATAAAAGACAATCTGAAAATATCGGCAGTATATGTAAAATCGGGTAGGTTCGTTTACAGTTTTACCTATAACACGTGTATATCAATATAAATTAAAAAAAAAAATCACGTTCGTCGTATAAAACACGCGATAATTCGGTCGACCCGGAAGGTAATTGGTGAGGTGATAAATCTCTTATAATGTGGACAATAGCCCCTCCCCCACGAAAATAATTACCTAGGGGCTAAACCCCCATTGCTAAAATATATAGGTTACGGTCGGCCCCAATGATTTTTATGTCGAATATTGAAACAAAACTTTGAAACATTCAAATAATCGTTGACATTGTAAATTTATAAAAAAAAAAAAAAAAATTATGAACGAATGATTAAAAATAAATAAAACGATTATAATAAACTCTTTGAAAAACATTGACAAATAAATTGGTATAATATTTTTTTAAAAAAAATGTTGAAATAATTTTTAGATTATTAAATTACGTAATTTAATTGTCTGTACGCATTAAAAACGATTTTCCATATGTTCAGCCCCCTTCTATAGTTCAAAAATATGGATTTTTGGCACGTTTGCCATTCGAATGGACAGAGGAGTTTTGGCACAGACAACCGTGTACGTCCCGAGCTGTACAGTCACCTACCTATATTCCGCGGTGAAATTCATATAAATCTATTGAATATCATTAAATAGCTAAAATATATTGCGCATATACTACGAGTATATAAAAGCACTAAAATATCTGTGGTTTGGTACGCGCGATCAAGTCGAACCGCTTTCTATACAGTGTGTGTGTTTTAAACCATAATTTTACCGCACAGACCGAGTGCGCGTGCATATACACAAAATCTACCAAATCGTTCGTTCTCGCGAATAATGAATACGATTTTGTCTCAGCGACTCAATGTAACGGTATAATTTAAAATTATCAATCGTTGCTTACTCATTAATAAAAACCTAGTGAAATATCTAATCTAACCTAAACCTATTCGATAATCTAATATCGTTCGACACCAATCAATATTAGTGCCTAATAATTACCGCAAAGAAAATACATTTTAATTTATATATAATTCATTTTATTTTTTGTTTTTTTTTTTTGTAGCAATAAATGGAATTATTTATTGCTACATAAGTTTCGTTTTTCTTCGCATTGTCACCCGGTGCCTTTGATTGGTTATTATCGGAATCACTAAAATCCTACTCTAAACCGCCATCACTTTCATCGGTAACTCCGTGTTCAACCGTGCTCGTTAATCGAGGGCAATGCCGCGTCCTCGATTCTAAAATCGAAAATACGGCCGATAAAATAGCGTTTTCGTAAATCAAATTAAATTAATTTTAATTTTTTTTGTTTTTTTTTTTTTGTTTAAACTTAATTTTTCTCAGTGTTTTTAAAGTTACCGGCCGACATATAGACAACGACGCTGTAGCCTGTATTACATCTCAAATATTACGCAGTGACTAAAACCGACCTACTTAACGTAAATCGGAAACGAATCAATAATCGAAAAGTTTACTACCGTGTTTAATAGTATTAAACTCACCACCACGCGGCCATGTTACATTTTTGTTTTCCCACGTTCTCTTTCGGATACGTTCGCCTAATTAATTGGTTTTAAAAACACCGTAGACGGACCTCCCACCCCCACCTGTACCCAGTTATTATGTACATTCGTATAAACCTATTTAAATTTTTTTTTGTAACGTTAAAAAAACGAATTCATTAATGTTTTTTGTTTTCCTTGTAATTAATAAATGTAAAAAGATAATCGAATATTAAAAAAAAAAAAAAACATATTAATACGTTACATAATCGAAATCCCCACGTCAATTATTAATTATTATTTTTTTTTAACATGTTTGTATTACTTATCCGCACGGCGTAGAGTTGAACAACGAATGTAAAACATATTTAACTAGCATTTCCAACGCCTACATTTGTGTTCGGGGCTATAGGCGCCCGGCTCAGAATTGCCACCTTTAGTCGGTCTGCGGTGCCTCTGCACAGTCTGTGTACGTGGACAATGTACACGAGCACTAAAATTACATAGGTTATCCAACCGTGTGAAAATAAATATCAATGGAACACCGAATCGCAATATCATATTTCATAACGTCCAAGACGACAATAATCGCGATATAATAACGCCGGACCCGTCCATGACCGTACCGCTGCAAAACAATGGTTTGCAAACGTTCTATACGCGAGTCGTGTAGGTATTACCCGTACCGGATTCATATAGATCCTATAGTGTACGTATACACCTATATAATTATCACTCTCCGCCCGGTACGGTTTCTCAATTCCTCGATTCCCGTGTATAATTTCGGAACACGATAAAGTGGTATAAAAAGCAGTAAAAAAAAAATAAACATTTTTCATATTTTTACTCGATTGTTAGAATAATTAAGGTCATACGCAACAGTCGAAGAATGTATTGCGCAACGTTCGTGTTAAGCGTTATTACGTTGATTACGCGCTAATCGACAGCAAGAACAATCTTTATGGCATATTGTAGAGCAAATGGCGTTTGACGAAACGATTAAATAATTGTGTCTCGAAAGTGGAATGTGTGAAAATTAATAGGCGTTCGTCAAATGGTCTGTATTGAAATATATCGAAGTGGAGGAATAATACAAAAAAAAAAAAAAAAAATAAACAACGAACACTTATTATTGTTACTAGTATATCGTATTGACGGATATCCTATTGAAAATAATGTAATAGTAGAAAACGAATTTGGAACCGGAGTTGGTAATCTGAGTCCCGTTTACCTTTTCGGGGGCTAAACCTAGTCCCGAGTTCAAAAAGGAATGAAAGTAGTAATGGCCAATTCAAAAAACACATTTCCGTCTCTTCTTTTACGGGATTGTCTGTGTTAACAAGCTTTTGTGTTTTATCATTTTTCTTATTTTTATTTTAATACCTATTTAATTTTATAATGTTGATAATTTCAGTGGTCATTTAAATGTACAAAAATGTACTTTGCAAACACTATCGGTTAATCACACCAATCATTAGTTTATCTAGAATATTTTTATGTATAACGTCGGTATTTATAAATTATTTTTCGAAAAATATAAATTATATTATTACTCGAATTCATCACTTTGCCTAACCCGTTAAAGTTTTTCGGACTCGGTTTACCGATCAATAGTACGCACCTAAAATAATTATTCACGGGACTAGGTTATTTACGGAAATAATAATACGAATAAAATAAAAACCTTGATTCCGGATGCTCTGGTAGTGATGGTGAATGATAGTGAAAATGTGACGGTGACAATAGCAATAGACCGTAGTCACAAAAGTGGGAGTCGATATAAGTCTCAAATAAAAAAAAAACCGCGTGAAAACAAGAGTATAATTAATAAAGACGAGAACGAAAAAAAGAAAACCGCGTGAAAACAAAATCACCAACAACGAAATACCGATAAATAATCTGATTTTAATCGGTTACAGTTGTACTTCCGGGCACTTTCCGGGATTGATTTCGAGTTTAAAAGAAAGTTTAGTGCTTGTCCGTTAGATAACTGGTAAAACTGGCTGTTGAATTTTGCTATTTTAAGAGTACAAGATGATTATGTTTTTAAAAATTATTATTTAAACTAAAAAAAAAGTTGTGTACGTGTCGTCGGGACGCCGGACAGAGCAAAAACTCGAACATAAAAAACATTAGCGTTATTATATTACGCGATTTTTTTTATTTTTTTTTTACACTGTTTTTGTCTAATACACTCACAACATAGGAATTTAGACGCTCGTTCATTCCAACGTAATGATTTAGTGTGGCGATAAGAATTCTAATAACAGATTTGAATGTGTCGTCAAGTCTACTTGAGAACGACTTTCCCTCCCGTTTTTTTTTTTTTTTTTTTTGTCACTTATTTAAGAATTGAATGGGAATAAAATCAAATTCGTCTTCAGATTTCTTATCACTTCACTAGATCCAATAGGTAAGTCGAACTGGAAACACGTCTAAATTCCTTATGTCGCGCACGCAATGGACAAAGGTGAATAACCACCGCTTCCCTATCCCCTTATCTTGAAGTATTATTTTCGTTTATATTTGAAAATTATCGTCAACTCAACTTGATTTATCGATTCGAAGATAACTCGACTAAAACTATAGTCGGGAATGGGGGAGGGTAAAACGTGTACAACTCGCCCGACAGCGATTGGGCGCCTATTTACCCATCTAAAATTATAGTAATAATAATAATATAGTTTATTCATTTTATTTTTTATGTAAACGCGCCGATGAACGACGGACGGGTTAGAGGGATGTTGCTCGTACAGGGTGCGGCAGAGCCGACTGACGAGTTAAATGAAATCATTAGTTTTTGATAGAATAAACCCAGGCCTATATTAGTGGTCTATTTCGAATTACACAGTTATGCTGTTCTTAGTCGTAATCCTAGGTCTGGACAGGTGTACATCGAGGTTTCGTCGTACGCGCGTATTTTGAAAATAATTATTCCGCGATTGCTACACAAAGGGATGATTCTCGACTACGTCTCGGCATTCCGCGCAACGAATCTGTCCCTAATGTTAACACTATTAAATTTTGGATTAGAAAATTGAAAAAGTCCGGAAGTACCCTAAGCGGACGTGGACGCGGAGCATCCGGAACGGTAAGAACCGCCGAAAATGCGCAGTGGGTTAGAGAGTGGGCAATTGAGCGGTCACCGAGTCGCTCTGCCCGGAAACACGCGTTTGCTTTGGGAATGTTATGATGTCGGAATCTTATTCGCAGCGCAGGTTGGAGGAAACGGCTGAAGAACATGACTTGGGAGACGTGCGGTTTTAACGATTCGGGGCTCAAGCGCGCACAGCTCGAATTTTGCTTGCTGTTTTGCGACAAACGTTCCCTGGCCGGTTGGTCTTGCCGAGGGGTGACGTAGGCTGGCCGGCACGCTCTCCCGATTTAAGCGTGTGCGATTTTTCCTCCGGTGGTCGCTTAAGAATAAGGTATTCAAACATCACGCCCATACGATAGACGACCTGACGGAGAGAATCACTGAAGTAATCGCGGCCGTACCAATCGAAACGTGCCGAAAATCTTATCAAAACTTATTGTTGCCGACGGCCGCCATCTCGACGATCTCATTTTCACAAACATAATTGAAAAAAAAAAAAAAAAATGGGATTTCCTAAATATTTTAACAAAACAAACCGTCTTCCTCCGAGTTTTAATATCAGCCGGTTCCGCCGCACCCTGTATAATATGTGTGGACACGGCACGTCGCAGGGTAACGGGCGCGTGCCCGCGGTATAACGAAGACGATATAGTTGTAAATATTTTTTTTTTATTTATTTTTTTTTGTTTTTATCATAGCCTACTTTCATCGATCGCCGTCGTCGTCATCGGTAAATCGGTAATAATAATAATTATTCGCATCGACGTAACAATCCGTTTTGCGCAACCCGTGCGCGGACGTACAGTAATAATACTAATACAACAATACCCGACGGTTTTAAAATGTTACGCCGACGCGCAATTATACGCGGTTTATTAATTTTATTTCGAAAAATAAATAAATAAATAATAATCGCGCAATAAACATTATGCGTTAAACAAGCACACCGGGCGTTGGGGCGTCTTTCGGCGACTTATTACAATACCGATGAACACGATGCGCCTCGGCCACGCCCGCCCGCCGCGGACGGACAACGTCCGATTTCGATTCGCGTTCGCGGGCGCGCCACAGTATTAGGACGTATAAAACGACTAAGAAAGCCGACCGTACGCGTCCGTGAAGTCGTGCGGCCCACTGGGCAACGTTTACATTATTCAATAATGATTACCAAACCAATCGTTAAATCGTAACGATAACGTGTCCAAATGCACTTTTGCCCATAAAAATCGGGTTAGATATTTGCAAATACCTCCCCCTCACACACACACACTACCCCCGTTGCGCAAAAAGTTTTGCGATCTCGAGCTGTTTTAAATGTTCGTCGTATCCCATCGCAACCCGAGGTTAAGCGATTGTTCGTTTATCCGGAGTAATCCGCAAAATACGCCCGGTTTGGAAATAAATACATTATCTGTTATTTCGGCGCCAATAAACTCTTTCTCGTTATTAGTCCAATGTCGCGATTTACGTTTACGGATTTCAAATTTGTTTTGATAACTCTTGTCTTTACCCCTCGGGAAATTCCGTTTTAACCCTTGGAGAATAATTACGCCCGGGTTGGGAACCGCTGGCCTACAGAGAGAAGCCAGGGGACGATATAGAGTGAGAGAGAAAAGTGATAAAGCAGTACGTCTACGGCCGAATGAAAAAATTCGCGTTCAAATTGAATTGCGTCGATCGTTATTCATTCATTAATAACGTGTTTAAATTGTGAATCGCGGTTACCGATTTTTTTTTTTTTTATCGCATATCTGCATCATTTCGAGTTTTTGACTGATTTCTCGGTTTTTCGGCGCTTGCGATCGCCAATATTGTGCCATTGTGTACATATAAATATGTATATATTTTATTTTTCATTATTATTGAAACGTCCTTATTAAAAACGGTTGTGGTATTTTATTATGGCATTTTATACCCGACCGTAGTTCCAAAAAAATGTTTAAGGAAATTCGATGTGGCAAAACAAGTGCGTGGACAGTACACAACCGATGTTATCCGTAATTTTGTGTAAAGACCGATTTCAAAAATTACCTAATTCGACATGATAGTGATATTACCGAGTTCAAAATACGATTCTGAGCGGAGCTCGGCGCACTTGTGTTATTCGTATTATTTTTCCATTTAGCCAAGGTAACCCAGTTATCACCGAAAATAATACCAAAACGGTATGTTTGTCGTTTGTTTTGAACTATTTATTTAGAACAACAGCTGTTATAAACACCAAAAAGTGTTTTCAAATAAAAATACCGTCGTCGGGCGAATTTATCCACTACTTTTACAAATGAAAACCCCTTAAAAATAGGATCTGGGGGAACTGTTAGGAATTTCAAAAAATATTTCGAGTAAAGTGTAAATAGTGAAAAATATATGATAAGTTCAAACTCCAAGTTGGAGTCGGCACCCCGTGGTTGATGATACGTTATCCGGTTGACCAGAAATTCCTTCTTGTTCGTTCGTTTACGCGTGTGGGTTTAAAATTGAAAATTAAGAAACACCGCGCACTGTACTGTTGATATATATATATATATTACAAATAAATATTTGTTTAATCAGTTTGGTAAATATTTATGTTATCCGCGCAATAAGAAGGGCGCCGTTGATTGTCTCAGGCTCGACGTGAAATTCGAGTCTGAGCGCACTCGGGTTCATTTGATCTACCGTTTTGGGGTGCAAAAATATTATGCGTTTTTATTTTTATTTTTTTTTTGTATTATATATATTTATAGGTGTAATATATTTACATAGGTAAGGGGATATATGAGACGTATCGCGAGTCAATAACCTCGTTCTGGACATATTCGACGTTAACGGGTTTACGATGATCGTCGTTAGTACATACAACTCGTTCTACCTACTCGTTTAACTTTTTTTTTTTAATATTATTTTACTTTATATTTGTGCGGTCTATAGTATCCCGAAAAAAAAAAAAATAATAATAAATTCGGTACTCGTAATTGTTTGGGAACGTTCTCACATTATAGTGTTACATTGCGTAACATAAACGTATTAACATAGAAACAATGCATGCTAATTGGTCTCTGATAATGACGGTAGCCATTTCGATTAATGAAATAATTATGTTTTTTTTTTTTTTTTCAGTTTCCTTTGACGAGTAGATATGCCAACCAGACATACATATATATACAGACACAGCCACTACTCCAAACGAAAACAGTGTTTTTTTTTTTTTTTTTTTATGATTTTACGTTATTAATTATTTTTATTTGATTTAAGTTATAGTTTTAGATACAGGTAAACTACATTTATTTTTTTTATAGAACCCATAGAATACGCTTTAATTTTGAGCAGTATAATATATTACGTTTACACAATTATATTAATGTAACATACACTCGAGTGTTATTTTATATATATATATTTTTTTTCGTTTTTACTTTAACACTCGTTTCGTGACTAACTTGTGTCATAAAAACTTAACTTAATAATGTCTTCTTTTTAACAGTACCATTCATCGTTAAAGATCTTATACCAAATAATCTCGTCCCGACGCGATTACTTTAGTTATATATATATATATATATATATATATATATATATATATATATATATATATATATAACTAAGGTATATATATATATATATATAATATACAATACACTTTATTTTTTTTTATTATTTTAAAAAGTGTCACATTACAATATAATTAAAATGTACTGGAAAAAAAAAAATAAAAAATATTAATATGTTTAGTTCGTCCGGTACGTATTTTACATATAGTATCCATATATAATTTGTCTTTATTGGAGTCGTTTTGTTTTGTATATATATATTATATAAAACGCATTATTATTATTATTATTATTTTTTTTTTTTAAACAATTTATTATTTCATTTAGTTACGATTTTGCTCAATAATCTTCTTTTTTGTACTTAACAGTAGATAATTAATTATAGTATATGTATCTGTCGAACTTATATTATTTTAAGATTTAATAATTACTTAACTATCTTAATTCAATAATACCTACATAACGCTTATTAAACTAATGAGTAATGACGCAAAAATGTAGTGTAAAGTTTAGACACGAAAAATGCTTAATTTTTTAATTTGTATTTATTTTAATTTTTTTTTTTTTTTTTTAATATTAATATTCTAATACGGTATTGACCATATTGAGATTTTGTATTTTGAAATACCGTACCATAATGTTTGAACGTCCCGTTTGTAAAATGGATCACGATAAAGTATAACTAAAATAATCCAAAAAGAATATTGTTATTCGTTACTCTGTAAGACAATATTTTTTTGTAACTATATAACAAAAAAAAAAAAATGAGCATTTAAAAACCTATACTGTACAATGTACATAAGTAAATTATTATTTTATTATTATTGAATCGTTGACTGATATAATGAGTAGGGATATAGTGTGCCATTTTATGCTTACAATGAATGGTATTTTATAAATTTTATTGATTAATATCATTATTATTATTATTAATATTATTATTATTATATTATTATAATACATATGACTTAATAATATTGATGCTGTTATTTTAATGTTAAATGAAATATACAATTTTTCAATGATTTGTGTTTAATTTTCTACGACGAGCCGCGAATTATCGATTTTGTTGTAATGTACTATTTATTTATTTACAATTTATACATCGAACGTCGTTTAACTAGATATATATATATATGTATATATAAATACTATGATATTAAAATCTATGTTTCAAAGTACAAGAATCGGGGAGTATAAGACCTGAGCGTGCGGTGAAATTGCAGGATACTAGGAAATTCTAAATGAGACTCTTTCAAGAAGATCTGGAGCGTCCAGAGATCCATTTAAAATAGAATTAATAAATCGTTGGTCATATTCGAGACGCCGCGACGATAATGTTTGGATGCGAAAGACTTTTCGGATAGGCGAGTAGTCGTGGGACCACTATTACTTTCCATACTTACTATTGTGATGTAAACGTACGTTATTAATTAAAAGTACTAAATGTTAATGCACTTGTATACAACGTATAATGGGCATAATACTAGTAAATTGTATAATGTGTTCAATGTTTTTTTTAAATAAAAAGTGGATGGACCGGAGCGGTAAGTTTCAAGTTTAAAATGAGAAAATTATGCTGAACACACATGCCGTGCTATTAAAGTGTTGGTTTATAATTATAATCGTTTTACAAGTATTATTTTATTTCCGTGTGAGAATTTAAAAAATAAAATCACAATAGCCGTCAAACCTATAAAAAAAATCACGTCAATTTTATACATGATGGTAAAATGATAATGATTTATTTTGGTCAAACGAAAATAAGTTAGATAAAATAACTCTGGTAAAAATCTAAAATAGAGATTTAATGGTAATACAATATTGTGTATTATATAATTCAGTATGAATTTATTGGTTTATAAATTTAGCATTTTTACCGTTATCGTACGCCTGATGTCTCTTGAGGTAGACACCTTCCCATTTACTTCCTTTGCACTGTTCCTCTTCCGTATGGTCAAATCCTATGTTTTCAGACAACATAAAACTTTTTTATACCTATGTAAAACCTTAGACAACTTAGAACTTAGACCTTAACCTGCCACCAGTACCGATTAGTTACTTATTAGGAGAAAGTCTCGGTTTAACTTTCAATATTGTGAAATGTAAATAAATATATTTCATTAGGAATCGTACCTCTGGTTAAAATACGTATCCCTAAAATATAATACATATCGCCAATAATACTGGCGATAAGGTATGTAAAATATTTTCAGAGCTCAACTATTTTTAAAAGGCATACATACAATTTAGACTATTTAGAGTGTATTGTTTTGTTTCCATTGGGCCCTATAAACATCTAACTGCTGTATAATAAAAAAAAAGTTTAATTCAGCATTAATTTGTAAAGAGAAAAAATATCTCTAATGTTTTCTTTTAATTATCAAGCATTCAAGCATACATAGCTCTTATTTTAAACACATTTGTTTTCACGTTAAACATTTGTAATATTTAATTAGTGTAAACACTGAGCACATAGTAAAGGTTTAGGTTAAGTTATTTTTAGGTTTCGTTTTGATAAAAACGCCAGTACAAATCTGTAGGTGTAAATTATGCGATTTGTTCGGTTTTCGCTACCTGCTCATACTGGTTATAAGCGTTCCTAAGCGGGATTAGTTTACAAATGAAACTTTTTCATACAGAGAAATTTTTATTAATACATCTTAGTTTACCTAACTCGTTCTAGATAAATTACTGTAATAATGCGTGCCTATATCTGCGGGCCGCGGACTAGTATACGGGCGTGTCCAAGGAGAATTGCAAATAAAAAGCCACCACTATCGTCAGGATTTATCTTGCGATAGTCGTATCGCAAGATAAATCGACATCGTTACGTTATATATATATATTATATAGAACTACTGGAACCTAGTAACGTCGAAAAGAGTTATTTTATTGTGCAACCATCTGCAAAACTCTTCTACAGGAATAGTTTTCCATTTGACTACAAATACACCGAAGATACCTGTTTGTTGGACGCGTTTTTGTGCGCTTATCCTGGAGTTTTTCAAGATTCACATACTCGCAAATATGATCAAAAAACTAACACATTGAACACTTAAATGATACGTCTTGTAATGTTTTTATTCGCATTCATTTGTCGACTCTGAACTAAGACGAATCGTGTGTAAAATTTTTAATAACGCTGTCAGAATTTGTTCATGAATATAATCGTATTTATATATAAGTGATATGCGTTCGAAAGTGGAAAAACTAAACGATGGTTGTTGAATGACCGAAACGATTGTTTTCGTTGCCCACTTAATGTTGAAGCAACACGTGGAAAATTTAATGGGTGAGTTGGTAATACGATTAAAATAAACAATAGTTAATAGATATTCCGAAATAAACCATTAGTTTTTTTTTTTTTTTTTAAAGCCGTAAGCCAAATTATATTTTGATAGCACATACAAGGCGGTACCAGATTAAACGTACGTTATGACGGGATTGAATGTTTCACAGGTTTTTTTTTTTTTTTTCATATTTTCTATAGTTCTCTACTAAATGCAACTTATATTTTAAATCTTAAGAAGACGAGTCCTCGGAAATATCTTCAGTAAAACTTATTTTGTTTAGGACAGCCGCCACTGTGGCCGACATCTCGACGCCGTGAGCGTGTGCGCGTGGACGTCGATTCGTTTCCGACGCGTTCGTTCTATTGTGATTGTGTACGACCACGAGACGATGTGGCCATATGGCTCATTAGGAACCCATTCAACAATCAAAAAAATATTGTACATGTCGTTATATGACTAGGAAGAATAAGAGGCGACGTATCTTACATACTGGACTAGTACGTGATTAATTTTATACCGAATACCCGTGTAGTTAATTACGTTTTATGTCTGGTGCGTAAATTATTAAAAAAAAAAAAAAAATAGGTACCTATACGTACGTAAGAGTATAAAATGTTAACGTCAACACCTGTTAATTTATTATATTTAATAGCTTCGGAGCTTGTATATATCATTTTTTTTTTTTTTTTTTTTTTCTTATAATCTATTTTCCTATTAGGGTTTTTTTTTCTTTCTTATGCTCTTACTTCTCTTATTAGTTCATTTATGCTTTGATTAACCGGTTAAATAATAGATGGCCGTACATTAATACAACTGCGTTTACACTATTTATATTATTTTATATTGCAATACTATGCATTTGTACGTGTATGTACCTGAACTTAATTAAATACGTTTCAAAAGGTGAAACCTACACGGCTATTTACGATTTAACAACATTTATTTATTTCAAATGCTTTAAGGAAAAAATTAATTAATTTGATAGTTTTCTTCCGTCCGATATGCCGCACTTTACCCAAATAAATGGTGGAAAAGTTATATCCCATGGTCGACATTATGTAACATTTACATTTTAAATATTTAGAAATAGATCGGTAAAATTGACATACAACAATTTATTACATTCGAATATCGATCAGCGCTATTGATCAACCTATACCTTGTTTTAATACCGTCATTTAATTTTAGATTTTTTTTTTTTTATTGTAACTTGGTTAAAAATAATTATAGAAACGATTTTGGAGCAATTTATTTACATTTGAAATTGTCTGACTTTTTTTACATTTTTTTTTTTTCGGCCATACAAAAATCCTCAACACTTCGAGGCGAAAAGACACGGACAATCGCAATTTATTTATTTTCTAGTTACAAATGAATACAATTTTCGATTTTGATTTATCAAAACATTTTTTACTGGACGGTTCGCTTAGAACCGTTTTTCGTTAATAACGATTTATCGTAGTGCACCGATACAAATTAAATTTCCCTCTTTATGCAACCTATAACAACGGCCCACCCATGAGCAGTATAGATTACTTTTTTTTTCTTCTGTACCTCCTATGTTAAATGGAACATATATACGCGTGTATCCATCACAACGATTCAGGATAACTAGACAAAACCCGTTTCCGACGTACAGACAATAATGCGTATTATGTTTTAATATTTTTTTTTTTTTTTTTTTTTTTTTATTAGGAAAACTTACAATCTGTATTTACAAAAAAAAAAAAAAACACAATAAGCAAATAGAATAATTTTGCACATAAAGAAAAAAAATAAAATGACAATACGTGGTTGCTTGATGAGGGAAGCTATCATCCAGTGATAGAACCCTGCAGAACGCGAAATTTAAATTAGTTTAATAGATCTCGACACCAGCGTCTTTTGAGACGGCGTGGGGGGTTCTCAGGGAGTGTAATTGAAGATAAATGCCGGATGGGAGGACTTGTATGGTACTGTAGTTTTGTATGAAATTTGGTGTAGCAATTTTTTTGTCTAGCTGTTCAACAGTATCAAATCGTAGGTCTTTGTGTAGCGCTTTGTTTGTTACGTACCAAGGGGCTGTAGCTATGAGACGTAAAACTATCGATCGGAAAGCTTGGATGGTGCGAGTTTGAGATGGTTTTGGCACAGCCCCAGATTTGAACGCCATATGCCCATATATAGGCCTTAGTAAGGATTTGTATAAAGTAGATTTTGTGTGGACTGATAATTTTGATTGAAATATGGGACGAAGCATGTGTAGACGGGTATTTAATGTTTTGCGTATTGCCTTTAAGTGTGGGCCCCAACTTAATCGTTTGTCAAAAATTATATTGCACGTGGAGTATTATTACCTCTACCTATGAACTATAACAATGCACTGAAGTCGACGTATACACTCTGACTGATCCGTTTTCCAAGGATATAAGAAACAAGTTGGTTTTATATAATAATAATAATAAAAATAAAAATAAAACTAGATACCTACCTAACCTAGAATAATATTGCTAATAAGAACGACCCGTGTAAAGTAATTAAAAAAATAATGATACATTGACGGGAAAAACGAGCAGTGTATATAATATATATAATGCATAATTAGAAATATATAATATACGTTTTTTAAAACTATAATATCATGTACTTGTACATATTGTCTTTGTGGTAATTGTAATAGCAACTTAACAGCACTCCGAATTATTATAATTTCTATAATTATTATAATAGTATCATTAATCGTTTAGAATTAAGATTGTTTTGAAGAAGAATAATCGCAAGAATATGCTCAAGGAACAGAGAGAGAGAGTTTTATAAGAGTCTTGACTCCACCGAGTCATTTAATCAATCGCAAGAAAATAAAATAAAAATATATGAGGTTGTACAAAAATCATATTAATATCGTTTATACGTAATCGATATTAAAAATATAAATATTCGTAAATAAAGCATTTTGTTTTAAATGAACAAAATAAGATTCAAATTGTTGCAAAATTTGGACCAATTATGTTAAAACAGGCTATCGGTAAAACTGTTTATGCAAATGTATTTAAATCGTTTTTTAGTCGCTTTAGTTTTGCCAATTTCATCTATTCCGTGTGAAAAAGGAGCTAATCTGCAATGTGTCGTATACAATTTTGGGCACACACAACAGTGGGCCGAGATATATATATAGAGAAACTATTTTAAATCAATAATATGCTAAAAACAACATGTACGTTGCCATTAAATTTTCGGTGAAAAATATACAATATTGTATATAAATGTTCTATAATTTATTATTTATTGATAAATAAAAAAAATAATTTGTTTTGCAATCGTTATAATTGTATATATTATGTATTTTTCAATGTTTTTTTTAAATTTTTTTCTTTTTTAGTAAATTTGATTTTATTAACGGAGATATCAAATGTTATCGGATACGGTATAGCATTTGGGCAAATTCGCTTGGCGCCCGAGCCCCATTAATATCTGTCGGCGATTTGCGCCTATGATTTACTATGATAAATCTTCGGAATTTGTGGTATTCCAGAGAGTTGTTTGACGGTTTCGATCGTCCGAATTGCATGTATTATGCAATTTTTCCCAACATAAAAATGTACTCGATATTTTCTAACGTAAAAATTTATCGTTTTCCGACTAGGTACAAATCGTTTCGTTCTCTGCGCTCTCGCCGCGATAAAAAAAAAAAAAAATAGTACGGATGTTGTACCCGTGTACAATATATACGTACGTACATTATTGACCATTATTATCCGTGTACAAAATAACGGACACGGATCTCACCACTCAGAGAACGCACGGCGCATTGGGTAGGGTAAATATAAAGGGTGAAACGAACCGACAATCGATTTTTTTTTTTTTTTTTTTTTCATCGGACAACAAGTAAAAGTAATAATAATAATAATAATAATAATAAAAAGTGAGTAATAGTATTATACTATTGTCTATAATATATCGTTATTACGTCACCGAAACCGTTCCGAGCGGCACGCTACTATAATAATGGGTATACTTAAATAGGTACGATTGCAATTTTTATTTATCAATATTAAAATTGATACAATGCATTTTATTACTATGCATTTTTTTTTTTTTTTTAGAGTTCTGAATAAAGCGTGGATACTGTACCTAAAACGTATGGTATTTGCAAACATCGATTTTCCATTGTTCAACACTCATTCCCACAAAAATAAAAATATTTTCAAATAATAATTTAATTACCCAAATATGCAATACGTTTTACTATATTACTTTTGTCTATATTTATACATTACTGAACGTTAAACAATTTGTATAAATGCCCGAGATACTTCGCGCCACTGTTGTAGGCGGAAAGTTGGGATAGGATACAGGTTAATTGTTTAGTTGATTTACTGAAAATTACGATAAATTATTGCAATCAAGAATCCGACAGGAGGTTAGGATCGGATCGTTGTATCATTCGTGTTTTTTTTTTCTTCTATTTCTTCGGGGCCATAGTAATTCAGAAATCGACAAAAACGAATCCCGTGTACCGTTATTTTTTGCCAGTTTTTCAATTAAAAAAAAAAAATAATAACAATAAACTGTTGGAAATCCGGAAAACACATTCAAATTAACTACCGCCGGGCGAAAAAAAATCCGCATCGCGAAAAAACCGGACCATTTCACTCGCCAAATAAAGAGTAAAAATAGTAATAATTCGTTTTGGTAAAAGTACCGAATTTCGAAAAAATGTTCAAATAAAGTAAAAACCAAGCATGTATATAATATATTATACAACGTTAAATAATAATATATATATATTAAAATAGTATGTCGGTCAGGAACTGCACCGCTATTAACATTTGCTACTGCACATTATCTGTTTACTACTAAATACTAATCACACTCTTCGATATTATTTTACGAAACTATACAATCGCCCAAATGGAGCGA
Organism: Tuberolachnus salignus; assembly: GCA_956483605.1. NCBI lineage: Eukaryota > Metazoa > Arthropoda > Insecta > Hemiptera > Aphididae > Tuberolachnus > Tuberolachnus salignus. The sequence goes on from OY101434.1 coordinate 37,395,121, forward strand.
GTGGGCAAGTTTTTTTACGTGAAAATTGCCTGCGCATTTCGCGGATTGAGCAAAAAAATACTGCTCGTTTCACGATTGGGGCGTAGAATCGCATACGTTTATTTGTTCTACAAAATAGCCGCGGACAAATGTGTCTCATCTCGTCCGATAATAATTATACACGCGGGATTCAATGGAGAGCAAAATAATTACTGTTACGGGATCGGCGGGTTTTTTTTAATATTTTTTTTTTTATATTACATACCTGTAGGCACACATGCGAGCAGATGTACGATGCAATTTTTTTTTTTCTCTCCGTTCGGCGTTTAATGGCCCGCTGAGTAAAAATGCGACTGGGTGTATTATTATGTTTTTGCAAAATGTAATAATAATATTATTTTACTACTAAAATATTAGCCACAATAACGTTTTACACGTCGTCAATGCCCGTGAATATTAAACAGCAATTTGGTGTTGAAGAAGACGTCACACCCGCATCTATACCGTCTAACTCTAACTAACGGGTACGGAATGTCCCCGGCATTTTTTCTACGTTGTACAATTTTTTTTTTTTTTTTAATCAAACTAATGTACCTATTAGATGTTTCGATTTTTAATAATTTTTGAAAATAGACTTTTTTTTTTTGGCAATATTTTAGAAAAACACAATTCTATAAAATATTTGTTAGAATACTCGAAGCAAATGATACTTTTTATTAATATCAATAATATTTATGAACCGTTTTTTAAAAATAAATACATACATTATCATAGCGTACCTATAATAACTTTTATGTAAATATATTGTAAATATTTGAAATCCACGCGTCGTAATTATCGTATAGAGGTATCAACAGGTATCATACGATATTTTGGTGAAATAACGACACGTCAACGTTATGTTCTTTTTTTTTTAAACTGAAATACGTGCAAATTCTCTAAATTTGTACCCGGAGTCAACGAAAAATGAATGTAAACATCGGTTATAAGAGTTATTATTTTAAATATAGGTAACGTTAATTATACTGCTACAAATCCCGGTATTTTAGAGTATCCCTGTAATATTACTGTACACTTCGTATACTTTACGCTTATAAATATAATAATATAATATATATTCAACACTCTGTATTGCGTTCTTCATTATTAGTTATAATATTTATATATCGCCCATAGTTATTAATTTTTCAGATTGGTTTTAATCAAGCTTATAGGATAATGGATAACCGGTCCGTTTAGTTTAATGTCGGGTTCAAAAAAAAAAAAAAACATGTTATATTGACTATTATTATAAGACACCGTGGAGAATTATAATAATTTTAAGATCGATCGGATCGAATAAATGTTATCGGTTCGATGTACTTCGATTTGAAATATTATCGTTTTATTAGTAACACGCAATACCTATCACGTTTTATAAAATATCCGGACAACCAATCGCGTTGTTCATTAATTTGTAAACCCACGGATAGAGGGACTCGCATTTGAATTATACCGTTCAATTAATCCCGCCCGTCCCTAATCGTTTATCAACAAGTGAATTGGCGTCACTGCTTTACGTGGCGGTTTAAACGAATTTGTTGGGTTTTTATAGTTATTTCAAAACTGCCACACCCTGTATACGGGTGTATATATATATATAGTATACAGACGGAAAGAGAAAGAGAGAGAGAGAGAGAGAGAGAGAGAGAGCGTTGTGTTAAGTAAATATACTACTTCCATGCATCTTATATGTTATAAAACCATGTAAAATGGTCCTGAACTCGACCGGTTAACCTTCGAACGAGTGCAAATAATATTACACGGAGTCGAGCAAAACGAGCAGTCCTTGTGCGGTTTTTTTGTTTACGTGGACCGAGTGAACGGTAAAACATTTAAAAGAAAATAACAAACATAAGAAATATAAGCAAGACGAGATGGAAATTTTCGACCCGCATAAACTATTTTTGAGCTTGTTAACAGCCGGTAGATGTTCGTTTTCAATACAGCGTGATCATTTACATACCCGACAAAACGGAAACGATGATCGTAATCACCGAAATTGCTCGTCGTACGTAATAATATAATTGTGCGTATTACTATTATCCCGTAGACGGATCTCGGTTACTATTTGTACAGGGGGGAGAGGGATTTTTTGCGAAACGACACATACCCAAAGTTGTAAATATGTGAACAGATAGAATTTTCAAAAACCGTTAAAAAAATATCAAGTGATATTAAACACTGGATTGTCTGTAATTTTATCAATAGCGGCCTTGGTTCATCTGGATCATTCGAAAGCGTCTTAACAAAATGACAATATATTGTCTAAAATACAATTCATATTTTTATAAATTTGCTCTTACCTTGTTTTTCTTTAGGTTTGAAAAAACGTCAATAAGGTGTTTTGTTTTTTCGAAGCCATTTTACATATAAGGCGTATAATTGTTACTCACAATATTGTTATTTATCAATTTAACCTTTAAAATTTCAAATAATTAATAGTGTTTAGTAATTACTTATTGATTCATGACAGTAAACCAGATAACTGAATTAAATCGATAAACGCAGAAAATCGAAGAGAAATACTATTATGAACAATCACTAAAAATGATTTTCATTTGCAGTTTATCTAATTCTTTGACTACGGTCTTGGACCACGGTTATAGTGGTTATAGATAACCCTGTCTAGAAGCCGCGAATCCGTAATGTACAATATTTTGTTATCGTCAACTAAGAGCGTCGGTTTTATTTAATATTAATAATAATAATCAAATAAACAAACAATTTCAATAATTGTTGAAATATTTTTATATAAAAAACTAAAAGACTAAGAGACTGAGATGGTATAACCGTCCGCCAAGTCGCCGGGGAGGCAGCTGCCCGCCCTGCCGCGAGTATACCAGTTCGGGGCGTACGGCAAAACGGATTATCTCTGGACAAAAAGAGAAAAAACAACAAACGTGTGTACGAGGTGTGGTCAATAAATTCCCAGACTAAAATAATTACAGAAAAACTTTTAAATGTTATTGGGGTAATGTTTTCATACTAAAATAGACAAGAGGTAATAACCATTATTTCAGTATATAATAAAAATCGTTATTTCCAATCAATCAGGTTCCGATCAGATTCAATGTTGATCGTTTTGTATAAAATCGCGATTTCACGATGTATAATAATATTACGGAACAACGCGCGTGTATTGAATTTTGTTTGGAAATCGTTATAAATGCTCGGAAACTTTTGAATTGATTAAATTAACTTTTGGACGTGTTTCGTTAAGCCACCGTGTAACTTTTGACCAGTTCAAAGTTTTAAAGAAGGTCGAATATCCATTGAAAATGGCCATCGTCCATCAACATCACGAACAAACGATACCGCTTGTTTTAATCGAAACAAAATTAGAAATGACCGACGATTAACCATCAGTGACTCCACTGACGTAGTCAATGAAGTTGGCACATTAATTGGTACTGGTCATTCGATTTTATCAGATGAATTGAGCATCAAAAGATTTTCCGCGAAATTAGTATCAAAATTGTTAACCGACATGATTCGGACCTACAAAAGTTCAACCAAGACCGCAATCGAATTCACCTAGTCGAAAAAAAAAAAAAAAATTCGTCAGGTTCGGTCAAACATCAAAACAACAATGCTCATTGTTTTCGGTTTAGTCCATTACGAGTTTGTACCTACGGGTCAGACAGTGAATCGAATTGTCTATAAACAAGTACTGGTAAGATTAAGAGTGAAAGTACGCCGTAAAAAGACCAGAAGGGTGGAAATCGAAGTCGCGGATTTCGCACCATGACAACGGATCGGCGCGTTAAGCACTTTCCATACGTGAATTTCCGGCATCCAAAACTATATGAGTGCCCGTTGTACCTCCTCGCCCGCCATATGTCACCCGACTTAGGCCCGTGTGATTTTTTTCGTTTGTACCCGAGGCCAAAAACTACGCTCAACCGTCAGTGATTCGAAGACGTTGGCGTGTTGGAGAGGAAATTCAAAAGCGGCAAGACCGTTGGGAGGCATTGTGTGGACGCCGCCGAATGACGCCGTTTCGAGAGGCAGCGGTCCGTTTAAACAGTCTGCGAGTTGTGAAGTGTAACGTTTCAACAATTGGGTCCGGGTGTTTATTTGTCGCGCTCGGTATGTTGGCACGAGGGGACCGGCAATGGAATTCGCCGTGCGCGAACGTAAAACGGGCACGGCCGGCGTCGGGTGAGCGGGAAAGAGCAGGTGCGACAACGGGGCGGTAGACGCGAGTAACACACGGAGTGTAACAATAGACGCGCGTAGAAATGCTGTGGCACAACAATAACCGGCGGGCAGGTACCGCGCGCGCGATCCCAGAAGGGTGGCGGCGGTCCGGACGCGTCGCGCGCTCGCCGCGAGAATTCCATTATCCGATGGAATAATAATATTTCCTTCACGTTCTCCCCGCGGCCGTCTATCCCGCCGCGGGCTCGGTTAGGGTGGCCGAACAGACGTATACAGAGCGGGCGCGTCGTTTGGACACCGTCCCGTGCGTGCGGACAGCGTACGGACTCCTGCCCAGACGACGCGCTGCCCGGTCATAGAAACGTTTAGACACGGTCCCGCAGTTTCGAGGTTCGATCGCAAAATACCACCCGGATTATTCAAATCACATTTTATTAACACGATATTATTCTAAATACACATTATAACCTTCACAATAATCTCCCTGGCGAGCAATACACCTTGCTGCCATCTTCTTTTCCACTTTTGAAAACATTCCTGGAAGGCATTAAATTGGAATGTCCTTAAGATTAACGATTTCTGTATTTTGTTTATTGTCATCATCAAATCGTTTGAAAACGGCGTCCTTTTGAGCGTAGATTTTTACTTCGAAAATAAAAAAAAAAAAAGTCGCACGGGGCTAGGTCGGGTGAATATGGTGGTTGTGGAACTACTGGAGTATGATTTTTCGCTAAGAACTGACGAATGAGCGATGAGCTGTAAGCCGGGGCGTTATCGTGATGCAACGCGTGATCCAAGAACCACTTTTCCGACTTTCTGGCCTTTTTTCCCTGACATGTTCACATAATCTTTTCATTATTTCTAAAAAAAAAAATGCTGATTTAGTGTTTGTCCTCGAGGCACCCGTTCACGATGAACTATACCACGAAAATCAAATAATGTGATTAACGTGGCTTTCACATTTGATCTCACCTGCTTTGCTTTCTTTGGTCTAGGTGAATTTGCTGACTTCCACTGTGATGATTGACGCTCTGGTTTCAACATCATACCCGTAAATCCAAGTTTCATCACCTGTTATAATATTTTTTTAAAAGTCTAGGTGAGTTTCTACTCTTTCAAAAAGTTCTTCGGTTCATCGGTTAAGAGACGAGGCACCAAATTTGGCCGCGATTCGGCTCATGTCCAATTCATTGGTTAATATTTCATGGCAAGAACCATAAGATATTCCGGCGTCTTCTGCAACTTCTCTGATAGTTAATCCACGATTATTTTCAATAATTTCACGAACACGAGCAACAGTTTCGTTTGTTTTACTGGTCGAGGGTCTACCGGGTCGTTCGTTATCCTTAACGGATGTTCTACATTCCTTAAACCGTTTAAACCACTCAAAACACGTTGGCCGAGACAGAAAATTATCTCCAAAAGTTTGCTGCAAAAGTTCAAAAGTTTTACTAGAACTTTTCCCAAATTTAAAACAAAATTTTACGCACACGCGTTGTTCTTCGTCATTGCTTTCATTACGAAAACGCATGACTAAAACATGTTTTCGTAAAAATGCCATAAAGTTAATATAAATATTGTTATCGATTTCAAACCAACGCTCAAATTCTCGTTAAAAGTTACTTTATCGGATGACATTATCGGTGTTTCGTTATCTTAATTGATATTATAAATATTATTAACACAGTCCGTGTATTTTTTTATCACACCTCGTGAGCGATTTTCTCAACGATTTTTAGGGGGAAAAAAATAAAAATAAAAACGTATCAACTCAAATATATCGAAATTCACTTTTAAAAAGAGATTTATAAGCAGGCGGTGGGGCAGAGTGTGCAAACCGCGCCCCTTTGCGATTTTCATCCATCGGTGGCATACGGGTTTAAATATTCAATTTTTGTTTTTTTTTTTTTTTTTGAAATGTTACGCAACCACATTACATTTCGACAATATGAAAAGAAAAAAAAATTAATTTAATAAAACATAATGCATTCAAACACATGGATTTGAATTTGTATACGAGTATAGGTGTAATAAAAAATATAAAATTAAACGATTAAAAACTCGAATAAATTGAATCAAATGTATTTTATTTAATAGGCATCCAGTAAAAATATTTACGAGCTGTGGCGAGTCCGGCCAATTTTGTTTGCGTTTCGATTACAATATATTCGTTTGTAGACAATAGACATTGTTTGCATGCATTCCTGTTTCATTATTATTTTTTTTATTTTTTTTTTAATATATATATATATATATATATACATATGGGTATTGAAGATATGTGTAATATAGTTATTATGTTCAATTTCAAAAATATGATTTAATAAAAACTATTTGAGAATTTGGTTTTTTTTTTTTTTAACAATAATAGGCCCTGCGTCTCGCAACACATTGGCCTCGTAAAATGTATTGCGCCCCCCTTATAGGACACCCCTAAATGGCACCTCTGGAGTCGCGTATCGTTGTGTTTAGTATTTTTATTTTGAAAGAAAAAACAAACAAAAATGTTTACCGAGTAACTTCTTTGCGCGGTCAAAACCGTGTTATAAAACCTATTAAAAGAACAAAATTTTCATCATAAAAAAAAAATAAGGAAAACCCGCACTGCCGAGCAACGTTGGTTTTGGTTTATCGTGCACCGCTGTTGCGAAACGCATTATTCGAGTTTCAAAAAAAAAGTTTCGATTTCAGAACAATAATAAATGTTCTATTTTTTTTTTTTTTTTGTTTTGATTTGCGGTATCGAAAAATTATAACCGACGTTGCACGGTCTGTACTCGTTTTGGTGATAATTGATGGCGATTTCTCGGGTAGCTCCGAGTAGTTTTCGGCCGCGCAAAACCGTTATAACAACTGGACGGGTGGTAGAAAAAGACTAGTAAAAATAGGCGATTATTACGTAATTTTTTTTTTTTTATTAAATTCGAATAAACAGACCACGACGTCGTTATATGGTGTGTGGGGGGTGGTGGTGGTGGTAGAACACACCCTGTATACACGGACCGCGATAAAAATAATACGACGACGACGACGCGCGTTCTGCTCGGCCGCGTCGAGTTTTAATAATAATAAACGCCGACCCCGTCGCCGCGTGACGTAGCGTAGGTATAACAGGTAGGTGTACGACGCGGCCGCGCGCGGACCGAACGAGTTGGGAGAAAAAACGAGAACGAGTGTACGCCGAAGACGTTGCCGGGGGGGGGGGGGACCAATGGACGACGGCCAAGGTCGAATTCCCTCTGGGCGCTCGTGCATCGTATTATAATATTAAATATATAAAAAAATAATTTATATATATATATATATATATACAGGGTGCGGCAGAGCAGACTGAAGAGTTTCGATGGGCTATAAATAACGAACAGTAAAACTTAGAGAAAAGGTTTTTGTTTTGATTTAAATCAATATTCAATCCCATTTTTAAAAATTATTTTTCGAAAATTATATCTCTAAGATGGCGGCCGTCGGCATTGATACACTGTTGTAGACGATCTCTGAAGCTCTCATATGATTTTCGACTGGTATGGCCTCGACTTCCACGTGCAGTGGTCTTTCGTGGAGCCGCCGTGGGTTATTTGTAGCCCAGTATCGAAATTTTTGTTTATTTACAATTCCAGAAAGGTGAAAATGGGCCTCATCGCTACAGAAAAATGTTGATATCGGAGGAATTTGCAGAAGAATTTGCTGACGGAGATTTTTGCCGTAGTCAGTAGCATTTAACTCTTGGACAAGCATTAATTTATAGGGATGGAATGATAAATCTTCGTGAAGAATTCTCCTCAAACAACGGTCTGAGATTCCCAAAGCTACAGCGTGTTTCCGGGCTGAGCGTCTCGGTGACTGCTCAATTGACTCTCTAACCGACTGCACATTTTCGGGGGGTTCTTACCGTTCTGGGTGCCCCGTGTCCAAGTCTACTTAGGGTACTTCCGGTTTCTTCCAAATGCCGTATCCACGATTTGATAGTGTTAGCAGAAGGAACAGATTCAGCACGTGGAATGCCGAAGTGTATACGAAAAGCCCTTTGCGTAGCGATCACAGAATGATTATTTTCGTAATACGCGTGCATGACGAAACCCCACGATGTACACCTGTCCAGACCATGATTACGGAAAAAAACGGCATTACCGGACAATTAAAAATATACCACTTACTAAGGCCTGCTCTTATCTTATCACAGGCTAATGTTAAACTCGTCAGTCGGCTCTGCCGCACCCTGTATATATATGTATATATTTTTATTTTTTTTTTTAATATTTTTCCTTCTACGTGCGTAATATACGACGTCGGTCGTCCTCTTTTTCTCTCGGCGACGTCTGCGCGGACCGCGGGTTTCCGATATTATAACGCGCGTGTACACGACAGGGGACGGTTTTTTAGGGGATCAACACCGCTCCCCTCTCCCCATCACCAAGAAACTGTTAAAGTAGCTAAAATATAACAAAGACTAACCCCCTACAAGCTTTATGTATAACTGTACAGTTTGTATTGGGTATTCGTACACATTTCCCAGTTTCCCACTAGCCGTTACGCGTTATCTTAAATTTTAGAAAAATGACAAACGTGCAATTTTCATGATTGTGTCTTGTCGGACGGCGGTTATGAGTTCGGTCTGTCTTTCAGAAGTATTTAATAATAATAATAATAATAATACACGTATAACGTGTAAATTTCATTTGATTTATACAGGGTGCGGCGGAGCTGACTGATGTGTTTTGAGAAGCTATACATACCGAACATTAATACTTGGAATACTAAAACGGTTTGTTCTATTCGAATTATTAGGTAATCTCATTTTTTTAATTTATGTTTTGAAAATGATATCTTCAAGATGACGGCCGTCAGCAACAATACATTGTTGTAGGCGATCTCTGCCGTTTCGGTATATTTTTCGGCACGGTTCGATTGGTATGGTCGCGATTCTTTCCTCCGGGTCCATCTATGGTATGGCCAGCTTACGTCACCTCTCAGAGTGACCAACCGCCCAGGGAACGTTTGTCGCAAAACAGCAAACGAAATTCGAACTGTGTGCGCTTTAGCCTCGTATTGTTAAAACCATACGTCTTCCAAGTCATGTTCTTCAGCCGATTCCTCCAACCTGTGCTACAGATGAGTTTCCGACATCACAACATCCCCAAAGCGACCGCGTGCTTCCAGGCAGAGCGTCTTGATGACCGCTCAAATGCCTCTCTGTCTAATTGCACATTTTCGGTGGTTCTTACCGTTCTAGGTGCTCCACGTTCACTTAGGGTACTTCCAGTCTTTCCATAATTGAATAGTGTTCACATAAGGGACATATCCGTTGCGTGAAATGCCAAGATGTAGACTTAAAGCCCTATGTGTTGCAATCACAGAATGTATTTTTTTTTTTTTTTAAATACGTGGGCACGACGAAACCTCGATGTACACCTGTCCAGACCATGATTACGACTAAAAACGGCATAACTGTATAATTCAAAATAGACCACTAATATAGGCCTGCGCTTATCTTGTGTTAGACTAATGACCCCATTAAACACGTCAGTTGGCTCCGCCACACCCTGTACAACACAATTACATTATTTCTGGTTTGCAAAACTTGCTTCCAAGTTTTCTAATTAAATTAAATTCTAGTAGAATTATAGCGATGGCTATAAAAAATGTACTGATTTCTACAAAAGCTATTTACCGACTTATGGCACTTTTGAATCAGAATTGTAGGTGTGAATGGAAAAATGGAAATCGGTACCCGATAAAGAACTTCCAAAATGTGCAATCGACACCATAGGCGTTAATGTCGAAAGACATTTATCCAAACATTAATATCCATATTTGCAACACTCCCGGTGTCGACTTCCTCAGCAGAGCGTTCTTTTTCGACTTCAAGGTGATTAAAAACCTATTCGAAGAATAGCTGCAGTGCAAATCGTCTAACAGATTTAGCTTTATTGTCAGTCCACCGAAGTATCTCAATAAATATTTAAGATATCGTAATCAATACGTTTTCCATGAATGCCACGCGAGGTTGACTTTGTTTTGTGATTTAAAATCGTATTTAATTTTTTTTTTTTTTTTTTCATTATTTATAGTTTTTATACATTGTTATATTATATTTTCTACCGTATAATATTAACATTAAAATAATGATATAATTATGTATTTTTAGTTCATGAATTAAAAATATTTTACCCCCTCCCCCACGAAAATTGATCCTGAATTCGTGTCTGGTACTAGAGGTCCCTATTTCACGTGTATTTACACGGGTAAATGAATGTTAAAATCCGTGTACCCGTGTTATTTGCGTTAATATTTGTACATAATACTTGTATTTATCACTTTGGTTTTTTTAATTCTAATTCTGAAAAACTCATTATCCATATATCCTCCGTCGTTCTCTCTCTCGGCTGTTCTTCCTATTTAAATCAAACTGTTATTCAACTAATTATAAATATGTATTGTTCTATTATTAACTGTTATGGTGGTCACACTATTTTATTATGTATTTTTAGACATAAATAACTACGCAAGATTTCGATAAAAATTGTTTTTTTTTTATTTATTTCCGGTCTATATGATTCGCTAAAACGAAATTTTAACGTGTATTTCAGAAAGACGGATTCCCGATGTGTATTTACATGTGTACCAGGATTTTAATTACACGGGTATTAATACGTTTAAGATACGTGTACACGTGTTGGTTAACACTCGGTCAAAATCGCGAGCTTTAGTGTAAAATCCAAGGATTTCAACTTTTAATAAATACAATTAATAGCCCTACGTATCGATACTTCTGCCCCCTGGTACATATCCAATGCCACGATCCATAACGATTTCATAATCAAAACAGTACGGCAACTAGCTTCCGTACACTACTCTAGATTTCATTCCAAATCATCAACTTACTCAAATCCTATAAATTCCGTACTCTTCTGCAAATCTCTCCCTGGTAATCCAACGCGTCGTCTGAAACGCCGACGGATGTTGCAGAGACTTACTCTAATTAGTACATTGAAGTCTACCGAATGTATCATTTCAAAGTCGAGGATTACTTTTTTGAATAAACACCTACAAGTATTTTTTTTTTTTTTGCGAATTTAAATTTGTTTGTAAAATTATAAATTTACCCGCAATAATCACCTCTACAGTACTATTACCCGATGATGATATATTATATCGAAACCAGTTGTATTTAAGCACAACTTATATTATACTTTAGGCTTTGTTTTGTTTTTTTTCATTTATTTGTATCGCGTATACATAAATATATACATTTTAACATTTGATATTAAAAAAATAATTAACGTTGTAAAAACAGTTTAAATGCGCGTAAATCACTGTTTAAAAATAACGCTAAGAAATACCGATAAAGATTAATATTATGTTTTTACCTTGAGTTGAACATTACTTTCTTGCAGTTCATACGTATGAGCCTTGAGTTTTACATTTGGCAAATTGTGCGTGGACGGGGTGGATTCGAAATTAGTGTTGAACAGCGAGTCCATTAGAGTCGACTTGCCCTAGGCAAAAAAAAATACCGTGGATACGTGTCCAGTGTATGGCATACAAGACGATTTACTCACCAACGCAGAGCATGTTGAAAACGGTGTTGCAGAGATTTACTCTAATTGGTACATTAAAATAAAATTGGCAATAAAATTCCATCACTGGATGGCCTCCCTCCTCATATGATTGCAATCAATTGATTTCTTTATCATCACGTTTACTCATTGTGCAGTGTAGCATTGATTGTGCATTTTTCTTAAATAATAAAAAATTAAAAAAACAAACGATAAATACAAAAATCAATTTACGCGCGTTGTTTAAATTCATCACATTCGAAACACTCACCGCCGGAGGACGGTATACCAGCGGTTCCCATCGGTCTGTCCCGTAGGTTCGATTTAATTCGACCAATTCAGACTGCCACCCTTCTCGTCTGTACGTTTTTCCGTTAAAATTACACGACAAGACCTGATGGGGTTTTGTCAGGGGGGTTGCACACCGAAGAAACTAGTTTTAAGAAAATAATTTCATGAAATGTGAAACTTTAGTTTCATGAAACCGTTCAATTGAAAATCAAATAGATGCGCACACCTCAGTTTTATGAAACAAAAATTTCTCATAGTTGCGCGTCCACGGTTTTGAGAAACTTTTAATTTTGGTTTCAACAATAAAGTCTCGTATAAATTATAAATAAATAATAATATAATTAATATTATATTATTATAAATTTTGTATGTTCATGTTATTTATCATATTTTAGTATTATACGCCATACACTGTAGTATATACAGCTTAGTAACAATAGTAAATACTATCGTACTAATTTAATAGTGTTTATATACGACACAATAATCCCCATAATAAAATCCCATAAATCGAAACGTCTTGACCCATTGTTTTTTTTTTTTTTTATTTTATAAAAAATATCGTCTGCGACGATCTACCATATTACTATTTTAAATAGCACAACGTACGTCGTTCGGAGTAAATTGTAATTTACCTCAATGTGTTATTATGAGTTTTTCTTCTGGTTCCCAAACAGTTCTCCAGTTGGAGTATTTTTCTTTGTTATATGTGGTCCAGCTAACTGCACGAAACGGTGAAAAGCAACTTGAGACATTCTGTAGAAACGTTGGGATTTACCCTCGTCGGCGGTTAATTCCTTTGCAACTACATAGCTACTATTGCTGTTTGTCATTTAAAAGCGGATGAATCCAATACCTACGTTTCCTTTTTTTTTTTTTTTTTTTGATACGAAGCCACCAATACCACATTAACACATCCTCATCGTCAGACGACATTGGTTTCTTAAAGCAATTTCTTCGGTGTGCAGCCCGCGGTAATTTCGCAAATCTTCGTTTCTGGAACGCGGATCGTCTTCAGTGGGAGGGTGGACTGCCCGACCGTCGGTTGAATCGTTACGACCGCCCGAAAGTCCACGCAACGGCTTCAACGAACAGCACATCACCCCCACAGGCGGTTTTAATGGCCCAAAACATACGCCGCCGTACAGTTTTCCACACCGGGTGTAATTTTGTAATTTTTCTACAATTATTGTTCGTAAAATGGCGGGCCACCATTAATAATAACCAGCGGGCCGGGACGGAATGTCCGCGGTCTGGAAATGAGAATTTTCCATAGTCGAGCCGAATCGTATCGCGTGACCCGGCCGGCCGGCCCTCCCGGCGGTTTTATACACTTGTTACAATCACATACATTTATTATATTTACCATAACCAATCCGTTAATACGTTACATTTTTATCTAATTTGTTCGTAACGCATTAACGATTTTAACAATTCGAATTATTTTTATTAGGAAAACTGTTGGGAATCTAAAATGCAGTGCAGCGAGAATAACGATTTTTGGGTACTTCTGTTTTATTAGAAAAATACTGGATAGAGACATCGGCCTGAATTTTGTTCCCATTCCGCTCCTGCCATTGAGTGAAATTTTCATTATTTGAACGTTACAACGTAAAAACAATTTCGACTTTGTCGTAAAAACTGGCGTGGCATAAAAAATTAACGTCGTTTTTTTTTTTTTTTTTTACGTTTTCAGGCACGGTCGTGATACCATACGATTTTACGCCCGGGCACTTTGTTCGAACTATACGAACGCGGCGACAATTAATGTAATTTTACAACGGCCCGCTATATTCGTTTTATGTAATTTGCCGTAAACGAAAAATAAAAAAAAAAATTACTCCTACACAATAATATTATTGGGACTTCTCAAGCGCCCGTGTTGCCGAGGGTAATATCTAGGGCCCGGGATTATACGCATTTGCACATTTTTACTTATTAAATTAAAAAGTACCTAGGGTAAGACACAAATTTGCATTTGAATCTTAGTCGAATGTGTTGGTATGCAAAATTCGTTTCAAGTAAAAAACCCTGTAGCCCGAGTATTCCAGGTGTCGACTATAGCTATAAAATAAAAAATTCGAGAAAAATTACTTATTATATTGTAAGTTTTTTTTATAATTACAAGTTTCAACTGCATTTTGTTTTCCGCTCAGTTATTATTACGACTTTGGTGTTCAAGTTAAAGCGTTTATCAAAATGTATCCGGTGCCAACTATGTTCCGTTTCATATCGCTCTCGCATGATTATTGTTAATTACTAACGATTGAATATAAACTAACAAACCAACGTCAAATGGAAAGGCACTAAAATTGATTGTTGGAATGTTACAGACCACACAAGTTAGTCATAGTTTTTAAATGAAGCATATAATCTAAAGTCATTCATTTACACGGTTTCTGAACGCCACGGTTAAATGTTATTGTTAATATGTAACATTTTTTTTTTATATCAATGCAATGCACACGCCAGAAAGGAAAAATAAAAATAAAATACAGTTTGATAAAGTAAATAATATTATTGTATATAGAATAGGGGAAAAAAAATATATTACTTAAGTATTAGTAGATAGATAAACTATAATATAATATATCATTGCAATTCATCAATTTATAAAAACATAAAACTTTTTCACACTTTTAATAAAACAATGGATAAATAGTAGTACAGTGATATAATTAAAATATATTTAGTATTAAAAATATAATCATGGTGTAATATATAAATGCAAATTTGAATCATACATAACTTCAAGGTACGTTCTGCAGACAATAAACTGTACAGATTATTTGTATTATTTAATATAATTTAAGATAGATTTAAAACCAAATTAAAAAGATTAATTATTCACAAATGAATTTTTTTTTTCCAACATGATGAGAGCTTTTCAGCATAAATAATTAAGAAAAAAATAGTTTGTAATCTATTGTAAACTGAAAATGTGTAGACATTAATCTAAATGTGCTTAAAAAAATCATTAAAGTACATTAAAAGAAAGAAAAAAAAAAATGAATATTATGATAAAACTTAATGTACTAGAAAAACGACTAGTCTACAATATTGTAGGGCAAAATATTATTTCGGAAATCAAGAATATATATTTTCTAACTTACCAAACTTATGAATTTCATATTTAGCACATTTTCATGTCCACTAGTAAGACTTAAATATATAATTCCTGTATTTGAATTGATTAATGGATACATATTTAGAAAGAAACGAAAAATAGAAACTCCAAAAATAAATTATATATGGATTTCTTTCTTTTTTTTCTTCAAAATATCTGTTACTACCAATTTTATCTTCTATAAATCGCAGATGTTCCCTTTATTTTATTTCAGAAATAATTATTTTTGGCCTGACTTCTTTGGTTCTATAATTACGAAATAGCTTGTCTTCAATTAAACCATATTGAGTATACCAATAAAATAAATGTAATGTTATACAAATTATATAAAATGAAATGTAATATTATATATTTTTGTTTAGAATAAATTATTTTCGTAATAGTAACTGGAACATTGAAACATTAGTTTAATTTTGAATTATAGCTATATATGTAAAGGTTTATATATATATGTTTAGGATTAATATTAGAATTATACAATACAATTTATTATGAATATTTACTATCCACACACAAAACAATATAAATATAAAATAAACCAATATTTAATTATCAATTAATGAAATGGATACATGAAATGTGGTAGTCTAATAAATAAAAAAATAAAATGATTTATGATAATAAATGATCATTGTATAAGGTAAATCATTGTGTAAATAATATCTGATTACAACATTTATCATAAAAAAAAAAAAAAGAAAAAAAAAGTATTTACTTCTTTTTACTTTTGCCTAAAGTGAGTGTATGATGTCCCATGTTCATGAACTGTTGCTTTCTTTTGCTAAACTCCATCAAATCATCTTCAAATTTTCTTCTCTGTTCTTCTAATTTCTTCTTTTGCTCATCCTGGTCTCGTTTTAATTTATCGAATTTAGAGTGCAACTAGAATTATATTCAGGTATATTAAAATATAATCAAAATATTATTTGTAATTGTAATTAATAACATATTATAAACACGCTAACATATTTCATAACTTACGAGTATGTATAATGTGCATTTTACAAGAAACAAAATTTAATAATTTTAAATATATTATGTTTTCCATAAATGCAAAGTAGAAAACAATTATCGCTTGTGTCTTTTATTCTTTGATAAAGAACATAAAATATTGATCAAAGATAGAATAATACAAACATACAATAGTAATAAGTATGTTATTATTTAACATTGGATTGTATGTAATTTTGTATATAATATTAGCCCTTTCAAAACGTAAACAATTTTGACGATTTTGTTTTCAGTTTATATGGATAAAATTGTTTTGGTAGAGCACGGAAATTCGATACATGGTTCATCATGTCAAAAAGAAAAAATGTAGAGGTGCATAATGTAATTTTTTTTATGGTCATTTCAAAACATGATTAATCAAACTTTGCTCAGAATTGTTCTATACTGTAAAATATAGATGCAATTTGACTAATACATAAATCTATAATATTATTATTAAATAGGAGTAAAATATTACCTCTTTTTCAGCTTCTTTTAATTCTGATTCCTTTTCTTTTACTCGGACAACAAACATTTGTCTCATCTCATCTTCACGGTTTTGAAGCTCTTGTAAATGGTGACTGCGCTTTGCTTCAAATGATTCCTGGAAGCTTAAGGGTTTGTTTTCATTGTCCACATCACTGAAGCCCATCTATGAAATGAATAATAAATTACTAAAAATACATACAATTAATTAAGAAGGTATACACGCATGAGCGTTCACATGCAATGTTTGACTGTTTTGTTGTTTGGTCATTTTGATAGATACACCCATATAGCACAGTGAATATCGCTATGTGTAATCTATTCAAGCTATTCGCAGTTGTTCTCAGGTGATATTGTCAATATAATTTAACAAACATATTTAATTTGACGATTAAATCAACATATATTTTTTTATTATTTTGTGAAATAATGATTAATTATCAATTGCGAGTGCAACATTTATTTTAATTCATGAATTAAAAACAGACAACATGACGAACAGAGACAGGGGTGAATTTAACAATTCTATAAAAAGAATAAAAACGCTATTTCCTTAAATGATAATATGTTGATTGATAGAAACCAGTTATTTTGTCAACAATTTTACAAGAATGTAATCTTAAGTTATGGATATTAATTTGCCCTTGTTGGCATTACAATAATAAAACAAGATACAAACAAAATTAACGTATCTAAGCTATTCCAAACAGGGCACGTACGAAGTACGTATTTAGACCTTACCCACCCACACCACTAACCTATTCGGAGTGTTTACTGAATTTATGTTCATTTGTGTCGTCCACATGGATGAAAACGAACGCTACATGAAAATGCTCACTCTATTTGTGCTGTTGTCAATACATACTGTTAGTTACATGCAATATAATTAAAATTAAATTTATACTTGTTCTAATCGCATTTTTCTGTAAAGCTCATAGTGTTTATCATGAGTCGTTTCTCGTAAATCTTCCATATTAGTTCTGATTAACATTTCTCTCAGTTTAACAAAATCACAATGGGATTCATTTTCAACTATCAACATGTAAAAAAAAAAAAAATAAATATAACTTCTATAAATCAATTTTAAAAAATAACGAACCTTGAACTGTTCCCCACGGATATTGACGAGCGCGCACCATTTTGTTAGCAACCTTAGCAAAATCTGTACTACCAACCACAGCGAACGGTAAATGAGAATTCATGGAGGAATTTACCTCGGCCACAGTATCATCATCTATTGGAAACTGATAGATCTCTACACCATTTGATCGCAACTCAGTTATTATTTTGGTCTAAAAAAATTAAATATCATTAAAATTTCAATATAAAAAAATAAATTATGAAAGTTTACCTTAAACTTCTGTAATTCAGACTTGGATATAGTATCAGCTTTAGCAATGATTGGAATGACATTTACTTTTGTATCAAGTTTTTTCATGCATACCAAATCAATTGATTTTAAACTAAAAATTATGAGAAAAAATTAATTACAATTACAATATTTGTGTATAGTTTTAAAACCATTAATATATACACTATTATATTATTGATATAATATAATGGCTTGGGTAGTGCAATATAAAAAAGGGCATGCCACGACACAGATAATGTTATCTTGCTGAGCACTTAATATTAATAAACCACTTAATTTGCTGTGAAATTTTAATAACTGTAAATAATACTGTAAATGCGGAAAAACTATAGTTATCCTGTGTAAAACAGTATTTACAATCGAATAACGGGGTAACACGTCTCTTTAATACAATTTTAAATTTAAATTTATCAATACATGTTCAACCAAATATTGCTCAGAATCGTGTTTTGGCTGCGATGATTTGTCATTGTCATAAACTAAATTACCCTAAATATACATTCTCGACGTCCCACCAACAACAGTGGCACATGCATACTTTGCACGGTGTTAAATATGTCCGACCATTTAATGTTATAATTAAAATAAGACTAGTTTTGAAAGTAGTTTGGAAACGATTACATTACAGAAAGATAATCGCTTAAAAATTGTGAAAAATAAACTGTTTAAATATATTCAACATTGTAATATAATTAGTGGTAGCATATAATAATTAATTATCTGGTACAATTTTAATTAAACAATTTTAAATAAACATTAAATTTACCCATGGCCTGTTGGACAGATGAAATAAAGACAGGCATGAACCCTTGTATCGTGGTATGAAGACAACAATCGTTTTACTTTTAATTCTTCTTGCAAATAAAATTCAAATTGTGTGTCAATGTAATCTACAATGGATTTGAAACTGTCGTCTTTGTTTATTTGATCACCATAACCAACTGTCTCGACAAGAGTTAACTAATAACATGGAATATAAATACAAAGGCATTATTCATTTTGTTCAATACATTGAATATAATAGAATGATTGCCTACAGTTTGTTATATCGAGTATAATCTACCGAATGTATCATTTCAAAGTCGAGGATTACTTTTTTGAAATAACACCTACTATAAATATATACATTTTAATATTTGATATTAAAAAAATAATTAACTTTGTAAAAACAGTTTAAATGTGTGTAAATCACTGTTTAAAAATAACGCTAAGCAATATCGATAAAGATTAATATTATGTTCTTACCTTGAGTTGAACATTACTTTCTTGCAGTTCATACGTATGAGCCTTGAGTTTTACATTTGGCAAATTGTGCGTGGACGGGGTGGATTCGAAATTAGTGTTGAACAGCGAGTCCATTAGAGTCGATTTACCCAAACCGGTTTCCCCTAGGAAAAAAAAAATACCGTGGATACGTGTCCAGTGTTTGGCACACAAGACGATTTACTCACCAATGCATAGTATGTTGAAAACAAAACCGTTTTGTGCAGATTTCTGAGTCAATTGGTCGGGCATACTGTCAAAACCAACATGTCCGTTAAGGTTAAGAGTGCGCATAATCGGCGGTTTGTTGTTGTCGTCCAACTAAAACACACGACGTGTACAACATTTTTATTGAAATACGTTCTCAGAACAGTTTAAAACCCGTATAAAAACAAACGCGCAAAAAGTCTACGATTCATACCTTTGGTCTGGTCATCACCGCGGCCATGATTTCGATTATCCGGTGACTATTAAAATATAATATACAATAATTGGTCGTCGGTCGGCGATGTGTACGCTGCGTAGCCGATCCCGGCAACGCCTTATACCACAATTAAATAATTTTATTACGTACGCGCACAGAGCGACGTTTATTGTTTTAACTTGTTTGGTTTTAGTTTGTTTTTTTCCTTTTATCGCCGAATTCCAATTCGATAGCGTCGGCAATGACTCATAACTGCGGATGACTAAACGCCGTTTTATCACGAGCGCCCGATAGCGGCGCAGCACCTCCGGCGGCGACGGCGGCCAGCGTACCAAAAGGGGTGACGGCGAATTAAACCGGCAGATGGCGCTACCATAATACTCTCCGACGGCAACACCGGCGCACGTGTTGTTATTGTTGTTGTTGTTGTTGTTGTTGTTATTATACAATCACACGTCGGTGGTGTAGTACAGTGGCGGGTATACCAACTGCGCCGATTAAACCGGTGGCGCAACCCGGGTGAACGCTCCCCCGAAAATATATCCCAGTCACGCCACTGGATTACACTAAACACTAAGGGCGTGTTCTCACCAAAAGCAACTGATGCCGGTAACGCAACCGCGACGCAACGCAACGCGGCATGTATTACTAAATCTCTCACATGCTATCACCGACTTTATAAACGACTAGACATCAGCTCGACTATTTGTAAACTATTCTTAAGCAACTCGATATGTCAGTCTCTTCCTAGTTGCTCGCTCGCGTAATTCTGTTTATTTTATTGTATATTTTTTATTACCTTATCGTAATGAGAAGTCTTTCCACGACTGACACGACTGTCTTTTAATTGATGGTTTCATTAATTCTACTAATTATTGAAATATTTCAATACTCATCCTATAAAATCCATGAAATTTCGCCGGATATTGGTTTAATTCTCTGGATAATATGAATCACAGTTCTGTGGTTAATGTGTAATGAATAATAAGGATGAGCCCATATTCTTTTTTATGTCTCAATTACATGAATGCTACAAGCACATCCTCATCTGATGAAGACATTTTGACAACTGAATTATGTGACACTGAAAAGTGCACAGTTGCATTTTGGTTTTGAGGTGAGAACCATTGAGCAACTCAACTAAAACTAAACTCGAATCTCTATCGCAGTGTAATCATCAGTTGCTTTTGGTGAGAACACGCCCTAACACTCTGCGTCCGCCCAGAGTGACGGCGCCAGGATATTTTTCCAGGGCGGGCCCTACCGTGTTATACGAGTACTTTCGTAATAACACGATATTATTATTAATAATCCGCATTTATTTAGGAAATCCGGATCCAGGCATAATACCGGTGATTACACGTGTTAAGGACCTTTTAAGAAGAGTCGGAAATTGGCGTAGAAGGTCAGGCCTCGGGTAGCTGAGTGCAGGGGGGAGAGCACTCGCCAGGAATGCGAGTGAATCCCCCCCGGTCCGGACGCCTGGTTTTTTCCACCGTTTCCGATTTCCTAACACGTATGTTTTATTTAAAAATTATTTACTAGACTTATTTTTGTCTAAAATACTTACAAAAAGTGAATTCAAACTATTGAGTTAAATCAAAATGTCAAGGTTTTCAAGGCCGGTCGTGGCCTATCCAGACCCGCTCTTGGCGCCCGCCACCGCGTCCCAAGGTCAAAAATCGGGTAACGTATAATAATTTATACTCCAAACCCTGAGACACACTCGGTAATAAATAATTATATCTTCGGGTTTAAAAATGTTTTTTCACACATAGGTACCTTGGAATTTTTTTTTATTTGATACCTTATCAACGTATCCCGCGATTCTTATACATTTTTGAAAAAAACCAAAGGGACTGTAATATGTTTTAGTACATTGTGGAACACAAAAATTCCTTTTTTTTTTAATTGTAAACTCTCAAACCACTGAGATATCTTAAAAGTTAAAAACGCATAAAATTGAAATTTATAAATGTGTAAACCATGGTAATTTTACCGAGCCCACATCTCTAATTTTAGTTATACCTAATTCTGGACGTTCTGGTAAATGAAGTTCGAACGAACAATTACTTTCAGTGTCTTGTAACTTATCCTGTGATTCAGAAAGTAAATGTATTAAACTCAAAAAAAAAAAAAACTGAAAACTAAAATACTGAAAAACAATACAGTCGATTATTATCGAGGATTAGGAATAAAAAAATGAAGAGTACAAAATTGTTTTTTTTATTACATTTTTATTTTTAACACAACTTTTTGTTTAAAAATTAAATACATGCATACAAACGAAAATATTATTGATAAAAAGTCGCTTATAATTAATGTATGATTACATGAACTATAAAGACTAATCACACAACATAATAATAATAATAAATAATTATAATATTTTAATTTAAACAAATATTATTGTATTTTTTTGTTACCTATTAGTTGTTGATAAGATCAGCTTTACTACCTAAGCCGTGAACGGCGGCCGTAGATATTTTTAGTGTTGTACTTTATGATTTAAGGTATACACCTACTTCAAAATCACTCAAAAATATATTATATACGTACTTAAAGATCACCAATGATACATAAAGCGATTATTTATAAAAAAAATTGTATGATTATAAGTTATAACTATAGTAGATATGGTCTCCTATTAAACAACACAGAGAAGTAAAAAATAGGTATTCAAGAAAACAGTTGGTCCTTAATTAGCATTCAACCCCATTTAGTATTTATTATTATTATTTTTTTTTTTTTTTTTTTATACAAGTAGTTAAACGTTTTGCAATAACTTAATATTTTTTATTTTTATTTTTTAATCAACAACAACAAAAATGTTCAAATATTATCTGAGCACTAGTATAAGCAAATACCGATTATTTAACTCCTTTTATACAATTCTCAAATAGTTTTAATGAAAAAATAGACTTTTTGCCAAAACAACATCATCAGTCTTTGTTCAAGTACTTTTTTTTTTTTTTTTTTTTTCTTAAACATTTAAAAAATTCTTAATTTTATTTTTCTTGGCGCTACCATAAATGTCTATAAAACGTGCGTTTTGATGTAAAACATTCAGTGTTGATTTTAAAATATAAATTCTATCGTTTATTTTATTAATATTTTATATCCGTAATGTTACCATTTTGTGCATCGACCACGGCGATTTTCGATTTGTATTGTTATTATATTGGTTTTCCTGAACAACACCCAGTTTAGACTTTCACGCGGACAAGATAGAGTTGTTTGAAGGATACAATAAAAATAAAAAATGACGATTGTCCTAACAAAACCAACGCTTATACATAATAAAACAGTTGTGAGGCACCTATAGATTTATTACAACACATGAATTTTGTTTTTGTTCAAGTCTACCATAATACAATTATATTATAATATTCCCTCTTTTTTTTTTTTTTTTTTTTTTTTTTTAAATTTTTTTTTCGTTTTTATGTTTCGTTTTAATAATAATTATTATTATTATTTCATAATATAAAATGCACTAGTGTACACGTGTGCTTAAATACTACCGATGCGTTTAATTTTTAAACTTAATGTCTTAAAAAGCTTATTTATATAAATTAAAAAAAAATAAAATTAAAAAAAAAAAAATACAATATATAAAATAAAAAAAAAAAATAATAAATTAAAAAAAAAAAATGTCTACTGATACACCGGTGTAACCAAGATATGTAGGAGTGACGGTATTTTATTTACAATATTAACGTTCTTAAGCTTCGATAAACAAAATAGAAGAGATATATCGGTTATTGTTACAACAAAAATACTATTGTCTACGATAACTATCATAATAAGTGCGAGTATTTTATATGTTTTATTAACCTCATCGGTACACGCGATTCGCGTGAGCATTTCTATTATGCTTTTTATCCTGCGTACAATATCATATTATACGCATTATTATAATATACTCGTCGTTTATGAACATTTAGTTACGTGTTAAATGAATAGTGGCGGCATTGTTGTGTTTAAAAACGTTCGTAAATGTATACAAGTTTTCGATAACATGTGCAATATACGCGACGGGCAACAACAACAAATTTGATTTATTTTTTGTTATTTTTTTTTTGTTTTTTGTTTTACATCAATCGGTGAAAAAATAAATAATAATTAAAAAAATGGCCTAGAGTAAACATATTGAACGATATTTATTATAGATACCATTCTACGGGAAACACCTTAACCTTATACTAAATAATAATAATAACCCTACGAACCTACATAAATATATTATTTTAATACATAAAAATAGTAATACACGTATTATTATATATATATATATAAGATAGTTTATGTTGTTTGATAATATATAAAAAAGTATAAAAATATTTACATAAAGTAGACTACACGAACAAATAGTGTAGGTATATTATGTATAATATAATAGAGTACCACAGACCTTTTATGTTTATCCATCGATCCGTTCAATATTTATTATTATTATTATTATTTATTTTAAATTTTTAACAAGTGGTAAAGTAATAATGTGATTTATTTTATTGAAAATGATTAAAAAATTAAAATCGTGAGCGAAAAACAGAAAATTACATTCAACTTCCATAATATAAATTGACATATGTTTACATCCTAAAACGACCGTTGATGTGGTGGTATTTTTTTTTTTTTTTCCATGATCATATTATATTATTATTTTTTTTTTTTTTTTTTTCAAGTATGGACCAAATTTTTTTTTGTAAAATTTTTTTTTTTTTTTTTTAATAGGTACGTATCGTAAATAACATAATAATAATATATTATAAAATATAATAATAATGATAATAATAATAATA